>JAYKKM010000438.1:837500-955000 GCA_035772405.1 Chrysogorgia sp. JL179-B06
ATAATCGCTAACCCTAATCCCAACCCTAACCCTAATCCTAACCCAAATCCTAACCCTAAAACTGACTTGATGTTATAATAATTTTAAATTTCGGTTGCTCATATATCGAGAAAGGGCCAATTTGATGATCAACAAAGGTTAAACATTTTCCTATCTAAATAGTTCATATACCAGTTATTATTTCGATGACCATTTTTATAGAGAGGTATTACTCTAGCCATTTTCCATTCATCAGGGAAAGAGGTACCTAATAAATTGTTTATAGTTTTCCAAGCCTCTTTAGGATTGCATTTTTGACCAGCAATTGTCGTGGAATAATAATCTTTTTTAGTATTTCTTCTCTATATTCACTTTATTTCTTGTTGTTTTATAATTTAACCAATCCTTTTCTGGCTCTTGTACCGGACACAGACATTTAGCACTGTATGAGAAATGCCTCGTTCTTTAAAAAATCCCGTTTATTTTTGTCCTAGAATTGTCCAATTCATGAATTAAACCTATCCTAGATAAATAAACGGGATTCTTTAAAAAAAGAGGCAGTTCTATTCAGTGCTATAAACTAACATTTTACTCTACCTTTTCACTTTGCTATACACGAAGTACGAGCAACGTCACGTGTAGTAATACTGTGGGCTCATATTCTTATCTTAACCAGTTTGTTGTTTTGAGTGTTGGTAATTTGGATACTTTGACGATGTCCAGTTTCTTTTTGAGCGACAATCCAAAGCGGAAGAAGAAGGTATAGTGGTAGTCATATTTAAAACATATGTTTGTTAAAATTAATAAAATACCGCTTAAATGTAGACGTTTGAGTGAATGACATAAACACGTGTTCACACCATGACCATGGCCATTTGCTAGACCTTTTATATCATTAAATCCTTGTGTAAATTTCTTGATGCGGCGCTTGCAAATGGTTGATTTCTGATTTGTTTAAAAAATACATTCAAAAAGCAGATACTGTATAAGATATCCACGTTAGTTCAACGAAGATGGTAAAAAGTTTCAGTTGGCATTTTAATATATACATATATATAGCTGTGCAGAAATGCTGAGTTAACAAAAACAAATCAGTATGTCTAGTATGGCTGTGCATGTGGGGAGGCAATCACTGACATGTAATTAATTAATTAATCAAACTGATAAAGATTTTGAGTGAAAAATGGTAGTTTTTGTATTGTGTATGCACATCTTTACTTGATGTTGAAATTTTCCCTGATACTGTAGATGTCTGACACCAGTTGATCAGAAACCAACATATTATTACAATATTTTCTCTTCAATAAAAAGAGAGTTTGATGACACACAAACTCTCTAAGTGGCCACCCTATTCCCCAAGTGTGGTGGCCCGGCCATGTAGTTATATTGCTGTTCAAAATTCCGGTGCATTTATATGGACAAGTGGGCCAGCCTGGTTAGTGAGATCTCCCTTGAGAGAGGCAAGATCTTGGTAAGCAGGATGAAAAATTTCTCATATTATAAACTCTTCATGATTATATATGCTTCCGAGATGAATTTTCAAAGGGATGCCAATGCTGTCTATTGTTTGGTACTAAAAAATCATCTTGGGAAGCGGGATATATTTTTCCCAATCATATAAACACGAGCCAGAAATCATCTCGCTTACTGGCCTAGCCCAGTAACTAGTGGTGGGATACTCACAATGCAAAAGAGAGTTACTTGTCAGACTTGTCAAGTTGTCATGTGATGCCCAACTTGTACCCAGGGATTTTTCAGGGATTTTTTTGTATGTCAAAAGGTGAAACATAAATAAAGCCTTATAAACAGGTATTGTCAAAAAGTGAAACATATAACTAAAGCCTTACAATATATATACATATATTATATATATATATATATATATATATATATATATATATATATATATATATATATATAACTACAGACGGTACCGTTTCGGCCTTTTGGGCCTCATCAGTGTAGTGCTGATGAGCAGGATGAAGATAACTGCTATTTACAGTCACCCTTGATGCCACACAAATGTGGGACATAAAAAACCATGCCAGAGTGCTCAAACTGCAAGCAGTGAGCGTATATATATATATATATATATATATATATATATATATATATATATATATATATATATATATATATATATATATATATATATATATATAATATATATATATATATATATATATATATATATATATATATATATATATATATAAAAACCATCAAGAATTTAAAAGTCTATAACAACTCAGTGTGCATTGCGCACTTTTACTGGCTGAAATGACAAAACATAATTGCAGTGTCTGGCTATCATCAGCAACTGTGGACAGCTGTTTCGCTCTCTTGGAGCTCGTCAGCACAGTGTAACTGATGATAAGCCAGCACATCAAAAAGGTATATACATCATCACAGTCAAAGGACTTGATGTGGGATATACCACACTGCATAAATTATAAACCATCAAGAATGTAAAAGTCTATAACAACTCAGTGTGCATTGCGCACTTTTACTGGCTGAAATGACAAAACATAATTGCAGTGTCTGGCTATCATCAGCAACTGTGGACAGCTGTTTCGCTCTCTTGGAGCTCGTCAGCACAGTGTAACTGATGATAAGCCAGCACATCAAAAAGGTATATACATCATCACAGTCAAAGGACTTGATGTAATATATGAACAACGAGAGCGAGTGTTTCACCGGGATATCCAAACACGAGAAAATAATGGTGAAAACACGAGCGCGCAGCGCGAGTGTTTTTGTCCATTGTTTTCGAGTGTTTGGATATCCCGGTGGGACACGAGCTCGAGTTGTTTATATAGCTTCTGAAATGAATGGAGAGGTAAGAGAATGTTTTCGTTTGCTGATTTGAATAGAATTTCTAACGAAGGATATCGTAATTAGGAATTCTATTGAGATATTACACAATGCATAACTGAAGTGGGTTTTCCACGATGAATAGATAATGATAAATTAAATAGTGGAGTTGAGATGATTGTGATGCATGGTAGAGGGTTTTGTTTCTGCGAGTATTAAACTGGACAAGTGTGTGTTTACTGGCTGTAACATTAGATTTGTGGTAGACGACAAAGAGTGAATAAAGGAATTTTGTGTGTGAATTTGTTTGCTGACTTGATTTTGCATACGTAATTAAGATATTTGATCCAAACACTAGTGTTTGGATCAAATATCTTAATTACGTATGCAGCTGAAATCTTTTGTCTGGCAGTGTTTGACCGGGGTATCCAAACAGCATCATGTGACCGAATGCTTACATGCTATTGGTTTAATTACTCATGAATTATTAATGAATTTTAGAAGTGGGATATACCACACTGCATAAATTATAAACCATCAAGAATGTAAAAGTCTATAACAACTCAGTGTGCATTGTGCACTTTTACTGGCTGAAATGACAAAACATAATTGCAGTGTCTGGCTATCATCAGCAACTGTGGACAGCTGTTTCGCTCTCTTGGAGCTCGTCAGCACAGTGTAACTGATGATAAGCCAGCACATCAAAAAGGTATATACATCATCACAGTCAAAGGATCTTGATGTGGGATATACCACACTGCATAAATTATAAACCATCAAGAATGTAAAAGTCTATAACAACTCAGTGTGCATTGCGCACTTTTACTGGCTGAAATGACAAAACATAATTGCAGTGTCTGGCTATCATCAGCAACTGTGGACAGCTGTTTCGCTCTCTTGGAGCTCGTCAGCACAGTGTAACTGATGATAAGCCAGCACATCAAAAAGGTATATACATCATCACAGTCAAAGGACTTGATGTGGGATATACCACACTGCATAAATTATAAACCATCAAGAATGTAAAAGTCTATAACAACTCAGTGTGCATTGCGCACTTTTACTGGCTGAAATGACAAAACATAATTGCAGTGTCTGGCTATCATCAGCAACTGTGGACAGCTGTTTCGCTCTCTTGGAGCTCGTCAGCACAGTGTAACTGATGATAAGCCAGCACATCAAAAAGGTATATACATCATCACAGTCAAAGGACTTGATGTGGGATATACCACACTGCATAAATTATAAACCATCAAGAATGTAAAAGGCTATAACAACTCAGTGTGCATTGCGCACTTTTACTGGCTGAAATGACAAAACGTAATTGCAGTGTCTGGTTGATGGTTTATAATTTGATATATTTCTTCCACTTTTACCATTGTTTCATTTTGAATTAGAAATTCTGATAAGTGAACAACAATTGATGTTCAACTTACTAATTTTTCAGAGTGTTTTGGAAAATTTCATATTTTTACAATCACAATATTTTGCATAACGGACATTACTCCAGAAAAGACATGCCTATTTTAGTACTTTTTCAAACAACATTATCTTCTCAATTACAATGATTGTTACAACAAAACACCTAAATTTTGAATCCATTTGTACATACTTTAAAATTATTTGTACATGTTGGATAACATTTTAACTTGTTTTGAAATAAATAACAAATTTGTGTGTAACGGACATTACACAGAAGCCGTAACGGACATTACACTTTTGTCTCATGCTGCTTCTTTATTAATATTTGGTCCCAAAGTTACCGAATTTGATAGGGATTGGATTTGAAACAAATTTAATCCATTGTAATGTTTTCAACAATCAACCAAAATACTGCATTTTTCTTTTTTAAGCATATTATGCAAACATTGTAAATGTTGTGTAAAAACCTTAATTACATGTACAATTGTAACTATGTAGAGGTAAATTTGAAGAATTACAACACTGTATTTGGATGTTGGCAATAAAGTTAGACGTTTTTATAGCTAAAAAGCATAAAGAGGAGAAAATTTCCTTAGCCACTAAGGGCTCTTGCTTAACTTAAGAAATCACAAAAAGTGCATTTAAACATGGAATTGCCCTATATATATATATATACATATATATATATATATATATATATATATACATATATATATATATATATATATATATATATATATATATATATATATATATATATATACATATATATATATATATATATATATATATATATATATATATATATATTATATATATATATATATATATATATATATATATATATATATATATATATATATATATATATATATTATATATATATATATATATACGTGTAGGTTTTGGTCTACGAAATATATATATATATATAGGTAATAAGGATTTATGATGAAGGACAATTTCGAGTGTGGAAATATATACATTTTAAGACCAAACCGGGACCAGTTGCGAAAAATGCAACTTAGCGGCCTTCCGGCTGGAATTGAACCCGCGACCCTGCGATTGCTAGTGCAGCGCTCTGACCACTGAGCTACGGAAGCCGTTGCCGAGATGGTAATGCCGGGATAAGATTAAGATTCTGGGTATATTACAAGTAATATTTGGCATTTCACTCGATTAAACAACAGGTAATAAGGATTTATGATGAAGGAAAATTTCGAGTGTGGAAATATATACATTTTAAGACCAAACCGGGACCAGTTGCGAAAAATGCAACTTAGCGGCCTTCCGGCTGGAATTGAACCCGCGACCCTGCGATTGCTAGTGCAGCGCTCTGACCACTGAGCTACGGAAGCCGTTGCCGAGAGCCTAGTCACGAGTTCTGTATATATAGTGGTGGTAATGCCGGGATAAGATTAAGATTCTGGGTATATTACAAGTAATATTTGGCATTTCACTCGATTAAACAACAGGTAATAAGGATTTATGATGAAGGAAAATTTCGAGTGTGGAAATATATACATTTTAAGACCAAACCGGGACCAGTTGCGAAAAATGCAACTTAGCGGCCTTCCGGCTGGAATTGAACCCGCGACCCTGCGATTGCTAGTGCAGCGCTCTGACCACTGAGCTACGGAAGCCGTTGCCGAGAGCCTAGTCACGAGTTCTGTATATATAGTGGTGGTAATGCCGGGATAAGATTAAGATTCTGGGTATATTACAAGTAATATTTGGCATTTCACTCGATTAAACAACAGGTAATAAGGATTTATGATGAAGGAAAATTTCGAGTACTGCTTAGAAATATAGAAATAACCTAACAAAAAACGCATCCAGAACGCGTTTCAGAACACGTTCCAGAAGTGCTCCAGAGTCCAGAACGCGTTCCGGACGCATTCCAAATTGCGTTCGGAACACATTCTGGTTTTCAGGCTATCGATGTCATGATTGGTTCGGCCATATCCAGAAATTCTCGCCATTTCCGATTCGTAGCATCATCTTGTTTCATATCGTCGTTGTGCCATATACAATAGTTACTGTATACAACTAACAAGAGATATTTTACGATGGAAAACTACAGTAGCTTTCATTATTATGCAAGAAATAGAGTCATTTCTTTGAGATCTACAGTACTGGAGTAAAAATTGATTATATAAAAATTAAATATATTCTAGATGAGGAAGGAATTAAAACCTCAAGATTGGCGATCTGTCTTCTTTTGTGGTATCAAAAGAGTGTTGATTAAACGACACTCCTCGCAGTGGTCGAAAGCCAAAACTGACAAAAGAACATATCAATTTTATGTGTGTAGCAAAACAACTTCTGGTTGTAGCAAAGCGATTTGTAGCGAAATGAATTAACATACGGTGTGTCATTGCACATATTACAAAGTCCTGCAATTATTTCCCTGAAGTCACCTAATCATTGTGTGAAACAAGTGCATTAATTTTACCTGTGTGGTTTCAATTAAAAATTAGTTTGAAGCCAAGATCAAAATGAGGATGAGAAAGCATCATGGCAGTCACAAATTGTTATAGCAGTCGTTTCAATTCCCAGATGAACAAAATAAAGATTTGGCGAGTGTTTTAAAAAATGGAGCGATCGTACAACCCTACGTCCACAGCCCTGATGTTTTTTTTGAAAAAGATATGGCGTGATAGTCAAGCATGGAATAAAATAAATAGTTGAAGACAAATTAATCTTTTAAATTAAGCCTTTATGCTCTCGCTACATGTATGTGTTTAAAGCTATTTTAACTTAAACTAAGTAGGTAGCTAGCGTACATGTAACTGCCAACTCCCATTCACTCTCATCCTTGTTTGATCCAAGACAATAAGACATAAGGCTCAAGTTTGTACATTCTTTGTATAAACGTGATTTCTTACATTGGTTAATCACTCGGAGTTTTCCGAGTGATTAACCAATGTAAAAACTTGAAATTTCCATTGCAATCAAGGAACACATTCTTGAACACATCCAGAACGCGTTCTGTTTCTGAGCAGTACTGTATACATACCGTACTAGGGGTTCCAAATTGGAAGTGATATGCTGCCAAATGTTAAATGAGCGCGACAACAAATAATCGCGACAACAAATAATCGCGACAACAAATAATCGAACGAAAGTTCACAACAGACCAGTTTTTTGAACTGCAATATACTACAGTTGGTAGATCAGTGAGCAATATTGAAGCATATCAGTGAACAATATCAAACCTGGGTACGAGGGTCACAAATTGAGACATAAAATTGAGATAGCAATGCATGCAAGATTAGTGTGCAGTAATTTTTGCACCATTTGCAAATATTCGGATTAGTCTTCACACCTCTTCTTTACAATTCAGATTAGTCTTCACAATTTCTTTACAAGAAATTTAGTTTACGACATCCAGGATCCTGTGTAATGATAAATACAGTCATACAGACAATGGCTTAGGTTTTATGTAACGATACAGGACATTTTCCACCGTTTTAATATTACCGTAGTACGTACTGTACAGTTTTACTCTATGGTACTATTTATGTCAAATATATTCATCTACAGTATTGCAAGAATACACTTTCTTCAAAAGTTCAAACATCACTCCTATGAATCAGGGTAATTGAGTAAATAAATCAAATAACTAAAAAGGTTAGTGTATATGTACTGCCGAAATAGGGTGTAGGCCTGACGAAGGGCCTTAGTTGCTCGAAACGTTAGACTACTTACATGCTATTTCAGCAGTACACCAACCTTTTTAGATATTTGATTTGTATTTCTACACTGCCTACAAGTATGCAGCACAACATGTTTTATAACCGAGTGAACCCTGTGAATTGCTTGTTTAATTCAAGTTTTAATTTATATCTAGTAGAGTTGGACATTTCCCAAGCTGTGTTGACAACCAAATTATAATGAATGTGTTATCACAGATTTTTTATGAATATATACTATGATCAATAATACAGTAATCTTAACTTGCCCGCTACTCGAAAAATTCTGTTGATGATGTGTTCTTCATATGCAGCCTTGACACTCAAAGTTCATTTGTCGATCCTCAATACATAATAATAATAATGTATTTATGTAGCGCAATCTCCCTCCATAAATACCCGAGTGCGCTTTATATCTATCACAAAAAAATAAAAAATAAAAATAATAATACTAATAAAAAATATGAAATTGTAAAAACGTTATACTAAGAGTCAATAATAAGCCATTCTTGAGTTTCCACTTAAAAAATAGAAAGGGAAAGGATACCGGTATTCTTGATTTAAAATTCAAAAATTTAAGGAGCTATTAAGTAATTCATGCAGCCAGTTAGGCGCATTATTAATAATTATGGCGCATTATTAATAATTATTTATAATTACAATGTGATTTGTGACAGTACTTGCTAGTTCAAAATTAAGTTTAATGTGAATGGTACTGTACTGTAGTATGGTGGATGTTGAATGGCAGTGATGCTTATGTGAGTTTATGTCACGTTTTTGGCATCACCACCAAGCCTCGCTTTGGTGTTAAGAGAACATGTAGTGGCAAAACCAAAGTGTGATTTAAACCCCATAAGCCCCATTGCTAGGCTTGCTTAAATTATATAATATTATACAGTATTGGTATTGGATTTAATTTGTAATTTTAAAATCCTTGTATTCTTTTCTTTAGAATGGTGTTATAAAAAAGAGTTCAAAGAAAAAACTGATGGGGTCAAAAAAGTCTGAACTTACTGTTAATTACACAGTTGACAGTGATTCTGAATTTGGAAGGTGAGTTTTGTTTTGTCCCATTGACTTCCATTTTATTCTCATTACTCTATATAGATGTTTGGTTAACCATTGATATTATTAGGGGAAGTTACTGTAGTGCAGTAGAACCGGAGTTTTATGTAAATGGCGGGCATGAGTATGATTTACATGTGTTTAGAGCCACTCATGTAATAAGGTTGCTATTTATCTGAGCCAGATGCTCATTTTTTTAAGAGCCTGACACTGTAAGTAATGTAGGTGAACAGAAAACCCAAATGATAGGGATTCCTCTAACGATTTATGGTCGTTTTTCTGAGAAGACCCAAAAGTCTTACCATTTACTGAACTGTTATTGCAAAGGCAGCACCTAATCTCCCCAATTTTTTTAAGACTGAGTGGTGGTCCGACCAAGGTTTGAATCTGGGTCTTCCAGCTCATAAACGTGTGTGGTTATCACTAAACCACAACAGGTGGTTCTTGGGTGGTTATAAATGGTGGAAGATGCTATTACCGGTACATGTATGTTTGTGACTAAATTATGTGCTCGACTATAAAAAGATGGCTGGTTGCATTACAAGATACCTGTACCTTGATACGATAACTAAACTCTTGGAGGGTTAATTGTAGCACAAGTGTAACCAATACAACAACAAATTCTTAAAATACCCTCTAGGTGTTCAACTCTAGCCACCGATTATGGATATACATGTAAACAATACACACAAACATACTGTAGTCTCTACATGCTCAGCATCGTTAATTGGATTTATGCAATAAATAATATTAATACAAGAGGTGGTATAGCGTATATGACACTTCTAGGGGGTAGAGATTTGGGCGGGCTTTGCGTATGAGGAACCAATGACATTGAGGCAGGTCACATGAAGAAAGGGGGTCCCGCATCTGGATTTCAAGCAACGCACAACATGCAAATCTACCAGTCTCTGTGGCCAACAACTCCTTGGCTTGAGAAGTTCTCGTTGACGTTCTACTTGCTTCCTCCTTGTTTTTCTTCATCGTATGCCACGCTTGACACGAAATACAGTACTGCTCAGAAATAACCTAACAGTGCGTCTGCGTCTCGGTTGCGTTCGTCTTGCGTCTCGGTTGCGTTCGTCTTGCGTCTCGGTTGCGTTCGTCTGGCGTCTCGGTTGCGTTCGTCTGGCGTCTCGGTTGCGTTCGTCTGGCGTCTCGGTTGCGTTCGTCTTGCGTCTCGGTTGCGTCAGGGGCGGTCCTTACTCAACCGGACGCAAGAGTCGGCATAACCGAAGTTGTTCCGAGTGTATACGTCGGGAACGTTGATACCTATATTGTTTGTTGATATCAAATTTCGACAGATTTTATGTGTGTGTTTATTAAAGCGGAATAAATAGATCCTAGTCAAATTCCTAATCCTAGGCTTCTCTTAGGCTTTTGAGGACTCTGTAACGTATTATGTTTTTGGGAAAACAGGCTGTTTGCTTTGCGAGGTCTCGTTTCTCCGCAATTAAAGTTTTTTAGACGGTTTGGACGTACACTAGTGTTATCAAACGGGAAGCCTATCTGCGCGAATATTCGCCCGGATAAAAAATTCAACCGGTACCATGTAAACGGGACCGGAGACTTGACTCCGTAGTCCTTGACTCCGTAGTTGACGCGGTTCTCATTCGGAAACTTTGTGACATCAATGTCTGACATGACAATGTCATCAACAGTGAAACTTTGTTGATACACGTGGATTGACATTTTTTGTCGGAGACCTTGTCGTGTGTTATCACTGTGTATATTACCATAGTGTTATCTACCGTTATAGCAGTGTCAAAAGTATAAAATAAAACATATTCCGAAAAATGCCATCCTTAAAAACGCAATATAGGAGTTAAAACAAGAGGAAATTGTTGTTAAACGTGATATTTCGATTTTATTAACAAAATCATCTTCAGACAAGTGAAAATACACAAACAACGACCAGCCGACAAATTTTGGATACCTTGATGAAAATGCGAAGGGCTGAAGGAGGACTTCCAGGGTCGACTGCATTATCCGCCAAGGTTAGATGCCGGGACGGATCAAATGGAATCGAGGATGTGAAGGACCCGATGAAAACCGAAGAAGACGAGACAAATCGTGACTGTTGGAAGACAGAGTGGTGTGGATTGCTTCCAGAATGGGCTTGGAGATCAGAAGGCCGGGAACGAGCGAAGCACGCGTCACAACAGTGTCTTGTTGGCGGTAGGATCCGGAAAACCCCAGTCGATATGCAGAGCTGTCAGATATCCCTCTATCGAACTTGGTGAAAGTCGTTGTGCCAACCAGGAGACAAACAGCATACGGGTAAACTCTGAGGCCGGAAAAGGCGGAAACAAGGACCACGAGGGACGGAAAGAGGCTATAAAATTGCCCAAACTGTTTGACACCAGTGGTGTAAGAACGACGCGTGTTCGTTGCTGGACCGTATGCGAGAAACCCCAGCAAGACGAAACTAGACCATTGTAAGCAATTCCAAGATGAGGCGCGGCGGGATGGTGGTTGGACAGGAACGGGACAAATTATCAGCAGCGACGTTAACACGACCAGGGACATGGCGTGCTGAAAAATGAAAATGACAACGGCACGCTACTAGCTAAGGCGACGAACGAGGTGCATCAAATACTGGTTGCTAGACGAACCAGAGTTGATAACGGCAACGACGGCAGAGCTGTCGTAAAGAAATTCCACCTTGAGACAGGTCCAGTGATACAATGTGACGTAATATGCAGTGGTGTTATTTACATAGCAAACAAATTTCAGGAGCGAAGTGGGATATGACAAAGATGTAAAAGCCAATCATTCTTTGTTCTTTGAAGTAAGAGGGTTTCTACCGAAGTTCTTTTTCAACTGGTGAATAAAAAACGTACTGTAATACCGCACTTTGTATGCAGTATATTTCGATGATCTATTCTCAGTGCAGTATTTAAAGGAAAAGTTGAGGTTCTGATCCCAAAGTGTCACAGTACTAGGGGTTCACGGGCAGGGCTCGACTCCCCTCCCCCCGCGCAACAGAGCCATTTTAGTATTTCTAGGCTGTTAAAATTGACTTAACTAAGTTGAATAATATTAAATTAGTTAGTCCAAAACATAATATAATATTAATAATATAATATTAATTAGTCCAAAACATTCTTGTGAGTGTTTTCTTAGTCTAAGAGACTATTATTTAGTTAAAAGTAATATATGGCATTTCACTCGGTTAAACTACATGTTCTGAGGATTTATGGTGAAGGAAAATTTCGAGTGTTGGAATATATACATTTTAAGACCAAACCGGGACCAGTTGCGAAAAACGCAACTTCAATGCCTTCCGGCTGGAATTGAACCCGCGACCCTGCGATGCTAGTTCAGTGCTCTGACCACTGAGTTACTGAGGCCGTTGCCGAGAGCCTAATCATGAGTTCTGTATATATGGTGGTGGTAATGCCGAGATAAGATTCTGGGTATATTACAAGTAATATTTGGCATTTTGGCATCGAAATTTTCCTTCACCATAAATCCTCAGAGCATGTACTTTAATCGAGTGAAATGCCAAATATTACTTGTAATATACCCAGAATCTTATCCCGGCATTACCACCACTATATATACAGAACTCGTGACTAGGCTCTTGGCAACGGCCTCCGTAGCTCAGTGGTCAGAGCACTGCACTAGCATCGCAGGGTCAATACTAGCCGGAAGGCCTTGAAGTTACATTTTACGCCACTGGTCCCGGTTTGGTCTTAAAATGTATATATTGCAACACTCGAAATTTTTCTTCACCATAAATCCTTAGAACATATTATTTAGTTGACACCAGTTCATGGCAGATGCTGTCCTGACGGCGCTATTGATGAATCATCACTCAACCTATCAATAAAGGCTGGTTCCCATATGGTATTTGCCAGTATTCAACGGTATTTCAAAAACCCACTGCAACCATATGGAAACACTAAAATCATATTTTTGACACCAGAGAATACCCTCAATACCGTCAAATACTGCGTATTGCGAATAGAACCCGTTTCTATTCACAGTACCATAAAACACCCTTGGTGACTGTTGGAAAGGAGGTTCCCCTGTGGGTATTGCAATACCGCCAAATACTATATGGGAACTACATGTAGGCTTAATGTCTTCAATGTCATGATCGGACAGTTTCTGGCCAAAATGTTCTGAGAATGGTGTTATGACCTGAGACATCAGTTTATAATAATATGTCAATCTATCTTTTGTTGTAATTGCTGCCGTAGCGAGCGAGCGAGCCTGAAGTGAGCGAGCAAGGCAGCAGACCTAAATAACGTAGTGGGGCTTTTTTTAAAATTTGCTTCAGCGCATTTTTTTAATTTTGCTTTAGCGCATTGCATTGTGGTCAGACTTTTAGATAGACCCAACATGCAGTGCGCGGAACAACCAAGCACAATATAATGCGCCGAAAACATTTTTGTGCTTTCTTTTTATGCTTTTCCTTTAGACTGTCGAGCGAACATGGACGTTCGCTCAATACTCATGCATTTTGTGAGTTTCATCTTTTAAATACATCACATACATACATATAATCGCCTCATGAAACCGTTTGGAGTTTGTTGTGAAATATTATCCGAGTTATCGTGCGTGATTTTTATGTTGCAATTTCTGTTCCATCCTTATCGTATGTTAATTAGAATTTCAGTACAACCAGTAGAAAAACAACCTCGTGCTGTCGTGCGGGTTATGGATGAAGTATTGTCTGACTTGACAAATCTCATTAACAGTTTTCACGTATGCGCTTTCCGAGACAATGCCCCTTGTGTAGAGTTCCTGTAGTTTTATTGCTACATTGCTTTCCGGAAGATTTAAAACAAATGATATAATTCTCAAAACAGATGTGACTTAATTGAAAAGTAACTCACCGGGAAAATGATTGTTTCAAAAGTCATGGTCGTTGCCATAGTCATAGACTTCCTTGAGACTTATTGACGGCAATATGTTCGACGGTGTCGGATAGCGTTACGATTCCACGCCAGACAGAAATTAACTATCGAATGGAGATATTTAGAAAGCGCGTGCTTGGATTTTGTTAAGGTTTACGATGCTCAATGTGTATCCGTGATGTTATTTCTAGCCATATCAATAAATACCGGTAAAAGCGAATGCAAAAAAGTGTGGTTTGATCGGTAACCGGAAACCGACTTTCTATTTGCGCACATATAAATAGTCATTACATTGTTGACGTTTTTGGACAAAATGAGAAAGATTATCTTATGTAATATTTCATGCGCTTGGGAAAAAACGCAGCCACGCTAACTACTGTATCTCTATTGTATCTCTATTGTATCTCTATTGTACCTCTACCGTACCTCTACTGTAGCTCTACCGTACCTCTACTGTACCTCTACTGTAACTGTACCGTAACTCTATTGTAACTGTACCGTACCTCTACCGTAACTGTACCGTAACTGTACCGTACCTCTACTGTATCTCTACCGTACCTCTACCGTACCTCTACTGTAACTGTACCGTACCTCTATTGTAACTGTACCGTACCTCTATCGTAACTCTACCGTACCTCTACCGTAACTCTACTGTATCTCTCTACCGTATCTCTACCGTATCTCTACTGTACCTCTACCGTATCTCTACTGTACCTCTACCGTAACTCTACCGTAACTCTACTGTACCTCTACCGTATCTCTACCGTACCTCTACTGTGCCTCTTCTGAGCCTCTATTGTACCCCCTACTGTACCTCTACTGTACCTCTACGGTGCCTCTACCGACCTGTAGAACTAATTAAGACTCGTTAAACTTTTCCTAGCGATGAAGAACAAAAAAATAAAGATTCAGATGGATCTGATGTGGAAACTGCGCAAGAAAAGCGGCTTCGACTTGCAAAAGAGTATTTAAATGAGCTGGAGAACGAAGGTATGAGATATAGGTTTTCTTGCTTATTTTTCCAACAGGAAAGTTGCACAAGAACACGTTAGTGTTCTATATTGTTTGAGGGCATCCATCTTTTTAACAAATTCAACTTAAAGGACATTGGCAACAAAAAGTGTACCTTTTACATCAAAGTATGTGATCTAAATAACCGGAATATCGTAGTTTGAGGTTGTAAAAATGCTCGTAACGCGCGTATTAAAGGTGAATTAGGGTTCTCTGTCACATGACCTGCGACGTCATGCGCTGGGTAAAGCGGTCTGCAAAGAAATTTGGCTTCATCTCAACGTTATTTTAGTAATCGTTATTACAACATAAACTGGGGGCAACACGATAGGTACACAAACGTTTGAAATACAACACTTCCCAGCATATTACGCGGTGTATTGAAAATGGCGACCTTTTTACATGGTATATTCAACTTTTAAAATGTGTTGCGAGCATTTCCATTGCGCAAAGTACTATATTCCGACCATAGCTAAGTCATAATATATTTGCCGCCAAAGGCCCAAATACATACTATACTTCCACTTGGTATATAGTTATTTTTTGTTGCCAATGCATGCATGTCTTTTAAATTGTAAAGGTTTTGCTGTGCAAGCTGTGTTAAGGTGTTAATATTCTGAGTATTACTAACTTCAAGCTGCAACTAACTTCAAGCGGCAACTAACTTAACAAATTCAACGTTATCGATCCTAAAACAAACCTACAATTATGGTTTTAATGTGGTCGCGAGACGAGAACGCATACCACTGGAGTAGTTCTGAACTTTTTCACACGGGGACAGAATGATTTATTTGCGCGTATTATTCCAGTGGTGTAACCAGTCCTAGAGTAGTGGCTAAAAGGTTGGTGTACAGCCGAAATAGTGTGTAGGAGATCTAACGTTTCACGCGAAGGCCCTTTGTCAGAGATGAAACCTTTCTCCTCCGCAGAGGCTTCCAATGCGGTAGAGGGGGTAATGGGTTGGGATAGGGAATGTGGTCAGAGAGTGAAACGTCAAAAGTCTCGATAAGTGATATGTGAGGGATGACATCACAGATCACTTTTATCGAGATTTTTTACGTTTTATGTTGCAGTTGCATGAAAGGGGGTGTTACACTAGGCAACGTTTTGTACAACTTGACTCGCAAAGTTTCGCAATCTTTGTGTTTGTGACAAGGTACGCATGAGCATCAAGTCTTGGAAAATTGCGAGAAAATGTGCAGATGGTGGTGTTACATTGTGCAACACTGAAAAAAGTTGCTGCAATCATTGCAGAAATTAGAACTAAATAGATTCTACTTTCGCCGTTGTAGTTTTGAGACATGTTGCACAAAACAATGCACAGTATTACATTGCCTTTAAGAGAGGTTATTTCGGTCATTTATAGAGCTTAAGATAAGATGGGTGGCCGCTTCCGCTTAAGATGGGTGTATAAATATGTTGTTTTATTATAAGTAATACCATAAAAATAGGTGTATTAGCTATGAAACCTCCCGCTCGATGAGGGACATTTATTAAATTTTACTAAATGACCCGAATGACCCGAATCGAGTGGGAGGTTTCATAGCTAATGTACATCTTTTTATGGTATTCCCTTGTAATACCATGTTTGCCGAAGTTTCTGCAGAGGTTTTCTCGTGTTTGAGATACTTTGAACCCATTGACGGCAAACCAGGTCGTATGAGAATAAATACGACTTGGTTTGACGTCAGTAGAGGTTGTGTTAGTGGAAATGAATATCAATGAGGTATATTATAGTTGTTAATATATATTCAGGCAAACATGGTATAAAGAAATGGCCGGGACCGTTTAAGACGGTTAAGTATATATTTTCTTGAGCTTCCTGAAAAGATATTAAGATATTATGCCGATGTTATTTCTCCCCACTCTGTTTTTTTACACATGGATAAGAACGAGAAAAGAAGCAGGATATGTCAGACTGTGAGGAAGATATTGTGGGAGAACGACTCAAGAACGATGTGGTAAGCTTTTTGTTTTGTAAAACGAACCAATGCTCTTGAAGATAATTAAAAATGTTAGCTCGTATGCTATATGTATATGTTATTTACCTAGACCGAGGGAGATACATGGTTTAGATCTAAACCAATGTATTGTTTGTTAACGCGTTTAGCTAAAGCCTAAGGTGGAAGTCGAGCGCTGCATTTTCCCCCGGAAGGTTTTGTCAAGTTGACTACGGGTAAAGAAACGAGGCATTTTACATTTGAACTAAATAAAACAACTATAACATAAAAATGTACAAGATATTATGTACATATGTAGCTACAAGATCTTGACAAAAGATGTTTTGAGATTGATAAATCTCGGGTTGTTGTCGCACTGTCTCAGTTTTGTTACGAATTACTACTTGGAATATGTTGTTTAATCCTATCACTTCATTTCTGAGTTCTACCTACGTGGCAGGATTCACACTGGCATTTTAATTGATATGCAGAGATGTTAGGATAAAAAATGCATCTAATTTTTCACTGCATAAGCTTTCTTTTGATAAATTAACAGAACTTTTCTTGACTAATATTAAAACAATAAATTTCTATCAAGCGGATTTAAAATTGTTGAAAAATGTCGAAAAGAATATTAGTTTTAACCTTAGATTTAGTTGTTCATAACGTAGTCAAGCGAACGTTCTCCAGTTATTTCGTTTAAACGAATCCATGTAAACAATATAAACGTCTTACAATTAAACATTTTCATCCCATTCATTGGTTTTCTGTTTTTGTGCTCTTTAGGACAGCAACTTTGCATAAACTTTACTTAAATTTTGCTGAAGACGTCATGTTTTTTCCGCCTGTATACACACTAGTTAATGTACTATTTCTTATTTCTTTATTTAAAGGACATATAAATTTAAAGGACAAATTAAGTTTGTCTAATATGAAAGAACTCGTAAAATGATAGAGTAACATATTTTACAACTTTCCCATATTTTACTTCGTTTTTGAAATATTTCAGTTTGTTTGATATGTAAATGAGATGGTCTCTGACGTCAGGTGTTGGGTAGGGAATTTTCACACATTAAAAAAGGTCTTATAGCTCAGTGATTGCTAAGTTTACAGCGTTCATTATCATGAGGAGTTATTATACGCACATTTTCAAGTAAATTTGTGAAACAAACTTGAAGATGGAACTAATATTTTAATGTGTGAAACTTCTCTACCCAACACCTGACGTCAGAGACCATCTCATTTACATATCAAACAAACTGAAATATTTCAAAAACGAAGTAAAATACGGAAAAGTTGTAAAATATATCATTTTACGAGTTCTTTCATATTAGACAAACTTAATTTTTGTTGCCAATGTCCTTTAAATTATTTAAGTCTTTTGAGTGGGGGGAAATCGTTCTAAACATACCGTTGGGCATACCCCAGAACCATAGTTCTAGCACGACGAACAATATCTAAACTCTCACTTGCAATCTAGCTGGAGAAACAAGGCAAGTTACAAAGGACGATTGCTGAACATGTAAGTGTAATATAAATATACTTAGTGTGTTGATTATTATTTTATCAACTTCATTTAACGAGGGTTGAAAACACATTACAGCCATAGGCTGATAAACTTGTGGCCTTCTAATTATTACGTAAGCGACGTTATTCAAGGTAAATTGCAATTATGCGATATTTAGGAGGGATCTTGAAGTGGAAGTAAGACCATTTCCTCAATCGCAGCTTTATATAGTTCCTATGAAACTTTATTTGATATTTTTGAAGGGAAAATATTCAAAATTAAGAATATATTAAAAATATTGTTCCTGAGTAAAAATAATCAGTTGAAAAATTCCTTTCCCATTTATTACTCTCTCGACCCTGATTTATGCGACAATTTGTCAGTGGCCTGAGACGAGTAGTGACGTAAATACCTTTGCACACGCGATTGTTTGCTGCCCGACCTGCACAGGAATTGTACTATTTTAGAGTTTGCTCGACGGCTAAAAGCTGATGTACAGCGGTGATTTTCTTTTCAATTTGACGTAATTGAGTGCACCCGTTGCTCACGTTGTAAGGAATAAAGTATTGGCGTTGTAATAGCATTGTAACCAATAAGTTATTGAATTGTAATACGTTATTGGATTGTAAGCACATGCGTGTAACAGTCAATTACTAATCCCTGCACATTGCTTAGTCTCTCTCACTAGTCTACTAATTTAGCACCTCAAATAGGGGAGTGAATGTAGTGGGGAGAATACAGGCTTGGGTTAAGGTTAGGAAACTCGCTAGCTTGGGGGTTCGGGTTAGAGAACTCATTAGGCGGGGAGTTAGGATCTTTGTTGTTTTGGGGTTGGTTACAATCCAATAACTTATTGGTTACAATGCTATTACAACGCCAATAATTTATTGCTTACATCGTGAGCAACGGCTGTCGAGTGCCTGTCTTTTGTTCCTTGCAATGACGTCAACATTGAAAAGAAACCCCCGCTGGACATCGAGTCTGAGCTACGGAAGTATAATGGAGTCCAAATTGATGTCTTCAACCACGCAAATAAACTACGGCGAGTAGTCTGAAGGTAATGTTATACACGGGACGATTTTTAATGACGATTTTTAACGCAACAATTGTTGCCGCAACGTGTTGTACAACTTTGAACTGGCTTCAAATTCTCGCAACATTGTTGCTGAGATTTTCAAAAAGTTGATTCGTGTGACAGCATTGCCGACGATTTTTAACGCAACAATATCCCAGAATCCCTTGCTTTTAGGAAACAGCAGCCAAAAAAGTAAACAAAAAATGGCAGAAGTTGAAATTTGTCCGGTTTCCCCTGACAACGAAACAGGAAGTGAGAACATATTTCCTAGTGAAAGTGGCTTTTACGATCTTCAAAGAGTTAAACTAATAACTTTTTTTAAAAATAATCCTGTTTCATGGGGCAACAAATAACAATAGTGGCAAAGTCGGGAAAACAGCGAACTTTAGTATATATTTTGAGACTGAAATATCAGATATCAGTTCTGCTTACACGGAATTTCGAGCGATGAGAATGTCATAGAAAGCCTCTCTCTTTGGCTAATAGGCAGCTCTCATAACAGTGCTCTTTATTGTTATGTTATTTTCAATGCGAGAAAGAAAGTACTCAAACTTTTGTTTATTCATCCTGAGGTAACGTGTGTACGCCTCGTTATCCTCAACCGCCAGCTCTTGTACCAATTGATGAAACGCTCCTTTTCCACTCTCCTTTTCTACTCTTTAGCCGATCTCTTATCCGATCTCTTATCCATATCTCTCTTCGACGTTCTTTTGGTTTCTCCTCTTCTAAACTCTCCAATATCAATAACATTTTAAGAAACTTTTGCCTGCGCAGATTTATCGCCATTGTTATTTGTTTTGGTCGTGTAAAGCGGAAGCTTGCGACTAGATAGTGTAACAATGCACTAAAACACCCCTGTTGCGGCAACATGTTTCACGAAAAATCGTCTTGTTTGACATGCATTAAAAATCGTCGTTAAAAATTGTTGTTAAAAATTGTCCCGTGTAAAGGTACGTTTACACACTACGATTAATCGGCCCGATTTCTGGTTTAGCTGGATGTTAAGTGGAGAAACAGTCAGCGGAGTGTCCCGTGGGCTCATTTGTCTGGCGTCTTCCTTGTCTCTCATTACTTAACATGCATTTAAACCAGAAATCGGGCCGATTAATCGTAGTGTGTAAACGTACCTTAACATCACCTTTATAGTAAACGTAAATTCTAGCTATAAACCGCTGAACAAATTTAGCGTTTTGAAGGCTCACCCGGATAACCCAATGATACTAACTTTCCATACCATGGTTGATTTGCGGTGTTGAAGACGACAATTTGGTCACTCTGCAGCTACGAGAAACTCCAGAATGACACAAAATGTTATTTCTCGAATACAAGAGCAGATACCGTGAAACTATTACATTTTTAAACATTATAATTAATGGCCTTTTATTTGAAAGTAATTTTTTTGGGTTGCAGTTCCCCTTTGATATTTATACAAAAAAAAATATGCAGAAAAAGAAAAACTTTGGAAAAGCACTGCAACACTTTCTTTCGAGCCTTGTTTGGTCGTTGAGTGTATTATAATTTGTTGATTGGATAAATTACTTAAATAAATTACTTGTCATATGACAAACGCACGTCACTTCCTACAAAAATGTTTTATGTTTACGTATATTCCCATGAATATGTTTCGGACGATGTGTCTTTCCTAAACGTCGTCCATTAATATACGTAAGTACTGTATTCTTACTTAAGTATTTTTCTACGGTGGCCCATATATGCAATCGACAAATATATTTTGCAATCGACAAATATATTTTGCAGTCGACAAATATATTTTGTCAGTCGACAAATATATTTTGCAGTCGATAAATATATTTTGTCAGTCGACAAATATGTTTTATCAGTCGACAAATATATTTTGTCAGTCGACAAATATATTTTGCAGTCGACAAATATATTTTGCAGTCGATAAATATATTTTGTCAGTCGACAAATATGTTTTATCAGTCGACAAATATATTTTGTCAGTCGACAAATATATTTTGCAGTCGACAAATATATTTTGTCAGTCGACAAATATATTTTGCAGTCGACAAATATATTTTGCAGTCGACAAATATATTTTGCAGTCGACAAATGTTGATCGATATTTTTTTCGGTACCCCGATATTTTTGTCGGTAACCCGATATTTTTGTCAGTACCCCGATATTTTTTTCGATGCTTGTTTAATTCCCGCGCTTTATACCCTTTCCTACGGTGGCCCACAAGTGTCACGGCAAAAACAAATGTTCACGGCAAAATACAATAAATTCACAAATCTATTCCGTTAAAGATGAGGAGGGCCTAAGAGAGGGCCGCCCTCACTCGCAAATCTATTCCGTTAAAGTTCGTTTACATGTGGGGTCCCCAACGTTTGAAATATTACACATGCGCAGAACGGACTGGACTGCACCTTTAAGTAGTTTTAAGTCTGCAGTTAAGACTTTTCTTTTTTAAAATTAATTGTTATTGTTCATAGTGTTAATATATGTAGTAGGCTTTATCTTATAATGAAACTGTAATTAGTTTTAAAAGTAACTTTAAGAATATATATATTGTCAATATATATATTGTAAGAGCATTGAGACTATTGTATAATGCTCCTAATACGTCTTTTATTATTATTATTATTACTCAGCCATCCTTAGCCCTCCTTAGGCATACTTAGCCCTCCTTAGCCCTCCTTAGATATACTTAGCCCTCCTAGCCCTCCTTAGCCCTCCTTAGCCATCCTTAGCCCTCATTAGGCATACTTAGCCCTCCTTAGCCATCCTTAGCCCTCCTTAGGCATACTTAGCCCTCCTTAGCCCTCCTTAGATATACTTAGCCCTCCTTAGCCCTCCTTAGGCATACTTAGCCCTCCTTAGGCATACTTAGCCCTCCTTAGCCATACTTAGCCATCCTTAGCCCTCATTAGGCATACTTACAGTAGCCCTCCTTAGGCATACTTAGCCCTCCTTAGGCATCCTTAGCCATCCTTAGCCATCCTTAGCCCTTCTTAGGCATACTTAACCCTCCTTAGCCATCCTTAGCCCTCCTTAGATATACTTAGCCCTCCTTGGCCATCCTTAGCCCTCCTTCGCCATCCTTAGGCATACTTAGCCCTCCTTAGGCATACTTAGCCCTCCTTAGGCATACTTAGCCCTCCTTAGGCATACTTAGCCATCCTTAGCCCTCCTTGGGCATACTTAGCCCTCCTTAGGCATACTTACTGTAGCCCTCCTTAGCCATCCTTAGCCCTCCTTAGGCATACTTAGCCCTCCTTAGCCCTCCTTAGATATACTTAGCCCTCCTTAGGCATACTTAGCCCTCCTTAGGCATACTTAGCCCTCCTTAGCCATACTTAGCCATCCTTAGCCCTGCCATCCTTAGCCATCCTTAGCCCTCCTTAGATATACTTAGCCCTCCTTAGCCATCCTTAGCCCTCCTTAGGCATACTTAGCCCTCCTTAGCCATCCTTAGCCCTCCTTCGCCATCCTTAGGCATACTTAGCCCTCCTTAGGCATACTTAGCCCTCCTTAGGCATACTTAGCCCTCCTTAGGCATACTTAGCCATCCTTAGCCCACCTTAGGCATACTTAGCCCTCCTTAGGCATACTTACTGTAGCCCTCTTTAGCCATCCTTAGCCCTCCTTAGGCATACTTAGCCATCCTTAGCCCTCCTTAGCCATCCTTAGGCATACTTAGCCCTCCTTAGGCATACTTAGCCATCCTTAGCCCTCCTTAGGCATACTTAGCCCTCCTTAGGCATACTTACTGTAGCCCTCCTTAGCCATCCTTAGCCCTCCTTAGGCATACTTAGCCCTCCTTAGCCATCCTTAGCCCTCCTTAGCCATCCTTAGGCATACTTAGCCCTCCTTAGGCATACTTAGCCCTCCTTAGGCATACTTAGCCCTCCTTAGCCCTCCTTAGGCATACTTAGCCCTCCTTAGGCATACTTAGCCCTCCTTAGGCATACTTAGCCCTCCTTAGGCATTCCTACTAGCCCTCCTTAGGCATACTTACTGTAGCCATCCTTAGATATACTTAGCCCTCCTTAGCCCTCCTTAGGCATACTTAGCCCTCCTTAGATATACTTAGCCCTCCTTAGCCCTCCTTAGGCATACTTAGCCCTCCTTAGGCATACTTACTGTAGCCCTCTTTAGCCATCCTTAGCCCTCCTTAGGCATACTTAGCCATCCTTAGCCCTCCTTAGCCATCCTTAGGCATACTTAGCCCTCCTTAGGCATACTTAGCCATCCTTAGCCCTCCTTAGGCATACTTAGCCCTCCTTAGGCATACTTACTGTAGCCCTCCTTAGCCATCCTTAGCCCTCCTTAGGCATACTTAGCCCTCCTTAGCCATCCTTAGCCCTCCTTAGCCATCCTTAGGCATACTTAGCCCTCCTTAGGCATACTTAGCCCTCCTTAGGCATACTTAGCCCTCCTTAGCCCTCCTTAGGCATACTTAGCCCTCCTTAGGCATACTTAGCCCTCCTTAGCCCTCCTTAGGCATACTTAGCCCTCCTTAGGCATACTTAGCCCTCCTTCCTTAGCCCTCCTTAGGCATACTTAGCCATCCTTAGCCCTCCTAAGGCATACTTAGCCCTCCCTCCTTAGCCATCCTTAGCCCTCCTTAGCCCTCCTTAGGCATCCTTAGGCATACTTAGCCCTCCTTAGCCATCCTTAGCCCTCCTTAGCCTTAAGGATGGCTAAGGAGGGCTAAGTATGCCTAAGGAGGGCTAATTATGCCTAAGGATGGCTAAGGATGGCTAAGGAGGGCTACAGTAAGTATGCCTAAGGAGGGCTAGTAGGAATGCCTAAGGAGGGCTAAGTATGCCTAAGGAGGGCTAAGTATGCCTAAGGATGGCTAAGGATGGCTAAGGAGCGCTAAGGATGGCTAAGGAGCGCTAAGGAGGGCTAAGCCATCCTTAGGCATACTTAGCCCTCCTTAGCCCTCCTTAGCCATCCTTAGGCATACTTAGCCCACCTTAGCCCTCCTTAGCCATCCTTTTGGCCATCCTTAGCCCTCCTTAGCCATCCTTAGGCATACTTAGCCCTCCTTAGGCATACTTAGCCCTCCTTAGGCATACTTAGCCCTCCTTAGCCATGCTTAGGCATACTTACTGTAGCCCTCCTTAGCCATCCTTAGCCCTCTTAAGCGATCCTTAGCCCTCCTTAGGCATACTTAGCCCTCCTTAGCCCTCCTTAGGCATACTTAGCCCTCCTTAGGCATACTTAGCCCTCCTTAGGCATACTAAGCCCTCCTTAGGCATACTTAGCCCTCCTTAGGCATCCTTAGCCATCCTTAGCCATCCTTAGCCCTCCTTAGCCATCCTTAGGCATACTTAGCCCTTCTTAGGCATACTTAGCCCCTCCTTAGCCATCCTTAGCCCTCCTTAGATATACTTAGCCCTCCTTGGCCATCCTTAGCCCTCCTTAGCCATCCTTAGGCATACTTAGCCCTCCTTAGGCATCCTTAGCCCTCCTTAGCCATCCTTAGCCCTCCTTAGCCATCCTTAACTCTCCTTGGCCATCCTTAGGCTAGCCCTCCTTAGGCATACTTAGCCATCCTTAGGAGGGCTAAGGATGCTAAGGAGGGCTAAGGATGGCTAAGGAGGGCTAAGGATGGCTAAGTATGCCTAAGGAGGGCTAGCCTAAGGATGGCCAAGGAGGGCTAAGTATATCTAAGGAGGGCTAAGGATGGCTAAGGAGGGCTAAGTATGCCTAAGGAGGGCTAAGGAGTGCTAAGTATGCCTAAGGAGGGCTAAGTATGCCTAAGGAGGGCTAAGTATCCCTAAGGATGGCTAAGGAGGGCTAAGGATGGCTAAGGAGGGCTAAGTATGCCTAAGGAGGGCTAAGGAGGGCTAAGGAGGGCTAAGTATGCCTAAGGAGTGCTAAGTATAGTAGTATAGAACATGGCGGTGCGAGCTCAGCGACGCCAACCACAAATGCGAGTGCCATAGCAACGTTAATTTTTACGCCAAATCGCGATTTAGCGCAAAAATTAGCGATGCCACGGTGCCCACACTTGTGGATAACGTCGAATAAGCTCGCACCGCCATGTTCTATACTACTACAGCAGTCGTTAATTAGGCTTGACGCACCCCTCTCCACCGATTAGTGTCAAACACGCGCGAGACTCACGAAACAATACTGAATTTGTACCAAATCACATTTCAGTCACGTTTAAAAAATAGTCGTTTCAACATTTTCACAAATTTGTGTCGCTTCAAAATTTTCACGCTTTTTTTTTGACTGACACATTTCCAATTCACGCGCGAAAAAAAACCACTAGATTTTGATTCTAGTGGTGATGTTTATCCAAATGGATAGCGAAATGGCGCTCTTTTGATTGGTCAACCCACACCAACGCCCACGACAAATATTTTATCCAAACAAGTATCCAAATGAGGAGCGAAATGGTGCTCTTTTGATTGGTTAACAACATTGACTAATTTGCATACTAACAGGTGGCCGGTTGTTTTGCGAATTAGTCCGTTTGTTCACTATTTTCAGTGGTATCTCTCACTACAATGTTTTTGTGACCATATGCGTAGGAGTCAATACCATTTTCTAAAAGGTATCGCTTATCATCGAAGCAGGATAGCGATACTTTATTAATTTCATAACTACCGAGCTGATGTTTGACACTTCTAATGGTCTTCATTGTGTGTCGCAATTGTTTCTGCTCAAGTAACACACTTTTGTAATCTTCATGTCTGATTACCTTTTTAATTATATTCTTTCTAATACCTTTAGCAGTTTTTCCACCACCTCCATCCTCTTTTAGATAACTATACATTTTGCTGCGCAACCCAACGAACTCGATAATTGGCGTTCCAGCGCACTCGTCCTTCATCTTCCCAATAACTTTCTTATTCTCTTTAAAAGCGAATGGGCTGTCTGCGGGGTAGTCGCTATTGTCGAACTTTTCGCACTCCATCATAAAGTCGGAATAAACGTCGTCAGTTTTGATTGAGTACAACAGACTGTCAGTGTCAGTGAAGTGTAATCTACAGGTGTCGCTAGAGTACTTTTTCATAATGTAGTTATAGTGAAAATTGTACATCAGCGTTTTGCTCAAGTCTAGTATGCACATACCTACATACGCGGGTCGATTTAGTGTCAGCGTTTCTTTAACTTTGTGGACAGCAACTAAGTTCTCGCTAAATATCTTGCAAGACACAAACGTTGGCTTTGAGACAAGCTTTTCTAATTTCTTCGCAGTGGTCACTAATCTTACGTCCACACGCTTCCTCAAGTTTTCCATCGTTTTTCCGAACACACTGTTGTTCATCAACTTGAAGAAGTCCTTCTCAAAAGCGTTCTTAGCCGCAGTTCTTTTGACTGTGTTAAAGTCGATGTACTTGCCTAGCCACTTGGACTGGTCAAACTGTAGGACCCTATGCACCTTTTTGATTTTCAATCCAAGATCTATGTACAACTGTAGATTTCCGTAGTGACACACATACTTTTTTTTGTCCATCAAATTAGTCACCAGCTTCTTCACACCGCCAACACTCACATTAAACTTATTTTTAATTTTCGTGCAGTACTCCGACAACATGTCAACGGTTATCTCCATCTTCTCAGGAGCCACCGGGTAATCGTTGTGTAGGTCATGCAAATGGGCTGGATACTCCAAGTCGACTTCAAGCAGTAAGCCCTTTTTACTATTGTTGTGATAGTCGCATAGATTAACCTTTTTTATTTCTTTCTCAGTCAACCACTTGAAGCCACCCGTAGGTAGACTTCGACTCATTGCCCATCCGTACAAATTGTTGGCATCAAGGTACATTAAATACTTCGACTCTTGCGCTTTGTCGTGCCCCTCCATGTACTTATTATTCGCCACGCCATGTCTGTTGCATATGTAGCTCACACCACCACGCATACCCATTTCTACAAACTGGAACATGTCAATGTCGGACAATAATTCGAGTTCCACTCCAGTCATCTTTAGCATGGCATCCCAAGCCAATCCAGGCGATGTGAAATAGTGACACGGGTCTAATTTATACTCACGATGACATGTCTTTCTAAAGTTCTCAAAAACATCAGCGAGCAAGAGCACGTCGCTTTTCAAATACAGGTCGTGGTACCCACCCATATTTTCAACGTCGAAGTAGTCCCACACATCGATGGCGCGCTCGTGCATTTCTTCCGTAACGTGCTCGTCGTTCAGAACGCTGTAAAAGTCTTTTTTAGAGGGTAACTCGCTTTCATCGAATTTTTCAAAGGAGTCCATATAATCATAGGGGTAGACTCCCTTTCTTGTCATGAGTGCCAACCCATCGTCGCGAAACACTTCTGACGTGTACTTGAAAGCGTCCCTTGGTAGGTTCTTCACCAAGTTGTCTAGACCACTACTCATGAACTGGAAGCTGTCCAAAAATACCAAGTTTTTTCCAAGCATGAACGCCATATACTTCTCCATGTTGTTCGGTATCACGTTTATGTCTTGGCCAAACTTTCCAATCTCCTGCATAATGAAATGGCTATCGTAGCCACGTAGGTTATGAAAGATCACAGGGATTTTGTCAGTCAACTTAAAGTTCACGTTACAATCGCGATGTGCGGACCCTCTGTACCTACCTGACACGTGACAGTGGTCTCTCACTCTAACGTCAGCACCAGTGTACTCAACACTGCAAATATGACAACTTTTAGCCTCGTCAAAGTTCCTCTTATCGGCATTAGTTAGTGTCATCTCTTTGTTAAAGTGACTCTCAGATGTCTCTTTACAATATTTGACAATTTCTAACATCTCCCCAATGAACTTGTTGACTGCGTTTTCACCGCGATACACTTTTACCGGCTTACTGTACTCGTTGTCGTAGCAACAAACTAATTTGTACCCATAACCGCAGTCAACATGCCTCTGGTAGGCATTTGTGTAGCTACACTCGCTTGACGGTGTTGCTGTGTGCACCTTCTGTGTGATAGCCTCGAAGTCTGCGTACACCACAAATGGTACGTTTAGCTGTCTACTAAAATTCTCGTATTTCACTTTCGTACCTTTTTGCGGCATTTTAATAGCTTGCTTCCCATTAATGACCAAACATACTTCCACATGGCGTTCGAGCACGTCCGCACGGGTGAAGCACTGCAAACAATACCTACAAAAGTGCTTTCTCGCCTCATGCTTTGTCTGCCGGTGCATGAATTTGTTGAAGTCACGAATATACACATAATGCTTGTTGCCCACGTCATTGGTTATCAACAATAGGTCCATATGGTCGGGGTACGCTTCCTTAGAGACGTACACAGGGAATGGCTGCTTATTTTCGTACCCAAAAACATTGATGCTAATTTCGTTAGCCTTTTCGATCTTGTTGTAATCTTTGAGTGTGACTGGGAAGTCGACTCCATCGTAATTCAACTCACTGACATGTCTGACGTACTTTGACGTTCTATCAGAGTTTTTTCCAACAGGAAATTTGTGTGCAAGGTGACACCATCTAAAGCACTCGTTGTCATCCCCATTATTTACGTTTATCAGACCCTTCATACTGTTGCGCAGCTCCTTTGGCAACGCAATGTAGCTACTCCCATGCAAAGGTCTGTAAATAGCGACATTAACGTAGTGTGCATCTATTTTGTCGATAGTCCATCCAGACCCCTCAGATAACCACCCAGCTATCCGCGTCAAAATCTGCTCCGACCCACGATTGGCGACACCCTCGATGTCATGCTCGTTAATGACGACGAACGTTTCGCTGTTAAAGTAGGCGGTTTTGTATGTGGTCTTATCACGCTCTAAAACTTTCTCAAAAGTGACCTTAACTGTCTCTACCACTTTCATTCCGTTGGTCTCACCCAACTCACGTCTCAAAAGGTTGATGACAGCGCTTCTACTACCGTTTACCTGGTTGATGTCTCTGTCGTCAACTACCTCAACTCCATAGGACCTCGTGAACCCTCTCAGCGCTTGGCCCAACAGCCGTGGGCTATGGTCTTCAACTGTGGGTTGTGCCTCCCGGTTTCTAACAAGACGGTTGTGCGTCCGACTGCCAACGTTAACTCGTCTGTTTGTCAGCGGATTAACAATACTAACATTTGTCGTGTCACTAAGAACACCATCTCTAACAAGTTGATTGTAGACTCGCCCGTGGATGTTGATTGCTCTACCTGTTAGTGGATTTACAACGGCTGCACCATTTCTAACAAGTGAGTTTTCTGTGACGTCACCCATGGCTTCTATATACTACACATATATTTTTTTTCCTAAGCCACTCGTTGTAATAGCGATCACCACTCTCACACCACCCCAACTTTGGGTACACCACTCCAAACAAATTATCGTCAAACTTCTCTTTCACCTTTCCGTCTTTAAGGTCTGACACCTTCTCGAGCGTCTCAACTTGCCTTCTACAACACAACCTAATAATGTAGTATCCATATCTGCTGACGTTTCTACCTTTTATCAAATTGCATGAGTACAACACACTAACAACTTTCAAGAAGTCCTCTTTTATCAACTCAAGGTGCTCACCCTTCACAACGTTCCGTAGTCTCCTCCCCACCCACCAAGACCGTTTGTGAACGCTTTTTGGTCGTGTGAGTCTCATGTCGCTATAACTCTGAGTGTAGCCCCATTCGATGTCGCCACACTTTGGACACGCGTACCCACCGCAGTCACTTACGTTTTTCACAACGTCGCAATCCGAGCAGTAGTAGAGCCTGGAGGCGCCTCCACACTCAATTTTCGTTTCGTTCGCAATCTCGTCAATTGTCAAGCCATAACTCATCTGCCTCATAAGTTTGTCCATCACTCTTATACTACTCCAACATTTTTTTTTATTGAGTTAGCACCCACACCGCTATTCCACTACCCAAACCTAGCGCGCTAACAAACAGTAATTGGTATTCCTTCATTTCCGCACTCGGTTGGTAGTAATCCGCAATCCTCGGACTCTCAGTGAACACTCGTCCGCTGTACCGTATGGTCATTACGCTTCTAAGTTCTTCCAACGCGTGGTTTGTGTCATTGATGTCAGCATTAGCATCAGAGAGCCGTTGTCGCAAACGCTGGATCTTATCTTTTTTAGCGACTTCATTTTCATACCACACTTCTTTCGCACTGGCTAACTGTTCCAACGCGTGGTTATGCCTTTTCATCTCAGCTTCGTAGCCTGAGTGATTAAACTTTGAAAACATAAAGCCAGCGCCTGCAAAAGCCACTGCGTTAAAAATCCCTCCAGCCACAACACTCGCCATTAACTTACGTTGATTTGAATGGATCTGTCGGTATCCACTTTTTTGATTGTAACCATTTTACTAACAACGTTCCTGCGCCAACAGCTGCAGCAAGTTTCACTGTGCCCTTCACAGTCTCTGGTGTTCCCAATGGTTCTCCCAAAGAGTATAACATAATGACTCAAGCCCGAGAAATTAGCGAAGAAGATATTGCCAACATGCTGAGAACGGCCTTTACCAGTGTGTCTACCCCACAAGACGCCTCTGGGCCTAGCGTCTTAAACGAGTACTTCTCAACATACACACTGTTCGACCCCGACCCTGAAGGGCAGCCAAAACGGCTTGGCTCTCAGGTCCGCCATACGAGGTATCTTCTCGACGCTTGGATCGATCTTCGAGAGGAAAGAGCCAACGAGCTTGCTGATATATTAGCTGGCATAATCCCTGTGTGGTGTTACTCATCATTCAAGTACCTTATGCTAGCAAGTGATGTCTACTTGAACAACCCTAGTGGGTCCAACGGTACGTTACTCGGTAACTTCCTCGAAGTGTTCTTAGCGACCCTTATGTGGAAACCATGCCCGACCAAAGCCAAAGCGTGGCTAGAGCTCGCTGCAAACCGCGACGTTCACGTTTGCAAGGTGGGGTGTAATGAGATACTGGGTGCGGATGATATCAGGGACCACGTACTCTCGCCCGCCCACAGACACTTTGCGAGAGACGAAAACGTGTACACCTGTCACCCATGCGGTGTGGCCACCAACGACCCACTGCATCGCTTGAGACACGAGAGCTCGAGGTCTCATCTTAAAAACTTAGAGCTTCAGCGGATATTTAACAACGAACAACAGTTGCCGCAACAGGAGAGAACATTTCTCTGGAGGTATAGTAATCATGAAGAAAATCGGTAAACTAGAAATCGTGATTGGTCCCATGTTTGCAGGAAAAACAACAGAGACTCTTCGTAGGTTAATCACGTTAAGTAAGTCAGGGCTCAAAGTCCTCTACATGAACAACACAGGCGACACTAGGCGAACTGACCACGCGTTCTCCACACATCGTCAGACCATTGTTGTTGGATCAGACAGTTTACCTGCGAAGTTAATCACCAACCTCCCGAGTTCTTTCGAGCTAGCTGGCTACGACGTCGTCGGCATTGATGAAGGTCATTGGTATTCTGATCTACTTCCAGTTATTCGCGAATATGTCAAAGCTGGTATTCACGTCATTATTTGTGGTCTCATAACAACAGAGCATTTAAAAAGACTTGGTGAACTTGACACGTTGTTCCCAATGGCAGACGACATCACATTTCTAAAAGCGTATTGCGCCGTTTGTCGCGACACTTACGGAACAACTGTTGAAGCGCCATTCAATTGGAGATACAACCCAGGGCCATCGTTTGTTGGTGGTGCTGAGCAATATCGTGCAGTGTGCAGACGTCATCATCCTTCCACACAAAATTAAGGGTGTTCTCGGATACCCCACTTTTTTAAATTTAGACATTGGTCACATGAAGCGTCCAATGTACCATAGAAACATTTTTTCACACAGTGGTCAGAAGGTTTGTGAAATAAAGAGAGAAAGTTTCGCGGATATTTTTCACCGAGTTGGAAACGTCTTTAAAAAATGCTAGAGCAGTTGTCACTTCGAGCGTCGTCTCAACAACGAGAACGAGCGCTAACTCGACTCATTACTCACTGTCTAAAAAGTCTCTTTACAATAGCGTCTCTCGTGGTTACTCAACGCCGACTTATTTTTAAATTTACGAAAACACTGGGAACACTGAAACCCAACGTCAAAGAAATATTTTATTACTGTGGTAATAGCGTCGTCGTACGAGTCGCACAACAATGTTAGATAACCAGCGGATTTGTATCTGAGCAGCAGAGAGTCTTGCTCTTCAGATGTCTTACCTGTGCCACCTGGGTTCTTGAACTCAATCACGAGTCCAATGTGCTGTCGGTTTGCATTGGCAATAATCAAGTCAGGTGTTCCACGTTGGTAACCTTTTTTCCACGAATTTATTCTCTTCGCAGAAGTGTCTTGATTTTCACCAAGCCCGGCTATCAAAATAGCTTCTGGCTAGTATTTCCTAAGAAAACCAACAACTTTCGTATGAAGGTCGAACTCAGTGATCATTTTAAACTGATTGTGTTTGAGACCGACGTCAGCTAAACCCTTTCTAATGCTTGGTAAGACTTCTGAGTGCACCCACCTTCTAAAGTGTTTCGCACGCTCCATTTTACTCGAGAACGCTAACGAGTAGACCCCGAGTTCGTTGATAAACGAGGCCTGTTCCATCTTCATTTTACAATCAGGTTCGACGTGGTCGTTGACTGCGTCTTTTGGTCGAGCGTAACCTAGAGCGCTTGCGACTTCTTTTGCTTTAAACCATATGTCACCGTTGTGATTAACCGTCGTGATTTGATGACCGTCGAAATCGAATAGTTGGAGTATTGCGGAAGTCATCACTATATAGTCCTCCACGAGAAAAAACTACTCGATGTGGGCGCTAGGATTTTTATAGATCTGGTTTGTTGTGTACCAACGCATCAGATGTGTTTTATTAGTCTTCGGTTTGCTACGTCGTCTGAAAAAGTTTCTAATGTCACGAATCAGCTTTCTAAATCTTCGAAGTTGAGATCCTCGAGGCTGAGACCCTCGAAGTCGAGACCAACCCATTTTAACTTAGGTCACGTCTCCCACCACTCCCACAGTGTCTGACTCTGGTAACATAATAGGTTCGCCGTAAGTCTTTTTAGACCTCATACCAATCTCAGCGTGGAGCTCGAGAGTTATATCACCGCGGCCAAATGACCCACCAGCTTTGAACATGTGATCAGTCGTCTTATTTATCTTATATATTTCATGAGGTCTCGAAATACACGCTCCCATTTACTTTACACCATATTCCTTCATCATTTCTCCACCCATGATTATGATGTCTCGGTTCGTCATGTAGCCACTCACAATTTTCACGCCGTAGAATTCTATCAACGATGGGTACGCATAAGGTGCGAGTGGTATTCTTGGTCGATGTATTCCAAAAATTGTTCCATAGGGTGTGCCTATCTTTTCCATGTTCGCTATGAAGTCTGAGTCGGTTGACTTGACGTTGTTGACCCTGACATGTGAGTTGCTCATTTGCCAGTGTATTGATATCATGTGCATTTTACTTATGTCAACGCCACTTGGAATAGTGCATATGCTCTCCATCGCTGGGAAGCTGCCACCATACGCGAGTCCGTTGGTCATACCAGTCTTGTACCCTATGAACTTATCCCACTGACCGTCGTCGTTTGATATAATTGTCTCCCAATTTGATCCAGCGGTGCGAGTAGGTAACCTCACCACAACAAAAATAGAGAGATCACACCATTGCATACTGGGACAATTAAAATGGAGACCTGACTCAAGTGGGAGTGGTGTTAACACAGGGGATAGAAAACTTTGGCTTACACTGCTGATGCCAACAATAGGACCATAGGTTGGGTTGTTTTGCACTAATTTACTTGTTTCACCAATGGCTTTCACTTTGTTTGAACCATTGGTGTGAAATTCCACGTTTTTCAAGGCGTGTGTGCTAACGTTGAAGTCGAGCACAACATTATAGGACTGACTCTTGAGGAAACCTGATAGCAATTGCTCTAGAGCTCTTTTATTTGCAGCGTCTGAGTCATCGACTGGGTCTGCTACGTTTTTTATCGCTGAGCCTTGCATGTCTATTATTCCAGACATCCTTCCACCGGTCGCACTTAATTTAGGATCTTCGTCCAGATGCCTTTTCGTTCTCTTTAGTATTTTATCGTGAGGGTCGCCAGACTCATACCCATAGTTTAGACTCATTACTACTTCAAGGTGTATTTGGTTAGTAGATAGCCAGAGACTGCTGAGAACCCTAACACTATCGCCAACGTTGTCGTGTCTGACTCGCTTGTGGTGGTGGCCACTGTTTTTTTCACAGGAAGTGGTGTCACATTTTCTTGGTAAACTTTTTTAGCCACCACATTTTCTTGGTGAACTTTTTTAGCCGCAAGATTCGTTGGCGCTACTAAGTTAGTCACCACATTTTCTTGGTGGACTTTTTTAGCTGCAATTGTTGGTGTTGTTGCATTCAAGCGAGTGTTCACTCCAAATTTCATGGACTCTGTGGCAATCTTTAATAAGTTGTTGTACCCAGCGATTTTATTCTTGAGGATCACCACATTACTTGGCATTAACCATGTACTTGGCGACACTGCGAGATTTTGAACAACGTTGGTGTCTTTAATCGATTTGTTCATGTTGAGAATCCATGTCGATACGTCGTAGTTGATAACACTGTCAGAGAACAACTTGCGGAACTCTTGTTGGGTCTCTAGACTTCCTGCAGAACCACCAACGACTGATACACGTGTTCTCGCTTGTGCACCAAGTGTGGAGTACACAAAGGCTTCTATGCTCTGATTTAGATATTGCAGCCCAATGTTGGTAAAGCCGTCTGACAATCGCGCGACATATCGTTTATAGTCGTTATGGGTGTCGTTGAGTGTGAAGACTCTGGATTCGCCTAGAGTGCCATCGCTCAGGACTTTGTTCTGGTAGTAATGTTTTCTAGGAATCTTAGAAGTCTTACCATACAATTCATAAGCGTTGAATTCTCTACTTATTGATCTCATGGTCTCACCACCCTCCATTCTTCTGAGAAGTCTTCTAATGGTGAAGTACAAATGAAATCTCATCACACTTGTGACCACAGGGTGAACTTCTTGCGACACTGATAGATGTTGCAACGAGATTCCACAACAGAAACTTGCACAATACGCCGCAAACACAACGCGGTAGTAAGATTCGTTGTCATCCCACTTTGACATGGTCTTTGACGTGGTGATTTGTAAGACTGGTAGCTTTGACATGAAGTAGCTATTTTGGTTAACAAAGACTTTAAAGTTATTCACTGGATAATTCAACACATTTTCTGTTGGATAACCATCCCAAAGCCCCCAGTGGTTCTTATGACCTTTTGGTAGTGGTTGGATAGTTCCACCACCTTGCCATATTATTGGGAACTTACTATTGTGTAGCCACTTCCACATGTTTTTATCATTTTTGAAGGTTGTGCTGGTTATGTTTGTGCTGAGGATGTTGTTGTTTCTGAAATATATGTCAACACTCATGATTTTACCATCTTGTGAAATATTTGGATTGAACTCGAATTTGCTTAAAGTGGCGTGGGGGTACTTTTTGATGAGGTCTGCCTTTGCATCGTGTGTAGCCTTCGATGTGTTAGCCATCGCACGTTTGTAGTACTTTCCATAGTACTCACGAAGGGCTTTCTGCATATAATATACCATATGTTATACATAATGCGAAAGTTGACGGTATTCATCGAAGGCGCAGAAAAAGTTGTGTCCTTTGACAACAGTGTGATGATCATGCATGACAACCCATGCATTATGGTCAAGACAGCTACTGTGTTTTGGGACTACGACAACGTATTGGCAAACACAATCGACTTCGAGTCTAATGGTGGTTCCTTACGGTTCTCAATACCTCAAGGACACTATGACTTCAACGCGTTGGTGTCCCGTATGAAACGTACCCTAAAATTTGAGATAGAAAGACTCCCATTCTCAGGTAAGTGTAGAATCAAGGCTAGTCTCCCGTTTCGATTGCTGGAGGTTGGGCCTCTTCTTGGCTTTGCAGAGGGTACGTCGATCCCAAAGGATGACGCGTGGCATGTCAGCCCAAACGAGGTCGATATGTACAGAGGCCTGAAGTACATAGAAATCTCATGTGACATTGTTGAGACGGAGAGCAACGTGGGTATTGATGGGAAGCGCAGCGATGTGATCACAACGTTGCCAATACCCACTGAACAGCCTTTGAACGGGTCAGTGCAACGTTATGTGGACATTGAGTCCAAGGTGGGTATTAAAAAAGGTGTTTACTCAAGTATGACATTTCGTGTCAAACCAAATAACGGTGCTACTAGAATTGGTGCGGTGCTATTGGAACTGTATATTGTGTGAATTATACGGAGCTTGGTGTGGAAACAGAACAAGGGTTGAGAGACATCTATTACAACCCCAAGACAGGGTACACTGGTGTAGAGAGGTTGTGTCAAAGTGCGTTAGGGGACGGATTGAAAGTAACTAGAAAAACAGTGAAAGAATGGTTGACCACGCAGGACACTCACATTAGGTTACTATGTGGGAGTACCTTTATCATCGCGAGTTTGTAGTACTTTCCATAGTACTCACGAAGGGCTTTCTGCATATAATATACCATATGTTATACATAATGCGAAAGTTGACGGTATTCATCGAAGGCGCAGAAAAAGTTGTGTCCTTTGACAACGCGATAATGGTCACGCACGACAACCCATGCATTATGGTCAAGACAGCCACTGTGTTTTGGGACTACCATAACACAACAAATGACGACAGCATTCAGGTCCTCGAGGAGGATGGCCATAGGGTTGGCTATTTTAGAGAAATTAAAGTGGGTGAAGGGTACTTCAGCTTCGACGCATTGGTCAAAGTTTTAAAACACGAGTCTAACAAGTATAAGGTGAATCTCGAGATAGAGAAACTAACGCCCACAGGCAAATGCAGGGTCAAGGCTAACAACACAGTTCTCATTAAAGAGACCTTTGGGCCTCTACTTGGCTTCGGGAAGGGTAAGGTGATTCACGCTGACGCACCGTGGTACATCAGCCCAAACGAGGTCGATATGTACAGAGGCCTGAAGTACATAGAAATCTCATGTGACATTGTTGAAACCGAGAGCAACGTGGGTGTTGATGGAAAGCGTAGCAATGTGATCGCAACGTTGCCAATACCCACCGAACAGTCATTGAAGGGGTCAGTGCAACGCCATGTAGACATCGAATCCAAGGTGGGTGTTAAAAAAGGTGTTTACTCAAGTATGACATTTCGCGTCAAACCAAATAACGGTGCTCTTAAAATTGGTGCGGTGCTATTGGAACTGTATATTGTGTGAATTATATGGAACTTGGTGTGGAGACAGAGCAGGGGTTGAGAGACATTTATTACAATCCTAAGACAGGGTACAGTGGTGTAGAGAGGCTGTATCAAAGTGCGTTAGGGGACGGATTGAAAGTGACTAGAAAAACAGTGAAAGAATGGTTGACAGCGCAGGACACCTACACTAGGTACAAACCCATCGTGAGAAGGCATAAATTCCGTGCTACCCTCGTCGGATTTCTTGGTGAAGAGCTCCAAATGGACTTAGTGGACATGAGTAAGTATTCAAAACAGAATGGAGGGTACTATTGGATATTGACAGGCATTGAAATATTGAGTAGATACGCTTTTGGAATTGCAGTTTATAGAAAAGACACTAAGAACATGACTAAGGCTGTTGGAGAGCTATTGAACGACTTCAAAGATCGGTTTGGAGTCACGCCTAAGTTAGCGCAATTTGACGACGGACTTGAGTTCTACAATGTTGGTGTGAAAAGTTTGCTGAAAGAACATGGTGTTGAATATTTCAGCACTAAGAGCGACAAGAAGGCTGCTGTTGTCGAGCGTTTTAACAGAAGTCTGAAGAGTATTATGTGGAAGCACTTTTACGCACGTGGAACGTACAAATGGATTGACGTTCTTGACCAGTTTGTGAGCAATTACAATAGCAATGTGAATCGAAGCATTATGATGAAACCGAAGGATGTCAATAAGTCAAATGAGGGTGAAGTGTGGACCACTTTGTTTGGTCACCAATTTGCAGACAATCCATTGCCAAAGTTTAGAGTTGGTGAATCAGTGAGAATTAGTAAGTACAAGAGTGTGTTCACAAAGGGTTACGAAGCCAACTTCACTGAGGAGCTGTTTAAAGTGGTAAAGGTTATTCGTGGTGATCCGAACGTGTACGAAATTGAGGACCACACCGGTGAACAGATTATTGGGAAATTTTATGAACAGGAATTATCGCTGGTCAATAAGAAACATGGTGACGATGTGTACAGAGTTGAAAAGGTGTTGAAAAGAAAGAAAGTCAGTGGGAAGAAGATGGCGCTGGTCAAATGGTTAGGTTATGAGAGCAAACATAATTCGTGGATACCAGAAAGCGACATTCAAAATGTGAGCTAATGTAATATGGCTGAAGGTGGGGGAGATTTCGACGACTTTGAGATGGAAAACCTCGACAAGTACAAAGACATGAGTGATGAGCGACTAGAAGAGGAGCTCGCTAAGACTGAGGAGTGGCTCAAAGACATAGACACTAAGCACACTGCGAAAAAGATGTCGATGAACGTCCGTGTTAATTACGACGACTATCAAGACTATGCGAAAAAGATAGCGAGTGAGCTAGACGCGAGGCGAGGTGGGCAAAAAGAGACGTCATTTACCGACACTGACGATGGTAAGACGGTGACAATAAGGGGAACCAACACAGAAGTCCCCGCAGTAGAGTTTGTTGATCAGGAGTCATATGGTGACGTCAATGACACAAGTTACAATTTAGCTCTTGAAGATGATTGGGGAGAAATTGAGAGAAGACTTGGTGAGGCGGGAGCGCCCGACGATGAGGTAATAAAAAACGAAATAAAAAGAATCAAGCTAATAAATAATAAAATAAACGAATTGAGTGGAAAAACACTTGGCCGGGACGACGCGTCAAAGGAAATAGCTAACAGGTCATGGGTTATGGGCTCAGGGGCTATTCTTTTCAAACCAATAGGCATACATGGTAAGTATGGAGGACACAGGCGAATTCTAAAACCTAAAGGAGATGACTTGATCTACAGTAAAGACAGCAATAGTAAAAGGGCTATTGAGCAGTTCAAAAAGTTAGTTAAACAAATCCCCAAGAGCGCAGAAACAACAGCTGTCACAACAGAAGTAATCCCAGACGATTTCCCAGTGATTGAAACAAAAGTGGACTATGTTGACATACCTGGGCTAACACCAGACGAAAACCGCGAACATAATGGTGTGCTTAACCCGAGCGATGGTGTGTTGCCTGAATCGAGAGTGGGTGATGATGGCGCACTGCAAACGCAGGCAGACCATTTTCAAGAAGCGATAAATAGAACGTCAGACGAGCTAGACGGTGAAGACAATGAAAGCGTTGTCTTTGAATTGAGAGAGCGTATTGTAGGACTTGAAGAAGCGCGAGACAGAACTATTGAACAGCGACAAATAGAAGAAGTTAGAGAGCAGCAAGAAGTCGACATTGACAGATTTCAGAAATTTAAGGAATGGGCTAAAGAAAATATGGTTGGGTTGAGCGCTGTAGCAATTTCAGTGGCTGGAATTATAACAACAATTATTATCGCTGGTAGGTCTGCTGTTGTGAAAGGCGCTATGGCCACGAGGTCGTTCGCACAGGCTGTTAAAAACGCGATAGTGAAGATGGGTCCATGGGCTGTTGGGTTGGCTAATTTAGTTTACAACGCGTTGACGTTGGGTGCAAAGGGTCTCGCTTGGTTGGCTCAAAATCTGTGGGTACTCGCGGTGGTACTTGCGTGGTTTGCTTATGATTATTACAAGCTAAAACGGTAGTGATAAAACATACGTAAAGTATATGAACGTCACGTCAGCAGAGTTGAGTCCTAGTTTTAGACGAGCGACCATGGGTGCCATAAAAGGGGTGAGAACACAGCATGTGATCACGTTGAACCCCAATAAAGTCAGTCCTGGTGAGGAACTCTACATTGACATACCAAAGCTCAAGGTTAGTAGCTGTTTGGTGCCTGGATCGTTAGGTTTAGTGTTCGACTTTAAGAACGCGAATGACAAAAGTTGGTTCTTGAACAACGTGAGCAAGTTGCTTTGTGAGAAACTTATTGTGAAACTAGCTGGGGAGACTGTGTATGACAACAGTGGGGAAAATTACACTGGTGTTTATCGCGACCTTTGGGAAAGCGTTACTGTGCGAGACCAAATGATTGACTATGGTGTTGGCTCTGAGAACTTGAGAAAGCTAATTTCTAAGGACGACAGTGGCGCGACAAGTGGGAACGTTGCTAAAGTTAGTGACGCGTTGATGTTTGGTGTGATTGGGACGAAGCAGCGGATTAAGCTTGGTAGGATCATGAATGACCACGGGTTGTACGCTCCTTTTAGCATGAACAACAACTTGCAGTACGTCATCACACTTCCGAAGGCTACAGACATCATGGTGGCGCAATCTAGTGAGAGTGTAGGTGGGTACACTCTGGAGAACCTCGAGCTTGAGTACGAAACGATTGACAACCAGGAGCTCGCTGACGAAATAGCGTCAGACTATGCAAGTGGTCGTAGTTTGTCATATGAGCACGTTACGTTGATGAAAACCACTGAATGGGATAAAGGCACAACCATTGTGAACGAGAATGTTAATCTTCCGAGAAAAAGCATGAAGGCAATTGTGTTGCTATTCACGAATAAGGTGCGAGCAGACAGCGAGGAGTTTCTTTACCCAAATATCGAGAGTGTTAGAGTCACAATTGAAGGTGTGCCAAATAGCGTGTACTCACAAGGCATCCCAAAGTCAAAGTTCTACGCAGAAGCGAAACGGTTGTTTGGGTTGGGTGAAGAACACGCTCAGTTCATGACCATACAGAAGTTCTATAAAGATGGCTTCGCGTTAGTCATTGACTTGAGGAGCGTTCAAGATAATCGCAATGTTGCCACTGGCAAGAAAATCGTGAACACACAATCCGGTGTGCTTCTTGAGATCACAAAGAAAGCGACGACTGCAAATGTCATGTGCAGGGTGTTTGTGATGAGTGATGGATTAGTCAACTTCATGAACAATGGGTTGCAATCAATCCAGTATTAAATCAAACGCAATTTAATGGAGACACCGTTTAACGCGTTAATTGTTGGGATGACAGCTTGTGGTAAGACGCATTATTTGCTGGAAACATTGGAATCTGAGTATCGCGGCAAATTTGACTACATTGTGTTGATTTGTCCTACTTTTGAGTGGAACAAAGCGTATCAAGATTGGAAATACGTACGTGACCCTGACGTGTTAGCGATAGACTGTGCACAAGACAATGTCGACGCTGTTCTCAAGTGTGTAGCAAACACTTTTAAAGGCACTAACACTCTGATTGTGTTGGACGACTGTGCGAGTTCTCAAGACGTCAAGAATAGGACTAGTCAATTGGTCAACTTGGCTTTTAGCGCGCGACATTTTATGTTGAGCGTTATTGTCATCACACAACAACTGACGTCGATCGCAAAACCGTATAGAGAAAACATTAGTAAGCTCATTTGCTTTTACTGTCCGAGTAAGAGTGATATGAAGGTTGTTATTGACGATTACCTTGGACACATTAGCAAAGAAGAAGCGTCGACGATTGTGACCGCATTAAAAAATCATAAGTACGCTAGACTCGAAATCTCACTGCGCTATCCATACAGTCACGAAGTTGTTACTCCGCAATAAAATATGGGTATAAGTAATAACGTGATGGTGAAACGCAAAAGTGAAGAAACCCCCACGATTGAGGAACTAGTTGAGGATACTCAAGCTGCTGGTACTTCAACTGTGGAAGACGACATTGACGCTAAAAGAGCTGAACTTATTAGACTGTCTGGCGATGGTGTGGTAAGCCAATCTGAAGCGTACATTAAAAAAGCGTCTGCAAAGGTTATCGACAAGATATGGCGCCAATATGAGTTGAAGAGAATGGAAATTGCAAACGCTTTTCTCACTGACTTACTAATCAGCAAATTCGCTAGCTTACTAGATGGGTTGAACGCTATTGAGAACCCTGACGAACTAAATGATGAGTTACAAAAAGACCCGTTACTAAAGAAAGACGTTGAGAGCGTTGTCGCGGTTGTGACACCGTACGTACCTTTCTTGGGCTTGTTGTCGGGAGGAATTATAACGTCGAAATATGTGTACGATCACCATTTTAAAAGTGAGACAAACGTTGAAAATAGTGAACAAACGGACTAATTCGCGAAACAACCGGCCACCTGTTAGTATGCAAATTAGTCAATGTTGTTAACCAATCAAAAGAGCGCCATTTCGCTCCTCATTTGGATACTTGTTTGGATAAAATATTTGTCGTGGGCGTTGGTGTGGGTTGACCAATCAAAAGAGCGCCATTTCGCTATCCATTTGGATAAACATCACCACTAGAATCAAAATCTAGTGGTTTTTTTTCGCGCGTGAATTGGAAATGTGTCAGTCAAAAAAAAAGCGTGAAAATTTTGAAGCGACACAAATTTGTGAAAATGTTGAAACGACTATTTTTTAAACGTGACTGAAATGTGATTTGGTACAAATTCAGTATTGTTTCGTGAGTCTCGCGCGTGTTTGACACTAATCGGTGGAGAGGGGTGCGTCAAGCCTAATTAACGACTGCTGTAGTAGTATAGAACATGGCGGTGCGAGCTTATTCGACGTTATCCACAAGTGTGGGCACCGTGGCATCGCTAATTTTTGCGCTAAATCGCGATTTGGCGTAAAAATTAACGTTGCTATGGCACTCGCATTTGTGGTTGGCGTCGCTGAGCTCGCACCGCCATGTTCTATACTACTAAGTATGCCTAAGGAGGGCTAAGTATGCCTAAGGAGGGCTAAGTATCCCTAAGGATGGCTAAGGAGGGCTAAGGATGGCTAAGGAGGGCTAAGTATGCCTAAGGATGGCTAAGGAGGGCTAAGTATGCCTAATGAGGGCTAAGTATGCCTAAGGAGGGCTAAGTATCCCTAAGGATGGCTAAGGAGGGCTAAGGATGGCTAAGGAGGGCTAAGTATGCCTAAGGAGGGCTAAGGATGGCTAAGGAGGGCTAAGGATGGCTAAGGAGGGCTAAGTATGCCTAAGTATGCCTAAGTATACCTAAGGAGGGCTAAGGATGGCTAAGTATGCCTAAGGATGGCTTAGGAGGGCTAAGGTGGGCTAAGTATGCCTAAGGAGGGCTAGCCTAAGGATGGCCAAGGAGGGCTAAGTATATCTAAGTAGGGCTAAGGATAGCTAAGGAGGGCTAAGTATGCCTAAGGAGGGCTAAGGAGGGCTAAGTATGCCTAAGTATGGCTAAGGAGGGCTAAGTATGCCTAAGAAGGGCTAAGTATGCCTAAGGATGGCTAAGGAGGGCTAAGGATGGCTAAGGATGGCTAAGGATGCCTAAGGAGGGCTAAGTATGCCTAAGGAGGGCTAAGTATGCCTAAGGAGGGCTAGGTATGGCTAAGGAGGGCTAAGTATGCCTAAGGAGGACTACAGTAAGTATGCCTGGGGGGAGGGCTAAGTATGCCTAAGGAGGACTACAGTAAGTATGCCTAAGGAGGGCTAGTAGGAATGCCTAAGGAGGGCTAGCCTAAGGATGGCCAAGGAGGGCTAAGTATATCTAAGGAGGGCTAAGGATGGCTAAGGAGGGCTAAGTATGCCTAAGTATGCCTAAGGAGGGCTAAGGATGGCTTAGGAGGGCTAAGGAGGGCTAAGGAGAGTAAAGAGGCTTAAGAATATTCATGGTTACATAGTTATTATATGATACACTATCCACTTATCATGCTGTCGACCGTTGACCACGAAAATGACTTTTCTGAAATTAAGTGAGTAATTTTGTTCTGCCGTGAGTTTATTGTATTTTGCCGTGAGTTTATTGTATTTTGCCGTGAGTTTAATATTGTATTTTGCCGTGAGTTTATTGCTTTATTGTATTTTGCCGTGAGTTTATTGTATTTTGCCGGGAGTTTATTGTATTTTGCCGTGAGTTTGTATTTTGCCGTGAGTTTATTGTATTTTGCCGTGAACATTTGTTTTTGCCGTGACACTTGTGGGCCACCGTAGGAAAGGGTATAAAGCGCGGGAATTAAACAAGCATCGAAAAAAATATCGGGGTACTGACAAAAATATCGGGTTACCGACAAAAATATCGGGGTACCGAAAAAAATATCGATCAACATTTGTCGACTGCAAAATATATTTGTCGACTGCAAAATATATTTGTCGACTGCAAAATATATTTGTCGACTGACAAAATATATTTGTCGACTGCAAAATATATTTGTCGACTGAAACTTAAATTTGCGCATTGCATATATGGGCTACCGTATTTTTCGACACATTGAAGTTTTCTTATTTCTCCTTTTCATATTATATCCAGAGAACTTAGCAGCTTTCATATTTATTCTTATTAATTGTAATAAAAAGTACTGTTGTTTAACAAGTACTCTTTTGAAAAATACACTCATATGTATTAATCCCAAATCACACTATGATATGGATATCTTTCATCATGTTTCCCTGCCTTGAAAACCTTTCTCGTTTTTATTTCCAGTGTGTTTGTCCAGACAAGGACGCCATTAAAATATTATCTGGACATAAACTGTCACTGACATGCCTTTGTTTATCTTCCGACAATAAATTCATTTTCTCTGGAGCAAAGGATTGTTCCATTATAAAATGTGAGTGTTTATAATGAATTATAGGGCCTGATTGGAAAAAATGGGCTGAGCCTGACGTGTAGTACGGCATTATGTAGCCTGCTTGCAGCCCGAAAATACGGAAGCGTAAGAATACGGAAATTACTCTCTTTTCCAATTTTTCCTTTGACGGTGCCCGTGACAACTGGGCTTTTTCTTTGAGCAGAGATTTGAACATTCCTTGTCAATTTCTTTTAAATAGTTCACGGTAAGATGACTTCTGATATGTTGGCTGTTCCATAGACCTCTTTCATAATGGCGGCCAGTTTAAATATTCTTTTATATGCATGCAAATTAGCCTTTCTGGCCTCGTTACAAAGCGAAGATTCTTTGGAATTACAGACACACGAACGAGGTCAGAAAGGCTAATTTAAATGAATATAAAAGAATATTTAATTTGGGTGCCATTATGAAAGAGGTCTACGCTGTGGAACAAATGTGCATCCCATCTCCACCCTAAATATTCCATATTTATACACTCAACTTTTGGTTCTTTCCTTATCCCCACATTTGTATCCCACTACTACATTAGAACAATTACTAAATAAAAATGAAAGTCTACGTATAAGTTCTCTCTGATTTAAATAAAAAAATTAGGGTTTTCTGTTCTCATAACGTAGTCCATGACAGCGGAATTGGAAATTAACAATACCCCTTTCACTTTGTGACAACGAGTCCCAATCGGGTAAGTTGTCGTCATAACATTGATAGGAAAAAATTGTTGAGTGTTCAAATCCATAAATCAAACTTCTCGATAACTGGGAGGTTGCTTCTTCCCTTCAAATTGCAAGCATTCATACAGTAATCCATAATGTGGGTGATTTTTTTCCTGTAAAAATATTTGTCTTCTGATAGGGGTTTCTTTTTATTAAAACAACAATCATATTTACCTTGTATAATTTTTTCGGGCACTTTATATTCATCGAATTCGAATTGATTGTCATGGAAAACAAATGTTGCTTCTGTTCCATATATTTCTCGCGCCAACTTCAGGGATTCGTGCTGTGTACTCCTTCCATTGTTTCTTTTGAATTTTCTCTTGGGTTTCTTTTTGCTTCTTCCCTCTTTCTCTCTCGGATGGTTAATAAAATATTTCTCAACAATCATACTGCTTTTATAATAACACGCTGAATTCTGGGTAATCCCAATTGGATATTGTCATGTCATCTTTAAGGGGAATCTTAACAGAAATGACATTGTTGAGGTTACCTTGACCAGATCATATTACCCTAATTAGGAGAATGAAAGGATAGAGAACAAAGTCCTCGAACAAAGTTCAAGATCACAGGAACACTACCCTTGTCGTCATTGTTCAAGGGTTCTCGACAAAAACTGGGCCAAAAAGTGGGGGCTGAACCCCAGACCCCCATGCGCGGTCCCTGGAGTTGGACGCAAAATAGCGTAGAGTCTGGCTGCTATTAATAGCTCAAAAAGCGGACAAACAAACCAAATTTGAGTTATGGCCGCAAGAATTATGGGTAAAAGCGGACAAACATCGGTACTGATGTCATCTCGACGGAGCGCTGTTAGAACTGGTGGTAAATCGGGCTTCATGTCGTTCACCGATTTGGTTGGAAGACTGCATGGAAAAACGTGTGCTTGAAATATTCGGCTGTTTATGTAGTAGCCAGCCCCTCTTCTATCGTGACTGGCCTTTTCACTTTTTCTATTTCATAAGCACTAGTGAGCTCCGTCACAATATTCTTTTCTTGACAAAGCAAGCTTCATCTCTTAAAGTGCCTATCTCACGTTTGGGGATTTTACATATCTGTAATATTTGAGTTTTCCTGAGCAAAATCGTGATATATATTGTCAGCCGAAAATTTCATCTTCATGGAGTTTTTCGCTGTCAAAGTTCCAGGATGTGATGTCACAAGAGGCATTCCAAACCATTTTTCTTTTGTTACTTGCTAGAAAAATGCAACTTGTGACATTAAATCCGATAACTTTAACAGCAAAAAAGTCCATGAAGATGAATTTTTCGGCTGACAAGATATATTATGATTTTGCTCAGGAAGACCCAAATATTACGAATATGTAGAACACCATCCAACATTGAATAAAACTTCTCGAGGGGCCAAGCTATAATTTATGCATATTGAGCTTCGTCGTAATTTCCGATTTTCGTAATTTCGGGCTGCAAGCAGGCTAGGCATGTTCGGATCATGAAAAGTATTTTTGTTACAGGGAATGTCGAAACGGGAAAGAGAGAGGGAAAAATACCCGGGCGTCATTCGGATCGCCTAAATGAAGAGGGCCATGGACATGATGGACATATATTTGCAATAGCTATATCAACGGATGGACAATATTTGGTAGGAAAATACAGTATTGTATAAATAATAACGGTTTAAAGACAACAAAAATCATAATTTCAAAATTTTGACTTTCTGATTAACGAACAGGCGTACAAAGGTAATCCATGACAATCCTGTCATCCGCCATCTTCGATGTATTTTCGATATGCGTGTGACGTCACAATCTGGGTAAAGCGAAATTTTTATAAGATTGGAAACTAGTTGTGCCAGGTTTAGTACGAAGGTTAGTACAAGGGTTAATATTAGGGTGACGGTTAGTATAAGGGTTTGATTTTGGGTTTGGGTTATTTTTCAAACCTTTATACTAACCTTCCTACTAACCCTCAAACAACTAGTTTTCAGTCATTCTGCGGAAACTCTATTTTAAAGTATACTTTCTAGCGATCACCCTAATTTTGTCCAATGACAATCCTGTCATGGATAGATAGATGGATGGATGGATGGATGGATGGATGGACGGATAGGTAGATGGGTGGGTGTGTAGGTAGGTGGGTAGGTAGGTGGGTGGGTGTTTAGATAGATAGATAGATATTTTAATAGTTAACTCCCCGAAGGGCTTTTCAGAAACCATTTACAATTCGAAACAGACATGACAACACCGAGGTAGACCTTGAGCTTACAAATGGCGCGTCGGCAGCCGCTATTAGTCAATACCCGGTGTGTTGATTTTGTATAGGGAGGAAAACCGAAGAACCCGGAGAAAAACCCTCAATTTTTACGAATGTCTTCCTTTTTCAATCGAACCACAACACTTTAAAAAGTATTCCGCGGAAACTCGGCTACCCATAGATTCGTTTCATCAGGTTTACCCTTCTAGTGACGTCACCAACTTCCCAGTTAATTTGGCAAAGTATTACAACAAGATGGTGGATGACAGGATTCTCTTTGGTTAAAATTAGTGCTGTTGTTTTGTACAAGAGTAGTTTTGTTTACTTGGATTACCTTTGTAAGCCTGATTGTTAACCAGAAAGGCCAAAATTTTAAATTATGATTTTTGTTTCCAATGTTCTTTAATAGTCACAAGTTGTTTTTGTCGTTAAAGTGCCTATGAAGCGATTTTTTTTTAGTCTTTCAATATTTCTGAGGATATGAGTGACTACCGCAGTGTATTATATTAGCACATCCAAGTATTACTGATATACTGCATAGTGACTGCCACATAGGCAGTACATTTATCAATTCAACCAGTACATCATTGTAACCATCGATCTTCATTTGAGTCTTTTAGCTCAATGGTTAGAGCATCTCACCGGAAATCAGAAGATTACAGGTTCGATTCCTGTCATAAGTTCATTGGCGTAGTAATTTTGAAAATCAATGTTGTCTAAGCCTGGAAAATCAAAGATAAAGTTTATGTAAATCAGGACGAATCTTTACCACACGTAAAGACACGATACGGTCGTTATTTCCTTTGTCTTTTCCTCATGAATTATTAGAATCTTGAATACTGAAAAAAAATATTGAAATCTTATTTAAAATATCTTATATCTTGCATCTTATATCTTACATCTTATATTTTGCATCATATCTTGCATCTTATATCTTTCATATTATATCTTTCATCTTATATCTTGCACTTATATCTTGCATCTTATATATATCTTGTATCTAATATCTTATATATTATATTTTATATCTAAATCTTCCATCTTGCATCTTATATCGTGCATCTTATATTTTGCATCTTATATCTTACATCTTGCATCTTGCATCTTATATCTTATATCTTGCATCTTATATCTTATATCTTATATCTTATATCTTGCATCTTATATATTATCTTGTATCTAATATCTTATATATTATATTTTATATCTAAATCTTCCATCTTGCATCTTATATCGTGCATCTTATATTTTGCATCTTATATCTTACATCTTGCATCTTATATCTTATATCTTATATCTTATATCTTGCATCTTATATATTATCTTGTATCTAATATCTTATATATTATATTTTATATCTAAATCTTCCATCTTGCATCTTATATCGTGCATCTTATATTTTGCATCTTATATCTTACATCTTGCATCTTATATCTTATATCTTATATCTTATATCTTGCATCTTATATATATCTTGCATCTAATATCTTATATATTATATTTTATATCTAAATCTTCCATCTTGCATCTTATATTTTGCATTTTATATCTTACATCTTATATCTTATATATTATATCTTATATATTATATATTGCATCTTATATCATCTTATACTGTATCATATAGCTTTTAAATCTCTCAAAATATAGCTAAGGTGAAGATGCGAAACTTAAAAAGAGTGTCTAGATTATTTTTATATGAACCAACGATGCGTTTTAGGTTATTAGTGAATAGTGATCTTAATTTAATTGAATTTCTTGCTTTTTGAAGGCCAGTGGTGGTCAGAACAAGCTCGTGCTTATTTGGAACCCTGAAAATCTTAGTCATATCCGCACTTTTAAAGGACACAGGGACGCCGTAACTGTAAGTAAAATATTTCAATAAAAACGAGACCGTATTCTCGTCTACCGTGTGCCTACTGTGTAAATATATGACATTGAATTTTAAACCGTGGCTTTTACTTTGGAGACCGTTAGCAATGGCCAAGAAGTTCTACCTGTAGTAACGGTGTGTTGGGCGAGAGTCGTCGATTTATTTCTTGTTTTTTTCTTTTTAAGGGACTTGCATTTCGTCAAGGTTTCAATCAGCTTTTCAGCGCATCTAAAGACCGTTCAGTAAAACTGTGGAGTTTGGATGAAATGACCTATATTGATACCCTGTAAGTTGCAACATTACATCTTTTAGAATGATGGTTGGGAAAAGGCGTTTAGCTTTTTGGCTTATGTACATTTTAATCTCATCTTTGGATGCTCCGAAACAGGCAAAGCTCTGCACACTCGACAATAATGGGCACAAGCGGCTAGAGAGTTGATCTAGATTCCCAGGGACTGGGTATAGCGGGTCGGATTCTTGGCTAATCACACAAATCGGAGAGAGACTGAGACTCATGAGTTACTCAAACAATGTTACATTATGTAATGCTGTCACGTGACAATTGCTGCAGTCGTTTCTGCAGGCTCATCTCGCAATCATTTTAGAGCGCCTATCCGGCGTTTAGGGATTTTACATATTTGTGATCTTTGGAATCTCTTGAGAAGAATTGTAAAATATCTTGTCGTTCGAAAATTTCATCTTCATACCTTTTACCCCTGATAAAGTGATTTACTATTCACAGGAAATGACGTCAAAGCAGGGACACGCACATTGATTCAGTAGTGAAATACAATGAACGTTTGGGAATTGAGCGAATTCCGTCTAAACATGTGTGTTTAAAGTTCAGAGCCAAACTTTCTTTGTATTTCACTGTTGAATTAGTGTGCAATGACTTCGCGTGTCCCTGCTTTGACGTCATTTCCTGTGAATAGTAAATCAAATTTAGCAGGGAAAAAATGATTAAATTTTCGAACGACAAGATATTTTACATTTCTTCTTGGTAGAACCCAAAGATTACGAATATGTAAAATGCCAAAACCCCGGATAGGCACTTTAACCATTGCACAGTGTGTTACACGCTGCAATGCCCCAGTGCGCCGTACACCCAGCAGTATTACTAAGCAAAACATTGGATTATTCTGCCGGCCCAACTGCAGTTACTTGGTCGATTATGCCGGGAGATTACTACAAAGTAAATACTCTTCTTTAAAAAGTTTCTATTTCGCTTTTTTCAAATTTGGATTCGGTTTTGGAGAAAGGCTTCGTTTGTGTTATCTGCCGAACTTAGTCGGATAACACAGAGCGAGGCAACAATGTAAATGTAATTGGGTATATTTCAGGTAATATTTGGTATATGCATGACGTAACTTAAAGGACGGAAGTCTCTCATAAGAGTTATTTGCTCATGTATTCTGTTGTGTAGTTATCATCGAAGTGAGCAACATACCAGATAGATGTGTTGTGTTTTCAAATGAATCAGACGTAGGAAACGGAATTTCACTTCATCACATTACGCAATCTCGTACCCAGACCCAAGCATCCCCGGCCGCGCGGGAAATGGCATGCTTGGGTCTCTCACGGTTTTGCTGGAAATTTATGTCGCAATCGAAATGCGAAAAAAATTTGAACAAAATAAAACGCTTTGTACTTGAATCCCCCCGAGTGAAGCCCTCTAGTTTTAATTAAAAATTCACAACTATTAACAGTTTGTGTTTATTGCGAAACCAAAGACACTATTGTATTCTCAAATTAATTTCTTTCTTACGATATGTATTTTATTTTTGTGGCATAAATTCTGACGAATTGAGAACGCTTTAAGGCCCATCTACACGATACGATTCATCGTATACGATTGTCATTCTGCCATATATTGTTGTATACGATTGTCGTACTGGCGTATGCAATTGTTTGCACACGACATAATTCTTGTTTATGATTCGATGGCGAATGTGGACAGCGTGTACAGTTTGATCACATACACCAAGATGACAATCGTATACGACAAATCGTATCGTGTAGATGGGCCTTTACAGAGATGACCCTGCAAACCTATATGAAGACCTTAAATATTAAAGGACACCCCCAAATCAGTGTTAAATAATTGTTATATGTCGCCTTACATGAGAATGGCCATTAGTTTTCTTCTAATGTTGTTAGTTTTAGAGAAATTTGGGTTTGTTTTATCGTATTTTTGGTAAATCGAAGGCCACCATTTTTGTTCTGATTGCGGGCGCATGCAGTCGCACCATTAATTTTTGACGTTACAAAGAAATTCTTCACAATAGCGTGAATAGAAATTCTGCTCATCAGACTAAAATCACGCTATTGCGAAGTGTTGTTTTTGTATAGTGTTTGGGTTCCGACCGCATTCGCCCGCAAACAGAACAAATATGGCCGCCTTCAAATTACCAAAAATAAAGGAAGGCAAATTTCTCTAAAACGAAAAGTGTTAGAAGAAAACTAATACCAATTCTCATGTAAGGCGACAAAGAACTTTCATTTAAGCAACACTTGTTATGGGGCGGAGTGTCTCTATTTCAAATTTATATTTATCCACCCTCGCCGTCGTAGTTTTCTGTTTCGGAAACGGTCATTGCCAACAATTCTAGAGTAAAACATGGGATCGAATTTCTGTCGAAAGTCTATTTCATTCCGGGCGGGAATCGAACTCTAGATCCTCAGCACCACAACCCAACACACTAACCACCACACTACGAAGGAAACTCCGACAAATCCAAACAAAAAATCGTACTTAAGGCGGCATTACTCAGTTTCAGGTTAACACCGTCAGGGTTGGCAACTACCATTTACGAAACGGGAAATAGCCTCGCCTTCCTTCATCTTAAGGTCCCTAATAGTGAACATGCTTTACTCCATGATCAATATTGTTTTTTCCTGTTCCAACGACGGTGAACAACCATTGTTGGTTCATCAATGTAAAACAACATTGTTGAAATAATCCTGATCAATATTATTCGTTCAACAATATTGATCAGCTATATTTACTCACTTCCAATATCGCATAATGCTAGCCTCCTCCGCAGGCAACTCTGTGGCTTTTTTCCGAGTCAAATAGTTTCCAAGGCTGTGCGAGCAATGTTTTGGCTGGGATTACAGGGACGTATAGGGATTGTGAAGGGATTGGTCGATCCCCACACTCTTGTTAATTTCTCTGGCTCGGCCAAAATAGCATTGGAAGCTATTTGACTCAGAAAAAAGAAGCCACAGAGACTACAGACTTGCCTGCGGCTACCATAATGCACTTTTCAGGTTCATTTTTCGAAATTTTCGATCCATGTATTGTTGAGGTACACCAACATGGCAGTTATGACGTCACGTGAAAACGATCCATAGCTTCGGTGTTCTGATGAGTTTTTGAACTTCCGCATTAGGTTTGGTCATGAAGATGGAATAACAGCCATCGATAGCATGAAGCATGAACAAGCCGTGAGTTCAGGAGGACGAGACACTACTGTCCGACTGTGGAAAATTATAACTGAATCACAACTTGTCTTCAACGGTTCATGGTAAGACCTTATATACTATTAGCCTTCCTCCTACGTTATTATGTATGTCCCTCGTTTGATCACCAGGCCAGTAACAGGGAGAATAATTTGGTACTTTGTAAGGTGGACCGGGCATGCCCCCTTGGAACTTTTGCAATATAGGTTCTCTGAAATAGCATTTCATGCCTTCTGACAGTAATAAAATTCATATGTTTATCTACCGTGTAATGTTCTATTTATTACATGGAGAATTAAATTAGACTCGTGGACGTGGTGTTGAGAAACCGAGTTTATAAAAAAGTACAGTTGCTTGACTTAAACGGTCAGAAAATACAAATTAAATGTCAATATAAATTGGCTTGCCAAGTAGATGTTTTAAAGGACCGACATTGGCAAAAAAAATATCATAATTTCAATTTTTTTACTTTCTGATTAACAACATTAACAAAACTACTCACAACAGCACTAATTTTGACCAAAGACAATCCTGTCATCCGCCATCTTGGATATATTTTCGATATGCGTATGAAATGTATATATGTATATTTGTATAATGTATATACCTGTTTGTATATATGTATATACCTGTTTGTATATATGTATATATGTATATTTGTAATGTATATATGTATATATGTATATATATTTTTTGTATGCGTATATTTTCGACAAGCGGGGTAAAGCGAAATTTTTATCGAGCCATCGTCATGTCTTTATGAGTCTGAAACTCGATTTTTATAAAGGTCTTCCTTTTTCAATTGAACCACACCATTTTAAAAAGTATTCCGCGAAAACGCGGCCACCCACAGAGTAGTTTCATCAGGTTTACCATATTACAACAAGATGGCGGATGACAGGATTGTCTTTGGTCAAAAATTATTGCTGTTGTTTTGTACAAGAGAAGTTTTGTAAATTGGACACCTTTGTAAGCCTGTTTGTTAATCAGAAAGTCCAAGTTTTGAAATTATGGTTTTTGTTGCCAATATCTTTTAACATACAAAATTGAAAGAAACAACGTTTCTGGCAGCCTAGAATGGCTTTTCCGTGCGCAACCGCGTTGGCTTTGGAGCTGGGGGCAAAATTCGCTGAATGACGCCACGGATGCTGATGCGCCGTATTTGTCGTTATTTCGCCCCGCCCCCTTTTAGTCCCCAGGCTCCTGTAGTATAAATAAGCTCCGAATTATCCGGAAAAAAACGAAAATCAAAATAGAAGGCCTAGTGTCTAGGCTGCGTTTCTGGCTGTTTCTTTATTCAAATCAAACAAAAGGCGGGGGAAATGATGTGAAAGTGTACTATAGATTGTAGGAGTGTTTTAGTTCCTGGTAAAATACCTTTCTCAATATAATAAAAATATTTATTAATATAACGCCACTTACCTTGTATTCATTCTTAATTTCTCAGTGGTTCCATCGACTGTCTACGAATGATAAATGAAGGTAACTTCATCTCTGGTTCTGATGATGGGTATGTTGTGTTGCTCAGTAAATTTTCGTTGCTACACGCTGTTTAAAGTGTATATGAAATGAAGAATAAAAACTTGTCATATTCTCAATAGGTGGCTCTTTAGGTTTTCTACATAATGCATAACTATATTTAACTAACGTGCTTAAAGGAGAAATATAGTAAAAAAACCAAATTACTTTTAAATATAATGTATATAGTATAATGCTTAGAAATGTTAATAGTTTTACAGTATCTGCTCTTGTACTCGAGAAATAACGTTTTCATTTGCTTGTCTTTTGTTCCTTGCACTCAATGTTGTCAATATTGAAAATAAATTTCCGCTGTACATCGAGTCTGAGCCGTCCAGCAGACTCTAAAATGGCGGCGTTCAGAAGCATAACATACGAGAATGAAAACGTTATTTCTCGAGTACAAGAGCAGATATCGTAAAACTATTAACATTTCTAAACATTATATTAAAAGGCCTTTTATTTAAAAGTAATTTGTTTTTTTGACTATAGTTCCCCTTTAAGGAAAGCTAGTTTTTCCCCTTGTGACTTATGTTCCTGAAATCAGTATTCATTAAGATTAGTGACATTCCCGCAATTATTTTTGTGTTATTTAATTTACCTTTTCAAGGTCGTTGCCATGGCAATAACTTTCATAAAACGCTTATATATCCTTGAGATTTACCAAAACGCTTATATATCCCTGAGATTATATAATGAATCATTTTAAATGCAGGTGCATGTGCGTGGATGTATCCAATGACATCAAATATGCAAATCATCAAACGATTCCATGTGATAATGGTAACGATATGCAGAATTTTTCAATAAGTCATTATGCGTTGTGATGTCATAAGTATGATCATTTACATATTAAACAAATCTTAATATCTCAAGAGTGAACTTGAGATATGAAAAAGTTGTAAATGGTTAGTCTTTATAGTTTCAAGAGTTCTTTCAAACAAGAGTTATTTTACAAATGAATTTTTCATTGCATAGGCACTATAAGATTTGTTTGATATGTAAATTTTCATAGCTATTACGTCACACTACACAATGACTGATTGAAAAATCCTATATATCTTTCGGATTATCAAGTTGAATCACCTGAAACTTCCCATGTTTAGTGTCCACACGCGCATGCACAGTTGCAACTTGCAAGTCATTTCGTCACATAATTCCAAAGATATACAGGCGGCTTGAATAAGTCATTATGCAGTGTGACATCAAAGTTATGATCGTTTATCTCAAGTACGAAGTGAGTTATGGAGGAGTTGTAAACATAAATCTTTATAATTTCAAAAGTTCTTTCAAATATGTATAGGTATTCATATGATAGCGAGTGCAATTAAGGATTTACACTACGAGTGATATTTGAAAATTGTGGCGAAATTGTACGAGCCATTACGCGAGTGCAATTTGATCAATTTTCAAATATCACGAGTAGTGTAAATCCGTAATTGTACGGTCAAAATCATGATTACTTATTTATTATGATGCAGGGCAAAATTACATTGTTATCCAACTTGTCAAAACATTTCTTTTCATCCGGCTGAAGGTTTGTTAGCCACACAACCTATTGTAGAATGCTCTTAGTCAAATGTATTTACTAAGTAAGTGTTAGTACACCACTTACGCGAGTATTTGGTGAATAAATGTGAAAAAATGAGTTGGCTTCTTTGAAAGAGCATTCTAGATATTATTTGTGGTTGTATGGCTAACAAACTGAGCGAATTACCAGTCATACGCTTCGTTAAAAATCACTGAGAAAGATTCACGACGAATGTTCTCTGCATTAATGTTAAAATATTTTGATATAATTTTCAATTGCTAGTGAAAAACAAGCGCTAGAAAATGATTGAAAATAAATCATTACAAATGGCAGCCATTTTGAGGTTTGTTACCATGGTAACATTAATTATGTTCTTATGAGTGCAATTAGCGTATAATTATCGTCAATCAGAATGCAGTAATTCTGTCATGCATGTATATAACAACAAAGTTTATTTCCAACTGTAATTTTCACTGCATATTCACATTAACCATTCTTTCTGGAAGAAAGTTTCCAATCTTAGCAAAGATGAACTTATGGCCTTGAAATCGTTGCGATGTCTGTGTTTTGAAAGATGGACTAGCCGTAGCTGATCATAATTCTCGATAATTCCAAGCAGAAATTAACGCTTACCTCTTTTTAGGTCCCTGTCGTTATGGTCGGTGACGAAAAAGAAACCGTCTTGTACTCTCCGTAATGCTCATAGAGCATCAGGCGATGACACTGATGGCAATGCTCCATGGGAATCCTGGATAACTTCTGTTGCAGCAGTAAGAAACACTGATTTGGTCGCGTCTGGTAAGTTGTAAACTGTGTAGACATTTACTTGTAAATTGTTTTAAAAAAATATTTTGTATAATATAACATGTATAATAATTATATGAAGAATCTGACTGCCCCAACCGAAAATGGAACCCGAAGTCTCCGAATCAACGCATTGCTGCTCTAACTACTGAGCTATTGAAACACAGTCAGGACGTAATAGTTCTAACACAAGTCAGCATTCTTACTCTGATTTCTTAATTCTTGACTTGCAACCAATCCCTCGAGACTACGAAGACAAAGGTTTTGTGGCCATGTTGGTGCCACAAACAAAAGAAGTTGATGATATTCTTTTGTTTAAGTTCCACCAACATAACGTACAAGTCCTATTTACATGTAGAAATCAGATGATGAACAATTACGAGTGTTAGAACTTGCTTCTCAAACGAATCCCATATTTTGTGAGAAAATCGAGGTTAAAGTTAGCGAAATTTGGCCGTAATCTTCCTCTTATTTCGAAATACTCATTAAATATTGATTTCTTTTGAATTATTAATGAGTTTGAGAAAGTCAGAGATTTTCATATTTAAGCATCGCGCTTTGTTCTTCTCAAGTCTACAGGAAGAAAATTATATTACATAAATTAGAATTATGAATAAATAAGATTAAGACCCCGGTGCCACCAATCGCAGAGTATATTTTTGTAAATCAAATCAAACTTGGCTTGTGAGTGGATAGCATGTGCCTGGCGCTTGTCGAGATTTAATTTGTAATCTTGCGTTACCGTGTGCCGACAGTTTCTCATTCAGTATCGAATATAATAGTGACTCATTGAATAGTGACTGCGATCAAAACGGTCAGCAATAATCAAAAACTCGAAATCATACCGGCATCGCGTGAACGCAACACCGTAACGGCATGAAATGATACCAGTACCGTGTGAACAGTTTGGTACCGTGATGATTTTATGATCGTGTGAACGGGGTCTAAAAGAAGTCTCATTGATTAAGACCTAAAGGGAATAAAAGTATTGAGTTTTTAATTTTTTTCGAATAGTCCGTTTGTCTCCTTTCACATATACCAAGAAACCTTAAAGTGCATATGTAATGAAAAATTCAGTTGTAAAATAACTATTTTGTTTGAAAGAACTCTTGAAGCTATAAAGACAAACCATTTACATCTTTTTCATATATCTCACTTCACTCTTGAGATATTAAGATTTCACGACGCATATCCTTGATGCATATCCTTGAGATTATGTAATGAGATCATTTGTGCAGGTGCATGTGCGTGGATATATCTAATGATATCAAATATGCAAATCATCAAACGATTCCATGTGATAATGGTAAAGATATGCAGAATTTTTCAATATGTTATTATGCATTGTGGTGTCATAAGTATGATCATCATTTACATACTGTATTAAACAAATCTTAATATCTCAAGAGTGAAGTGAGATACGAAAAGTTGTAAATGGTTAGTCTTTATAGTTTCAAGAATTCTTTCAAAAAAAAGTGTTATTTTACAACTGAATTTTTCATTGCATAGGCACTTTAACGATTTGAAGATGAAATTTTCGAACGACAAGATATACTACAATTCTTCTTGATAAAACCCAATGATTACAAATATGTAAAATCTCCAAATACCGGATATAGGCACTTTAATGTTTTGTCGTCACTTGTGAAACCATGGATAATAAAAAGACTGGATAGGAAACTAGCTGACGTCAGCGTGAAAACCTAGTTGAAAATCGTGATATCACGAAGATGGCACGAGTATGCAGATTTTGCTGAGTTTCTCTTTGACTTCTCCATATTTTCGTATTCAGGTAGCTATATTGAGATTCCAAAAAGTTTCATCATCTCACAAACCTGCCTAAGCCACAACTAAGTGTTCGAGGTAAATGTTGTTCATCTTTATTTCAGCTGTTTTGTTGTGAAGAAACTGGCGTCGCAAAAACTACCGTTGTTTTAGTTGAAATTTGCGACGCGTTTTTCACCGTCTAAAGTTGGAACTTTTCGCCTAAAATGAGTAATGGTAGTAGGATATTCCTAGTTTGACTATCAATTTTAGCTGTATTATTGCTAAAAGTTGCGATTTATGGAGATTTTGTGACGTCACGATTTTCAACTAGGTTTTCATGCATCAACTGGTACCTTAACCAATCAGAACGCTGGAAACATCACACGTGATCTTAGTTTCCTATCCAGTCTTTCTACTATACATGGTGAAACGAAGCTCAAAGTTTACAGCCTTAAATTTAGTATATTGCTTTAATATTAAGTGAGTGTACTTATTCGGTGTTGTACTTTGATGTTATAAAGTAGCCCTTGAAGTTTCTTTTCTACAACATTGTGCCTCCTATAACCTTATTCTCATATACTTTGTCATAATTGTATAGGTTCATCTGATTCTTGCATCAGACTTTGGCAATGTGCCAACTCGTGCACTCTCGCCCCGTTGTTTACCATCCCAATGGTAAGTGAAGATTAGAAAACAAATTATGGAAAAGCAACGTTCGAGTAACAAATGTCCTTGTGAAATTTAGATTTGCTTTGATATCAGTCGTGTATAGACCTCTTTCACAACATTCACTATATGTACAGCAGTTCATGTCGTGACGTCAAAATACCACCTCGAATTGTTCGACTTTAAACTGAAATAAGGTTAGGGTTAGTTAGGATTAGATGACAGTTAGGATCAGGGTTAGATTTTGGGAGCCATTTCTAGGTACAAAACTAACCCTTGTAACCATTTTAAATATTCTTTTGTGTGTGTATAAATTAGCCTTTACAACTTCGTTAGAAAGCAAAGATTCTTTTGAATTGCTGACACACAAACGAAGCCATAAAGGCTAATTTAGATACACATAAAGGAATATTTAAATTGGCCGCCATTATGAAAGAGGTCTATAGGGTGAATGTTATCTGCGTTTCGGAATCTCGCTGCTAGGGAACTTCAGCAAACACGATGCGTTTCTTACGACGGCGCTTCTTATACTGAATAGAATTCTTCAAACAACAAAAATAAATAACTTTTACTCCCAAAAGTAAATTCCTTTGAGTGGCGTTGTTTGTAGAATTAGGACAGCGTTGCAGTCTTCCCTTTCATAAACGGTCTTTGGCATCCTAAACAATGACCCCCCTGAATCGAAAGGTAATTGATGAGACTCTCGCGCTCTGATTGGTCTCCAAAAACCATTCATATTCGTAGATCAGACAGCGTTATTTAAATGATGCGATGCTCGAACCAGTTGGACTATACGTATGCTGTAAGATAACAAATTAGAATATTACCCTGCAGATGTGTTGTATAATCCCCGCCCCCCGAAAGTCTGATTAGTTACCCATTCTTTAATTTGTCTTCCTCACGGTAAATATTCTCCAACCTTTAGGTTGGTTTTGTTAACGCGTTGGCATTTTCAAGCGACGGAAATTTTTTAGTCGCTGGAGTAGGACAAGAACATCGCTTAGGTCGTTGGTGGAGGATAAAAAATGCCAAGAACCGTATTTATGTTATACCAATATCAAGAACTAATAGCGAAAACAATTGAGCAGTCGCGTGCGTGTGCACTTGGCGTTATATTTTTGTGAAGAGTTTCGTTATATTTTTGTGTGCTGCCGTGAGGTGCACGGCAGTTTAGTATTTTTACCGTAAATCATGGTTGCCAATATGAAGGTCGGAGTTAGATGCTATATATGGACCTAACGTACACCTCAAACGTCACTTTTCACTCTCTGACGAAGGGCCTACGCTCGAAAGTTAGACCTGCTACACACTATTATTTCGTCAGTACACCAATCTGTTAGAGTATTACTGGCCAATACATACGCAATATTAAATATATAGTAACACCCAATTAACATTGCCAATACAAGACTTATTAGACAGCTGGGCAGTTCATTTTCACAACTCTCAGTTCAATTTCACCTCTGCCACCATGTAAAGGGGATTTACATAAGCCAGCTAGATTCATCTTCCTTCAAAAAAACTGGTCACCAGTGTTTTAGCGTAGTCTAAATCAATGTGACTCAAATTTGCAGCATAATTGCTTTTCTGGATAAAGTGCTTATCCAGGATTTTGGGATTTTACATATTCGTAATATTTGGGTTCTAGCAAGAAGAAATGTAATATATCTTGTCGTTCGAAAATTTCATCTTCGTGCCTTTTTCCCTGCTAACGTTGATTTACTATTCACAGGAAATGACACTAATTCAACAGTGAAATACAAAGAAAGTTTGGCTCTGAACTTTAAACACACCTGTTTAGACAAAATTCGCTCAATTCCCAAACATTCATTGTATTTCACTGCTGAATCAATGTGCAATGTTTTTGCGTGTCCCTGCTTTGACGTCAGTTCCTGTAAATATAGTAAATCACTTTAGCAGGGGGAAAGGTATGAAGATGAAATTTTCACACGACAAGATATTTTACAATTTTTCTCAGGAGATTTCAAAGATCACAAATACTGTATGTAAAATCCCCAAACCCCGGATAGGCACTTTAATGCCCGTTGGCATTGTATAGTTGAGAGAATTTAGTTAATATCCTTCCTGTAGAAACTGTCTACAAGTGACCAGATTTTTAATGATCAATTAAATTGGTAAATGGTACAAGGTGTATTCGGCATGGTATATGTCATCTAAAGTAGATTTAATCATTTTGTTGGCACGTTCAAGTTTATCAAATATCAGGCTATATAATATTTTAGCCAATTATCTATTATTTTTGCTATTATCTTGTAAAAAAAATTAATTTTACGTTTGACCTCTATATATATAAGACGCCATTTCACTATATTTTCTTTTAACCGAAACATCCTTTAAACGTTTAAGCCAGGACATTGGCAACAAAAATTAAGTTTGTTTTATTTGAAAGAACTCTTAAAATAATGAAGAATATTAATTTATAGTTCTTTCATATTTTACTTAGTTCTTGAGATATTTAGACTTATGCGATATTCAAATGAGATGATCTATGACGTCATAAGATGGGAAAACATTTTAACATATTGTAAAATCGTGAATATCTTTATGATTATTAAATGAAATTACTTGAAACTTTGCATGTAGATACATACCACTAAACTGAAGATCATCGTTCAAGTCTTATGGTTGCCATGGTAACGGATTAGTTTACAGACAAAACTATTTGTTTTCTGATATAGTAGACTTTGTACCAACTTCAAATCTCAGTTTCGAATTGGCTATGACAGTGAACATTTGCTGAACAGGTACCAACCCAATAAGGTTCGGCACTGAAGAGAAAACAAATAATTTTGTTTTCGAAATCAAGAGGTCTGTAAAATAATCTGTTACAATGGCAACCATAAGACTTGAACGATGATCTTCAGTTTAGTGGTATGTATCTACATGCAAAGTTTCAAGTAATTTCATTTAATAATCATAAAGATATTCACGATTTTACAATATGTTAAAATCTTTTACCATCTTATGACGTCATAGATCATCTCATTTGAATATCGCATAAGTCTAAATATCTCAAGAACTAAGTAAAATATGAAAGAACTATAAATTAATATTCTTCATTGTTTTAAGAGTTCTTTCAAATAAAACAAACTTAATTTTTGTTGCCAATGTCCTTTAACAATTATTCGCCGAAGGCGAGGTGAATATTCACCGATATTCACTGAGCCTGTTTTCCTACTTTTAGGAACAGCATTTTCCTCAAAATTGCTATAGTTTCTCTGTTTCTTCTTCTGTCAATTTGAAAAATCGGCTGGCGGCCATGTTGAAAAAACGCTAGAGGTGATTATCGAGAAATAATCCGAGGTAGCTCGACCAATCAGCGCACGCGATTTGTATAATCACCTCGCGTATTTATACTAAACTGTTTTAGTTCTACTAAGTCTCTATACTTACAGTTTTTTGTGACTGATTGTGTTATGCAGGTTGTGATAAACAGCATGCTTTATATTATTTCAGCCCTTTCGAAATTTGGCCTATAAGTCGTCGCGCTTAGGGGCTGTTTACATTAATCTGGATTCAGTTTCATTTCGGATTGAACGTGAAAACGTTTACATAGGAATTCTACTCAGGATCGAAAATCGCGCGAAATCTGAAATTTCAAGATGGCGATCAATAACATTATAGCGGGTATGTTTCTTTCAACTTTTTCAGTCATCCCTTTTAGTCTATATCCACAGTTCGCGCCGTTTAAATAGCTGATTAAACAAAGCTCTAAAAGCGCAAATAAAGCCGCGGACGTAAAATAGGTTTTTCCCTGAGTGACTGATGTCTAACAAGCATGTGATTGGCACGCAGTTAGTGAATTAATAAAAATATTCGCTGCTCGTATAGTTCACACATTGATACGGTTATTATCTGCTCTTAGTATATATAATTTCTGAACTTAAACGAGTCTGATTGCCTGACAAGCCAGTAACTCCAAAAGAAGGGGAAATGCGAGAAACGAGTCGGGCGATCGTATTATCGGTAAAACCATTCAATGGGATATTTATTACACGACTGTTCAAACGAAATAGACAGTTCGCACTCAAAATGTTACTTTGGATTTTCCATATAAGGCAAATTTTACCTTTTCTAAACCGGTTAAACTGGTATAGAAGTGTGTAATACAGAATTTAGTGTGTATCCCGCTCCTGTATTCGACCAGTTCTCTTCGCCTTATTAGGAAAAAATGACTCCATTGTCATATAATAAAGTTCAAGTTTCTAACCGAAGAAATAACTTTTATTTCATATTTTTCATAAAAAACGTAAATATTCTTTCGAAATCACGCGACTTTTACCCCCAGAAGTTTCTATTTAAACAATAGAATACACACGTTTGCCCGGGTCTCTATAACGTTATCGAAACCGTGACGAGTGACGTAATAAAAACACGATAGAAGCACGAGTCGCCGAGGCGAGTGCTTTCCCAACTTCTCGAGTGTTTTTATTACTTCACGAGGGTTTCGATCACGTTATATAGACCCAAGCAAACGTGTTCTATTATTTTTATAAAATAATTTAGAAACAATTTCTTATACTTGGATAATTACGATATATAACGCTTTTGATTTTGATTTAATGCAAATTCTCATTAGTTACTGACGTCATTCCGGTCTCCGTAGCGTGATAGAGACCGACAAGCTGACCAATCACAGCGTGCGTAGAGTAAAATTATCTTATAACAGCGGATAGTAACTCTTAAAATTGAGGATTTGTGAAAGAAACTTGTCAATTTATACGAAGATCAATTAATAGGGGCGCCATGCGAGATTTTCTCTTAGCTTTCAAGTGATACCGGTTAACCCTATTGCTACCGTTAATTAGCTTTTAACATGATTATTGAGTAAAATTTGTTAAAAGTGGAAATAATAACTAGGATAAAAACAATCGAAACTGCAGTCTTATACTTGCCTCTTCGAAACCTTTAATAGAAGGAATACGTAGGCCAGAATGCAGTTCATAACTGTGACGTTTTGTGGAAAAAAACAATGCAAGGCGATGCGGTAAGGACAAGCCGCACGAAATTCATGGACAAAGGCCACTGCAACCACGATCAGCGTGTTGGATTTACGCTCATACGAAGTGAGGACCGAGGACGAAAGAATATATCGGAAGAATATATCGTAGGAACAGGCGGCACCTATAAGAAAGTCAAGAACCTCCAAGCAGTCCTGCCAGTCCTGAAGCAAGCTTCCCAACCAACCCACATAAGGACAGATGCATGTTCCCACGGAATCTATATAAGCCCACCGGATCCTGTGCCCCAGATTTAAGCATGCACAGCACCATCAGCACCTTAGACTTGCTCTAAGTCTCTCTCCACAGCACCCCATACAAGAAGCCAGCCAACCCAACCAACCCAAATGAAGCAACCAAAACGTGTTAGAACTTAGAAGTATCAAATCTACGAAGAGGAGTGACTTTATCTATTAGCGGCATTCGTTTATGCTTTTTTATCATGTTATGCACCTATGAGACTAATATTATGTTATACTATGCTATATTATGAGACTTTAAGCTGAACGTATAGGTAGTTAAACAGTAAGTTAGGAAATATTGATATTCAGTTAATCTGCAATCTCCTTTTATGATAAGGAAGATGGACGTTATTGTATATACTACATGAAGTAGAGTGGACTGGGAGGACGCGAGGTTTTCGGGTTCTTGAGACAAAATAAAGTGTATATCCGGGACTTGTAATTAGATCGATACAAGACAAAAATGATGTCCAAGACCAAAAAATTGAATTTAAACTTTTAGCCTTTGAAACATCTATTCAAACAGTATAAATATATAGACGTTTACGTTAACAGTGATCAGTATCTGTTTCGCAAAGTTAAAATGAGCTTTGTGAAAACACCAGCAAAAATAAAAGTCCAAGGATGAGCACTGCCGTTAACTTTAAGTTTCCTCTTCATTTGTATATTCCACGCCATCTATGATTGCAAACCGGTTCAAACAGGTTCAAGCGTATACCAACAAGTCTATTTCAAGTTGTTATAGAGTATTAAGGTGTATATCTTGCTTGTTGTTGTTCCAAGTGTGCCACAAGTTGTCAGAGAGCCTGATCTAGACTTGTTGAAAACAACACGCAACAAGCTTGTTGCCCCGTACTTGTATAACACCTTAAACCCTAGGGAAACAGTGAGATTTAACTCCTGAGAAACCCGATGTTCGAGGGAATTAAATCTCACTGTTTCCCGAGGGACCAGGCATTAAGTGATTTGTTATATAGGAGAAAAGGTATTATAAAAGAACGGCAGAAAAAATAAACATTTGTCAACGCAGTCGATTGGGAAGCGAAATAAAATTTTCCAGTAAAAAGAAATTCTATCACGTGATTACTGTACAAGGTTGAAACAACAGCATTGTTGCAACTTGTTCCCAGGCTTGTAGCAAGCTTGTTGCGCTTGGTTGCGCTTGAAATATCGTTATTTATCGAAAATATCGATATACAACCCGATATACAGTAAAAACCCGCGTATAAGAACCTATAGATTTTCCCAAGTTAGCCTAAAAAGGTTCTTATATAAATGGTGTTTACTGGAAAATTAGGCTATTAAGTATTTAGGTTCTTAAACTGGTTCTTATTTTCTTACGAAAAAAGCGACTTGGTTTTGGTAAGTGTGGTCTATTATTTATATAAATTATGCATAAATTTTCAATGTTATGATTAAATTTTATTTAATCTCTCTCTAATATTTCCCTTGTTTGTAACTATAACCTCAACCTTTGATGGTTGATAGTTGTTTTAATTGGCAATTGTTTATTTAAACTGTTGAGTAATGTGATTAATTTTTATTGTAATTAATGCAGAAACAAAAACCACTAGCGCGTTGTTTGTGTATTAAGCACACAAGAGAGTTGTGTCGTCGTTTCATTAAAGTTCGAAAGAAACTAGTAAAACATGACTGGAAACGTTTCCTTCCCTGCAATCGTGGTATTAACGCTATTTTTTACGTTGAAGAGTTCGCATGCAGGAGACGCCTGCACCGGCTACGAAGCTCACTTTATTGACACAAGTCTGAAAGATACCGTTCTCTTTGGACACTCTTTCAAGAGTTTCAGTCACTCTTTCAAGAGTTTCAGTGGTGTCACGTTTGGAGAGTGCTCCAGCCATTGTGGACGAACCTGTCGTTGTCGTTCCTTCAACTTGGATAGCGGAGGAAGTGGGTATTGTGAACTGAATGATGCCGAAAAGGGGGAAGCTCCTTATGATCTTCGCGCCAAAAAGGTTTTATACATGTTTCGTATCGTTCTTTGACTAATGTAAGTAACTTACATTTTCTCTTAGTTCGCCGTCTCTAATAACGCGTCAGTTTGGTAAAAGCTATTGATCGTACGATTTATCGCACTTCCGTTTTTGATACCTATCCTCATTTTGACTAATTTTAAAATATCCAAAGACACCAATTCTTCTGTACCGTGGGTGTCTGAAGAAGTTCTGTCAATCCGAGGGTATGCCGCCTTCCGTCGTTTCATTTGATTGTGCGGTACGTAGGTTCCGTTGATCGTTTGTTTGGGAAGCTTCAGCGGTCTGACGTAGTGGTCGCGATGTCGTAAGAGTCACTTCCGGAAATTCTTTGTATGTTTAATACGGTAGGTATTACCTTGAAGACACTTCACAACTACGTATGGTCCTTGCCAACGTTTAGACGGATATCCTGGTTTAGGTGGCACATGCATCATTACTGTGTCTCCGACGTGAAGATCAGAGCACTCATCTGAACTGTTAGCAACTCGACCTTGTTTCGCTTGCAAGTCTCGAGTGAGGGCTCCTAAATGTGCTTCTTTGAAGCGGGAAGTGAGGATCGACGCCCACTGACTTGGCTCTTGTTGACGTTTTGCGAGGGGAGGTGCGACGACCAACCTTGGCGTTGGAAGATAGCCATGTGACAGGAAAAAGGGTGAATATCCAGTAGATTCGTGCAGATCTTGATTAATGTAGTTAAACTGAAGATAGGGAATTTCAAAATCCAAATCGTCTCCACGCTCATTTGTCGATTTCCTCAACATATCTCCAATGGTTCGATTGAGTCTTGCAACAGTTCCATTAGCTTGGGGGTGAAGTGCAGATATTCGCTTTTTGTCAATGCCAAGTTCATGGGCAATGGTGGTTAAGGTTAGGTTATCAAACTCGCAACCACGATCCGTAAGGAATGACTCTGGAATCCCTCGCCGATAGAAAACGTCGCGTATAATGACTTTAGCCACGGTTTTCGCGGACTTGTGATGGGTATGATCTCGGCAGCCCGAGTGAGTAGATCGATGACAACCAACACGTAACGATTTCCTTGTTTGATGGGTTTCGTGCCAAATGGGCCTTTGATGTTCATCGCGATTTCCTGCCAAGGTTCCTGCGGTTGTGATGAGAAAGTGAGGTGCTTTCGGCGAGAAGGTGTTGAATGATTATTTGCACACTTAACACATGACTGGCAATATTGCTTGACATCTTTGATTCTTTGACCATGGTTAACCAGAAGTATTCGCGACGTATTAAGCTGGTTGTTTTCTCAATGCCCATGTGACCAGCTTCATCATGTTTCATACGCAATACACTTGAGATAAGAGCTTCGGGTACCACCAGCTGGTTTACCGCGCGCTTACCAATTCGGTAACGAATATACAACAGTCCGTCTTGCTTGCCAACCGTAAGAAATTCCCGTTTACTTGACCACCGACGAAGGATTGTGTTGGTTAAGGGTATCTTCTTTCCACTCTTTTTCAATGCTTTGATGATGACACCTAACACTGGATCTGATTGTTGAAACCTCTGAAATTCAGTGATGGTGAACTGACCATCGCGCAACGAGTGGACTCCTGGTATACGGGACAGCGCATCCGCATGTGGATTGGTGACAGCAGCTCTGTGTTGTACGACAAAGTCAAATTCTTCAGCTTCGATCCAACGAGCATAACGACCGCGGGGATCACGGGTATTTCGCAGCCATTGAAGTCCCTTGTGGTCTGTGTGCCAAATGAAGCGGCGCCCTAAAAGGTATGGGCGGAATTTTCGCAGCGCGAAAATGAAGGCAAATACTTCTTTGTCGCGTGCATGTGTGCCAGTTCAACTCGTTGTTTGTCTGCAGCGCCTTGGATGCGAATAAAACCGGTTGATCACGACCGAACTCGTCGAGTTGCGATAATATGCACCCAATTCCCGTATCTAAAGCGTCTGTACTCACTTCAAACGGAGTTGACATGTCTGGAAATCGAAGAAGAACATCAGAAGTTAATGCAGACTTTAAGTCATTGAAGGCAGCTTTTCTTGGTAAGGACCAGATGAACTTGGATTTCCCAGTTAAAAGCTCGCAGTTCTTTCGTGTTCGTAGGGCGTGGCCATTGACGAATTACCTTCAGTTTGGTGGGGTCGGCTCGATTCCGTTCGTTGAGACTTTGCTTGGCATAGTGAGACCTTGCTTGATTTGACGGTCAAACCCGCTTCGCGTAATCGTTGTAGAACATCTCTCAACATGGCGTAGTGCTCCTGAAAATTCTTGCCACCGATAATGATATCATCTAAGTAGACGGCGATACCATTCCACTGCAACCCTTTCATAATGTCTGCCATAAGACGGGCAAACACGGCAGGGGCATTCTTCACGTCAAAGGGCATCACACAAAATTGCCAATGTCCTGATTCGGTTGAGAATGCTGATTTATGGCGGTGTTCTTTCGCGATGGGTATCTGCCAATAACCACTGTACAGGTCAAACGTTGTGAACAGGTTGGATCCATGTAAGTAATCGAGGCATTCTCGAACAGATGGCAGGGGGAATCTCTGTGAGGTAGCATCGTTTAGGGTTCGAACGTCCGCACAAAATCGATAAGAACCATCTGCTTTTTTTTTGCATCTGTTCCCAATCATGGATGCGCTGCTTCACCTCAGTCTACCACTCAATATATATTGGTTTGGAATAAAACTTTAGAATGAAAACTTTATATATATTATATATATATTTATTATATGGCTTTCACGTATCCTGAATTCTGATTGGTTAATGCCCGGTCCGTAAAAATGCGTATCCGGTCCACGGTCCGTCTTTTTCCGTATCCGGACCGGTGTCCCGGATGTTGTTGTTGCCGGCGGAGATTTCAAGGTTGTTTATCAGTTTGTCTCGTTTTTGTCGATGGCTAGCATTCTTTTTTAAAGCACTAGATGCCTTCGGAAAACGTGCTAGCACATAAAATAAAACACAAGAGTAAAACGATTGTGAATATAAAGAATGCAGGATACAGAAATGAAGGTTAGGAGTTACTTGGTTAGTATTCGCTTCGGTCTAACTTCTTTAGCTTGACGTTCATGAAGTTTAAATTGAAGAACTTGGGAAGCCCAAGGAGATGATCGAGAGTCGGGGAAAGGTAGGTCATATATTTTATTTCCGCCATGATTGCAACTCAAGGTATTTTGAAGGACGTTTAAGTTCCACCTGTTTTTTATATATTTTGTCAAAAAGGCCTGTCTTGTTTTGTTGCTGGCTTTTCGTATAAACGAAAAGTGGCATTTTCATCTGTTTGCTCGTCAGAATAGTGAACATCACTTGGAGAATGCTTCTCTTTTTACATGTTAGCTGAATGCTTTGCTGGGCTTCAGTGAACGAAATGTTACGTTATATTTTGTAATAAATTTCAATGGTAATAGGCGTTTTTTTCGATATAAAAATATTTGTTTGTGCAAAGCGTATAGTCAATGAAAACGTGAAAGCCAACAAATGCACGCTAGCGAAAGCCTTGCGAAAGCCAGACAGTGATGGTTAAAAATTGTTTTTGATGCCATATAATAAACAGCTTATTGACCTCGCTTGTTCGGTCTGTACAGTGAAATATCGGACCTCGGTTTTTTGCACAGACCTCGCTCGCTGCGCTCGCTCGGTCCGTACTAAAAAACATCAGTCCGATATTTCACTGTACAGACCTCACGCTCGGTCAATAAGCAGTTAATATACACACTGTTATTTGAAAGTAGTTAATTTAACTACTTAACAAATAGATTACATTTTTCCGTGCGTGTGTACTGTAATAGATGCACAGATGACGTCATAGCGTGTAAAGAACCACAAAGTACGACACGAGCCGCCGGGGCGAGTGCCGTGACTTTTGTTCTTTACACGCTATGACGTCGTCTGTGCATCTATTACAGTACACACGCACGGAAAAATGTAATCTATTTGTTTTATACATCAAATACTACTTTTTCCGAACTTTAACATTCTTAAATCGTCATTGAAGAGAGGGAAATTACGGGGTAAAAAATCATCAAAAAATGAAAATCATGTTTAATTACGTCATTAGTGATCTATACAAATAACGTGACCTGATTGGTTAACGAAAGAAACACAACAGTTCTGATTGGCTAATACTTCAAGCTGCTACGTCAGGCATAAATTATGCAAACAAGAAAACATTTGAAGTTCACAAAGTTCCTGGGTGTTCATGGGCAAATATTTAACGTTCAAATGGTAGATCAGCTTTCTTCTGCGTAGGATCTTGCTGGCCCATATATACTTGAACATTGCCGATGGTACAGGCGTTGAAAAAACCGGTTGGAAAAGCGTTACTTGTCAGGGAAGCACCCGTTACGGCAACCATGTTTTGTGTGCTGGCAATTGAAAGCTGCTGGTTGTTCTGTGGAAGTACTGTTGACAACGGTTCAGATCTTTGGAATCTATATGGCTGAATCTCATTACCATAAAGTGCGGCAGAAATTGTGTCTGAAAACCTCTGAAGCTGTGGAGCAGATGGCGTTCTGCTGTAGTGTGCCAGACTCTGCTCGGTGCTGTGGCCGGAGACGAAGGTGATGTGTCTATCGGGAATGTCTGCATCTGACCATAAGTTGATGGCCGTAGCTCTCACTGAGTGGTTTGAGTAGTCTTGAGACAAACCGCAGCCTGTTGAGATACATTTCATCATTTTTGCAAGATAGTTAACCCCCAAGGGTTTGTTTTCAAACCAGACTTCATCTGCGATATTGTAATTTGATCTGGGCCGCTGGAAGAACGCATCACACATTGGGTTTAGCTTCTCGGTGTACAGTTGGAGACACGCAAATGCATCAGAACTGTTGCCAACGCTATACAACCTTGGTCTCCTTTTCACTGGATGGCTTGCTGTTTTCTCCGCCCTGGTGGTTTTTGGTGGATTCCTCATGTGTCATCACAGCGTAACTACGACCGTCGGCATCTTGCTTGAAGTCGAAACTCCATCTTGTTAGCTCTCTTTGTCCTTCACGCCCGCGACAACACCAATACAAAGAGACGTAAAACCACACTTTTCTGAGTAGACCAGCAGGTGTGTTGATATTCATGAAGTTGGAAGACTCGATTTTCAGCAGGTCAGTTGATTCTATTGCTGGTTTATGTTTCACGTTTTCTTTGCCTTCGCGGCGATTTATTCGCAGCTTTGCATCAAGCATTTTGTTGCTTTTTGTGAAAACAGGGTTTTTGCTTATTTTCACGACTTTGCCGTTGTTGTTGAGGTGTCGTTCAATTGAGTTTCGGAAACCCAGGAGGGCTGAACGGCTGTATTCCTCTCCCTTGCTAGTTCTGGCTTCGAGATAAAACTTAACCAATGCCGAGTCCAAAGCCTCGTCCGACATTTCCGTAAGCGATGTTGTCATTTCTCTCTCGCGCTGCAGTCTGAAAGTGAAATGTTTACTTTATTAAAGTAATTTATCACCAACAAGGATTACACATACATTGAAATATTGCTCAAAAATAAATTTCTTACCTTCAAATAGCTTAAAGGGCAACTAAACCTTTTGAGGTTATATTTTCCTCCGAAAGATATATCATCTAACTTTGTAAAAGTGAAGATAAAAATGAATTTCATGATATAGTGCATGATTTATTGAGGAGTATTTCTTCGAATCTCTTGTTGCACGACCGTGTTATGAGAAGAATGGCACTATTACCGGTATGACGTCATAGTGTCATACTGGTAATAGGTTTATTGAACAAAATAATATTCCAGTGCTTGATATTTGGTTTGTCACTTATCACTCACCCAAGAGTAAACAGTATTCCAAATTTCACTAAAATAAAACCAAAATATACAGTATTTTCTTGCCGTATGACATCATTATGACATCACTTACCGGTCGTACCAGGCTTTCTTCCGACGCGGTCGTTGTTCAACTAAGTTTAGCAAAAGGGTTGAAAACTCGATCTTTAACAGATCATAAAAGTAGAACCGAGCAACCAATTTCAATTATTTCTTCGGTTTTGAATTGAACTTTTTGAATTCTAACGAAAAATAGAATAACCTCAAAAGGTTTAGTTGCCCTTTAACTCTTTCCCGACCGGCGCAGTTAAAATGGGTCATTGAAGACCCGCAAAGTCGTCAATCGAAAAACACGGCACACGGTAACGCAAGATTAAAAATTGAAATTTGACAAGCGCCAGGAACATGAAATCCACGCACACGCCAAGTTTGACTTGATTTCATAAACAACTCTGCGATTGGTGGCATTTTGAGTTTTCAAGATGCTACGCAGGCGTGCAAGATGGCCTTTTCTAGAAAAATGTAAATTTTTCAACCTGATTTATGATAATTAATGCTAATTTATATTAACATAATGTGTTTTGTTCGGGAAATTTAAAAGCACAAGTAAAAGCCGGTTTATTGTGCTTCCAGAAAATGTATAGCTTTCGCAACAGTTATGGTTATTTCAAGAGATATCAATAGAACAACGTGGTCGTTCAATTTTTGATGTTTTTCAGCCGTAGGGAAAGAGTTAATAAGCAATAATAGGTAAATTGAAAATAATCGAAGAAAAAGCGTGAAAGGAAAAGCAGTTTATTATCTGTTGAATTGAAAATAATCAATGTAAATACAGTTTAACAAAGCAAAAAAATGGTCAGTGAGGAAAAATGAACCCCCTTCTCTGCTCCCCCCTACCCCCCTCAATGAGAGGAATTATGTAAGGGTTACCCGAAGCAGAGTCTCTGCAGAGATCCCACCCGCACCGGTCCACCCGCACGGGAGCTCATACTTTTAAATATATACGCAAGCTATCTATACACTACAAAGACAATACGTTCTATGCATGTGGGTCAAAAAGGTCAAAATTCACCGTGTTTAGAAATGTAGGAAATAATTCACCAAATTGGTTAAAAATTTGATATGTGTGTTCTTTAGCCGACTTATAACGATGATGAAAAATTCAGGCGAAAATATAAAATTGATCGATGCGAAAAAATATCGACCATTGTATATTAACTCTTTCCCGACCGGCGCAGTTAAAATGGGTCATTGAAGACCCGCAAAGTCGTCAATCGAAAAACACGGCACACGGTAACGCAAGATTAAAAATTGAAATTCGACAAGCGCCAGGAACATGAAATCCACGCACACGCCAAGTTTGACTTGATTTCATAAACAAACTCTGCGATTGGTGGCATTTTGAGTTTTCAAGATGCTACGCAGGCGTGCAAGATGGCCTTTTTCTAGAAAAATGTAAATTTTTCAACCTGATTTATGATAATTAATGCTAATTTATATTAACATAATGTGTTTTGTTCGGGAAATTTAAAAGCACAAGTAAAAGCCGGTTTATTGGGCTTCCAGAAAATGTATAGCTTTCGCAACAGTTTATGGTTATTTCAAGAGATATCAATAGAACAACGTGGTCGTTCAATTTTTGATGTTTTTTCAGCCGTAGGGAAAGAGTTAATAAGCAATAATAGGTAAATTGAAAATAATCGAAGAAAAAGCGTGAAAGGAAAAGCAGTTTATTATCTGTTGAATTGAAAATAATCAATGTAAATACAGTTTAACAAAGCAAAAAAATGGTCAGTGAGGAAAAATGAACCCCCTTCTCTGCTCCCCCCTACCCCCCTCAATGAGAGGAATTATGTAAGGGTTACCCCAAGCAGAGTCTCTGCAGAGATCCCACCCGCACCGGTCCACCCGCACGGGAGCTCATACTTTTAAATATATACGCAAGCTATCTATACACTACAAAGACAATACGTTCTATGCATGTGGGTCAAAAAGGTCAAAATTCACCGTGTTTAGAAATGTAGGAAATAATTCACCAAATTGGTTAAAAATTTGATATGTGTGTTCTTTAGCCGACTTATAACGATGATGAAAAATTCAGGCGAAAATATAAAATTGATCGATGCGAAAAAATATCGACCATTGTATATTAACTGTTTCCCGACCGGCGCAGTTAAAATGGGTCATTGAAGACCCGCAAAGTCGTCAATCGAAAAACACGGCACACGGTAACGCAAGATTAAAAATTGAAATTCGACAAGCGCCAGGAACATGAAATCCACGCACACGCCAAGTTTGACTTGATTTCATAAACAACTCTGCGATTGGTGGCATTTTGAGTTTTCAAGATGCTACGCAGGCGTGCAAGATGGCCTTTTCTAGAAAAATGTAAATTTTTCAACCTGATTTATGATAATTAATGCTAATTTATATTAACATAATGTGTTTTGTTCGGGAAATTTAAAAGCACAAGTAAAAGCCGGTTTATTGGGCTTCCAGAAAATGTATAGCTTTCGCAACAGTTATGGTTATTTCAAGAGATATCAATAGAACAACGTGGTCGTTCAATTTTTGATGTTTTTCAGCCGTAGGGAAAGAGTTAATAAGCAATAATAGGTAAATTGAAAATAATCGAAGAAAAAGCGTGAAAGGAAAAGCAGTTTATTATCTGTTGAATTGAAAATAATCAATGTAAATACAGTTTAACAAAGCAAAAAAATGGTCAGTGAGGAAAAATGAACCCCCTTCTCTGCTCCCCCCTACCCCCCTCAATGAGAGGAATTATGTAAGGGTTACCCCAAGCAGAGTCTCTGCAGAGATCCCACCCGCACCGGTCCACCCGCACGGGAGCTCATACTTTTAAATATATACGCAAGCTATCTATACACTACAAAGACAATACGTTCTATGCATGTGGGTCAAAAAGGTCAAAATTCACCGTGTTTAGAAATGTAGGAAATAATTCACCAAATTGGTTAAAAATTTGATATGTGTGTTCTTTAGCCGACTTATAACGATGATGAAAAATTCAGGCGAAAATATAAAATTGATCGATGCGAAAAAATATCGACCATTGTATATTAACTGTTTCCCGACCGGCGCAGTTAAAATGGGTCATTGAAGACCCGCAAAGTCGTCAATCGAAAAACACGGCACACGGTAACGCAAGATTAAAAATTGAAATTCGACAAGCGCCAGGAACATGAAATCCACGCACATGCCAAGTTTGACTTGATTTCATAAACAACTCTGCGATTGGTGGCATTTTGAGTTTTCAAGATGCTACGCAAGGCGTGCAAGATGGCCTTTTCTAGAAAAATGTAAATTTTTCAACCTGATTTATGATAATGCTAATTTATATTAACATAATGTGTTTTGTTCGGGAAATTTAAAAGCACAAGTAAAAGCCGGTTTATTGGGCTTCCAGAAAATGTATAGCTTTCGCAACAGTTATGGTTATTTCAAGAGATATCAATAGAACAACGTGGTCGTTCAATTTTTGATGTTTTTCAGCCGTAGGGAAAGAGTTAATAACCCACTTTGTGTGTCGCTTCGTAGATTTTGAATGCGAATCAGTCAAAATTTGGTCGACATCGTTGTCATTGACGCTCACAAATCTACTTTTTTTTTCGTATTCGTCCACATTTTGTGCTAGTTGTAAATCAAAGTCGTTATTGTACCAGTCTGGCATAAATTCCTCTAACATTTCATCCATTTTACAAAGAAAAATTGCAATAACAACAACGAAAAACGTTAAAAAATGTTTTATTAAAAACAAAACAAATTTTGTTTTGACTCTGTGACGTCAACTGTGTATCTATACTGTAATAACGCATAGGTTTTGGCCAATCAAATTGCTAGAAATACTAAAGTTGTTGTATAAAAAAATATAGTTACCAAAAAGGTTCAGAACAACAACAAATTTTGTGGTAATTTTAACAACATTCATTTAACCACACATTTGAAGTAATTTTGACTACATTTATTTAACCCTCATGCCATCAAAAAGGTTTCTGGTGTTGCTGTATTAAGGTCCGTTATCACTTATTACTTGATCTGGCAAGTAATAAGTTGCAAGTTGCCGTGTTGTGACGAAGTATCTCAATCGTAAAAGTCAGTTACCAATAAATATGTATGTCGGCCACCATAGTCAAATAGGTCGGTACCAACAACTTGCCAAGGCAAACCTGGGGTGTCATGAGGATTAAGTGTTTCTCGCTGCTGGTTGTGTCGATAGGCATTGCAAATAGGACAAGAGCTAACTTTATATTTAATTTGAGCTGTCATCGAAGGCCAGAAGACATAATCTCTAGCAAAGCACAAACTCTTGGTTTCTCCCATGTGCATGCGCACCATGGATGTCATCCAATACTTCCTGTCTCATTGCTCTTGGGACTACTATTCTGTCCGACTTGAATAGCAAGCCATCTTCTACACTTAATTCTTCTCTGTAACTCCTGTATTCTCTAGCAAGTTCATCAACTTGATCTTTAGCTTCGGGCCACCCCTTTACAACGTAAGCCATCACTATTCTGGAGGTCTCATCAATACTGGTAGCGTTTCGGAATGTTGACAATGTACTTGCTTCCATTCGCAGCTCATCAACAAGATTAACTCCAATTTCTTCTTCAAACTCATCAAAAGGTTCAGTAGTGTTGATAGGAGCTCTGCTTAAACAATCTGAAATCACTTGATTTTTCCCTGGTACGTATCTCACCTCCAAATCATCCCCTTGCCCGTGTCGAATGTGACGGGGTGGTACAATGTCCGGTCGTTTATGTCTGCAGGGCAAATTATTTCAGTATTATGTTTGTCGTCGAATATTATATATATGTATCCATCAACCGCGGACATTGGTTGTCTTGGTAATGGTTACGATGACGAGATTCACGGGTCAGAAAGTAGGTAAACAAGGATATTTATGGATCTACAAGGATATTTATCTAGGTCGTGAGCCGGGAATGTTTTGTGTTATTTTTCAAAAGCGATTTTTATACAGCATTGGAAACTCGAAAAAACGTGAAATGAGTAATTTAAATCACGAATGGCAGGAATCGAACCTGTAACCTGATTGCTGCTGAGATGCTCTAACCATTGAGCTGATATAATATAGTGACTGCCGTATAGGCAGTACATATATCAATTGAACCAGTACATCATTGTATTCCTTCTCTCTCCATTGGAGTCTTAATTGATAGCTCAATGGTTAGAGTCACCGGCAATCAGAAGGTTATAATTTTTTCAACCGGGGATAATTTTTCTGAGGAGACTTGACAATTTTCCATGTATCGTATACTGGTCTATATTCCATAAACAATCTGTGTTTACTCCATCCATTATGGAACATTGTTAGGCCTACAGTAGCTGGCGTAGTGGCCATAACATAACTTATTGTGTATGTGAATTCTTGACTTGCAACCAATCCCTCGAGACTACGAAGACAAAGGTTTGGTGGCCATGTTGGTGCCACAAACAAAAGAAGTTAATGATATTCTTTTGTTTAAGTTCCACCAACATGGCTGCCATGACGTAACGTGCAAGTCATCAATAGGCTTGGACAATGCTGGTGCTAGGCTTGTAATGTAAAATACAGCTTATATAGGATTATATTGGGTATGTTGACATTCACTATGTTAGTAGAAATTGTTAGGGATTGAACAAGTACTGTGTCAGCTTGATCAATATCAACAAGCGGGCTAGGAATGTCATCCTGAACATTGGTTATATATGCGCATGGTGATATAATTTAGATACTATAGTACATGCCATGGCTTGTTGCACATACATGGTTTTTGTATTAATAACCGTCAAAATATGGTATCTGCACTAGGCATATATTATTATTATTATTATTATTACTATTATTATTATTATTATTATTATTATTACTATTATTAATAATAATAATACAATAATATTTATGGATAGCCCTTTCAATGCTAACACTAGTATCAATGGGCATCTTGTTTCCTAACAAGTTACAGTTATTATAAATATGTACAGTACAATGTTACAAAAACTAATTTTAACTCAAAAGTGGAATAAATCCGATCCCCTGCACATTAACGGATCAGTTGCAAGTCCCGACTTGGAAAAGATCAGTTTCCTTGCCCTGCGTTAACTTGAGACCTCCCAAAAGCATCAATATTATATAAGTTATCCACATTCCACATCCCTGCCAGCTCCGCATCACAATGTGGGTAGAATTATCAACTTACTTTATATGATCATCCACACCAACAATTGGGGTAGAATCCCTAATACGTCTTAGTGATTCCAATTTGAATAGACCCCTAGACATTTGAACGAATTTGATTTTTTTAAAAAAGAGGACCATTGTGTGATAAAGATGCACTTTCTTCCTTCAACAGCCTTTGGTGTCTGTTTATACTAACTACTGAGCTGATTATTTCATGTGGAATCATCAATAGTGTTAAACAAGTAATTTTTTTCTTAGTGATTGATGGTAGAAACAGCAGTAAACTTCCCCACTATTCTGTTACTGCACCCAAAAATTAAAAAGTTTGGGCTATTTGGTTATTTAGTTTGATGTTCTATGCAACAATTAAATTCAGACAACACAAAGCTCTCAGAGATATTGACAAATTGTCCACTGAAAATCTATTCAGTTTGGCAAATGAATGGTCTATTACCTAATAGCATAGCGTCTGGCTGCTATTAATAGCTCAAAATACGGACAAACAAACCAAATGTGACTCGCAAATGATTGCAAATGAGCTATTTTCTTTTGTTAATGCCGCAAGAATTATGGGTAAAAGCGGACAAACATGAAAAAGAACGAAAATAAGTACTGTAAGCAACTACGCTATAAAAGTTAAATATTTCTGCGCCCGCGATAAACGATTTGCAACCTCCTCTATTGTAACCATTGGATGATGAACTATTTTTAGTGCTGTATTCAGGTCTCGAGGATCTATGTAAATTCTGATATCTCTTTTTGATGGTGGATCTTTCTTGTTGAGGTCCTTTGTTCTTTTATCAATAACCAGTATAGATGACACCCAAGGAGTAGTGTATGCCCTTTCTCTTTAACAATTATTCCATATTCTTCCATCTCTCGGAGCTTTTCCTGGGATCTTTCTTGGTGCATGAATAACTGGAGTCACTGAAGGGTTGATCTCCAATTGTACCTCATTTGGCAGATCACCTGGTTTCTCACTGAAACAGTACTTATACTGTTTCAGTACTGGATCGGTCTCCAAAATACTTTGGTCTCCACTTTGTTTCTGGGTTGATGTACCATCTGAATTGATCTCTGAAATATCTAACAGTTGGAGGTTCATAAACTTCAGCACTTCTAAATCAAGGCAGACATCACAGCTCAGTAATGGTGCATGTGAAGTCTCCTTCAACCACAAGATATAACAGGTCAATCTTGCGGTCCTTGTACTGGGTTGAGAGGCGAACACATCCCTTAGGATGAATAGACTTGGCTGCAAGCCAACCTTTCAAGGGCTGATGGATTTTTTGCAGAGGTTTCCGTGTTATGGTATAACTGTTGCTTCAGCACCAGTGTCCGCTTTCATCTTGATATCCCGCTTTCCAATCTTTACGGTAATCATACTTTTATTATTTTTCTTTTTGTTGGATATTGATTCTATTTCTACTGATGCAAAATATGTGTGTATATTATCGTTCTCTACTCCAAGATCATCATCAGATGAATTCGGGTGTTCCAGTGTACACGTATCTACTGTGGAATTCTTTGCAGGTCTTTTACATACCCTTGCAAAGTGTCCCTCACTCTGACACCTTAGACATTTCTTCTTAAATGCAGGGCAATTCTTTGGACTAGAAAACGAATGGTTGAGGCCACATAATTTACACGATGGAGTTGTTTTTCTTTCTTTGTCGCCATACTTTTATTAACAAATTGGATACTAGATGTATTTGGGGTACCTCCACTACCTTGCTTGGTAAATCGAAATTTCTGTGCTTCGGATGTCTCGTGTGTTCTACACTAATCGTGGGCACTCTGAAGTGTGAGGTCTGCTTTCTTTAATAATTCCCCTCTTAATTCATCAGACAATACTCCCCCAACAATACGATCTTTGATAAGTGAATCTCGAAGGACTCCACTCTCACAAGTAAGTGAAAGTCTCTTCAGTTCGCTCACAAAGTCTCTTAACCCGCGTTTTGTATTGTGGGATACTAGAGGTGAATAAAAGTCACGGTTTTGCTAAATCACGGACGTTTAAAAATGGTCATTTTTCGTTGTTTTCTACGATTTATGTTTAATAAAGCGCTTTGATTCTTGTTACATGCGTAGAAACATTGTAGTTAAACTTGAACAAGATAAACACTTGAATAGTGTTACTTAGCCAACCGGAAGTAGAATGTTAATGGCGATTCTGTTGGTTTTTCGGCCAACTGACTTCATTGAGTACGTCAATAACATTTAGAAGTACTTAACTTTTAAATGTTATGCGTTTTTACCGTCATTCCTTTTTTGACCATCGTGGTATAGGAGCGCTAGCTCAGAATTTTACTCACCTTAATTATCCCATAATGCACCAAATACGCACATTTTTTAGGATTCGCGATCCGTGTATTTGAAGGCCAAAACAATTTAGCAGAGTGACGCTTAAGGCCCTGTTACACGGTACAATTTATAATGCAACTTGTCTCGCAATGATTTGTGCGGCGTTGCGTGAGGGGTGTTACACGCTGCAACGCGTTTGTGCATTTTGTTTTTGCGACAACGCTGGATGACGCGCATGCGTTCGCAGTCGTTGTTATGGAAACATTGCGAGACAAGTTGCTGAAAGGGTGTTACACGATGCAACGCTGAAAAAAATTGTTGCAATCGTTGCAGAAAGTAGAACCCGATTCTACTTTGTGCAACGTTTGGTGCAACTTGTCTCGCATCGATTTTGACCATTGCACAGCGTGTTACACGGTGCCATGGTCCGTGCAACTTGTCTCGGCAACGGCGATGCGAGACAAGGTGCATGAAAAATTGCACCGTTACAATTTACATTGGTCTTGGTCGCTTCATTGATGAATATTGCGCGATCTGCTTCCTACGGTCTCCTACCGTCACGCATCGCTCGAAGACGACTTGAACGTCTTTTTTATCTTCATGTTATCTTTCGTATTAATTACGTTTGAAGAGCCCCACGTTGGTTGTCACTATGTCAGAGACTTTCTCACGCGCACATACGAGGGCAAATAATATATGCAATGTCGATTTCAGACACGTGACTCTTAAATATGAACTTTCTTAAATATGAACTTTCATACTAAAAATGTAAATATGAACTTTCTTGACATTATCTTGAAAGGAATGTAAAAGTAAACATATTCGCAGTTATGAATTGTTTAATTTAAACCAATATTTCAGTTTTTTAGCTTACAGTGCAATGTTTAAAAACAATAAACGGGACGGATCGACTGGAAAGGAGCCGACCTGTCGAGCTGGAAGAAAGGAATATTTGCGTGAAATAATTATCGCCATACGTTTACGTCGGCTTGTCGTTACAATAAAAAACAATAACATTCATGCAGAAAGATATTTAATCTCTCTCTAATATTTATCTTGTTTGTAACTATAATAAACTGGAAACCCAACCTTTCATGGTTGATAATTGTTTTAATTGGCAATTGTTTATTTAAACTGATGAGTAATGTGATTAATTTTTAATTGTAATTAATGCAGAAACAAAAACCACTAACGCGTTGTTTGTGTATTAAGCACACAAGAGAGTTGTGTCGTTGTTTCATTAAAGTTCGAAAGAAACTAGTAAAACATGACTGGAAACGTTTCCTTCCCTGCAATCGTGGTATTAACGCTATTTTTTACGTTGAAGAGTTCTCATGCAGGAGACGCCTGCACCGGCTACGAAGCTCACTTTATTGACACAAGTCTGAAAGATACCGTTCTCTTTGGACACTCTTTTAAGAGCTTCAGTGGTATCACTTTTGGAGAGTGCTCCAGCCATTGTGGACGAACTTGTCGTTGTCGTTCGTTCAACTTGGATAGCGGAGGAAGCGGGTATTGTGAACTGAATGATGCCGAAAAGGGGGAAGCTCCTTATGATCTTCGCGCCAAAAAAGGTTTTATGCATGTTTCGTATCGTTCTTTGACTAATGTAAGTAACTTACATTTTCTCTTAGTTCGCCGTTTCTAATAACGAATTTATCGCACTTCCGTTTTTGATACCTACAGTATGCTATCCTCATTTTGACTAATTTTAAAATATCTTTTCATCATTTTTAATAATTAAGTGCCATTATATACGAAAAAAATGAGGTTTATATTATGTGCTTGAAAAATCATTAATATAGTTCATGAGGAAAACAAAGGAAAATCATGACCGTATCGTGTTTTTATATATAAGTAATACCATGCATGACATGAAGGAAATTTATGATTAAATGTCCGCTATTGGGTATAGCGGCGAATCGAACCATCTAGTAGCTTGTTCCCTCCGAAGTTTCTCACAGGATAGCTGGAACTCGGTGGTCTTAGAGGTCTTAGGGTCGAAATGACTTTAACCTATTCTCAAATAAAGGAGGGTATCTGAAAGTCCCTCCAGCTGTAAAATATATTATCACCGCAACCAGGGACGTAGGAAGCAGGGAGGGGGCGCCCCCCGATATTATAAAAAGCGAGGCCGGAATAGCTTTCGCCGCCCCCAAAAAATAATTGAATTTGAAAGAAAAATTGCGGCAAAAAATTTGAATTCGAAAGTAGAAGAATTTGAAATCGTATATTAATCGAATGTCTGTGTTCGAATAGTATGAATGTGTAATATTACCAACAAGTTCGAAAACAACATCTTCCTATTAATGTTCTGTTAAACTGGTATAGAAGTAATTAATCACAATATCCTTGCATGTTAACTCGAGTGTTTTACTAAACAAAAGCACTAATATTTCTCTAGTTTACGCGGCTCTACTCTAGTAGGCTTTCTTTTTTAACCCTAAGAAGAAGGGCGGAAATCGCGGAATGATTGAGGCGAAAAGGTAGCCCGGTTGAAAACAAACCGAAACAAATTAAACAATGTCAACAGGTACAACGAAAATTTTGCCTTACGCCCCTGAGGCCTGACCGCAACCGATTGTCACTAACAACAGACTGAACGTTGCCGTGCGAACTTTTGCGTTTGTTATCAAACAAGGCCGGCCATAACAACAGATAAATTGTTAGTGGGACAACGACTTGGAATATGCTTGGGTTTGGGTAGTTAACCTTTAGCTATTTAATTAAGAAATTAAACGAGACTTACCTGTAAGTCGAAGTTTGATTGGGATTCTATGAGTCATAGTAAGGAATGGAGGAATCATGTGAGATAGCGAATGCGAATCGAGACCATAATTCCAAGCTTGAGTGGGCACATCTTTATGGGATGGGTACATTTGAGCCAAATTACAGTAAGAGGAGGGCACATGATTCCTCCATTCCTTACTATGACTCATAGAATCCCAATCAAACTTCGACTTACTGGTAAGTCTCGTATAATTTCTCAATTCTATTTCGTCATAGTGACGTCATTAGATTTGCAAGCGATGTGCCCACTGTGCATTATAATAACACAAGGAATCATGATTTCATGAACTGTAATGTGAATTCTTATATGAATATCATACAACCTCATTTTAATCTCAATTCTCAACATGAACTTTAACAAACTGTAGCATAAAATAACAACTTGTGCAGTGTTAACAGTACACACTATAAGCTCATTTTTTCATTGTAACATGTTTTGGTTTCCTGGAAATTGTCAAGCAGATTTTCCCCAAAATTTGGCTGCTTGTCTAATTCTAAATTGTAAAATGTTTCAAATATACTGTTACTACACCACCCAGCACCTTGTAAAATCACTGCTGTTGGTAATCCTTGTCTTGCTGCTGCAGATGTTGATGCTGATCATGCCCTTGTGCTGTGGGCTCCATAAACGTTTGTGTCAATTCCAGCCGATTTCAATGTCCTCTTAATCCATCTTGAAATCGTATCCTTACTGGCAGCTTTATGAGGTTTCTGACTGGGTAACTGATGAACAAGGCAGATTCTTCCTGTCTAATAGTTGCTGTTAGTGTAGCATTCAGATAAGCTTTTAGGCATTCCACCACAGAAAGTTTTGAATCTGCACCATTTTTATAACATAATTTTAAATAGACGAGAACAAAATTGTTTTAATATTTTATATAATATTCTATATTGTAAGCTAAGTACTAGCTATTTATTTATGAGACTCTAATTATGTAAATCCATTGTATTTTTATACTAAAGATGGGTAATAAAAACTATTATTATTATTATTATATTATATGCTTTTAATACTATTGGATTCAAGTGGGTGCCTGGTTTTGAGTGCTTGAGTAGTTCACTGATAAAAATTGTACACTTATCTTGTTCCAGTAAAATACAGTTCGTTTTATGCATGTTTCGTATCGTTCTTTGACTAATGTAAGTAACTTACATTTTCTCTTAGTTCGCCGTTTCTAATAACGAATTTATCGCACTTCCGTTTTTGATACCTACAGTATGCTATCCTCATTTTGACTAATTTTAAAATATCTTTTCATCATTTTTAATAATTAAGTGCCATTATATACGAAAAAAATGAGGTTTATATTATGTGCTTGGAAAATCATTAATATAGTTCATGAGGAAAACAAAGGAAAATCATGACCGTATCGTGTTTTTATATATAAGTAATACCATGCATGACATGAAGGAAATTTATGATTAAATGTCCGCTATTGGGTATAGCGGCGAATCGAACCATCTAGTAGCTTGTTCCCTCCGAAGTTTCTCACAGGATAGCTGGAACTCGGTGGTCTTAGAGGTCTTAGGGTCGAAATGACTTTAACCTATTCTCAAATAACGGAGGGTATCTGAAAGTCCCTCCAGCTGTAAAATATATTATCACCGCAACCAGGGACGTAGGAAGCAGGGAGGGGGCCCCCCGATATTATAAAAAGCGAGGCCGGAATAGCTTTCGCCGCCCCCAAAAAATAATTGAATTTGAAAGAAAAATTGCGGCAAAAAATTTGAATTCGAAAGTAGAAGAATTTGAAATCGTATATTAATCGAATGTCTGTGTTCGAATAGTATGAATGTGTAATATTACCAACAAGTTCGAAAACAACATCTTCCTATTAATGTTCTGTTAAACTGTTATAGAAGTAATTAATCACAATATCCGTGCATGTTAACTCGAGTGTTTTACTAAACTAAAGCACTAATATTTCTCTAGTTTACGCGGCTCTACTCTAGTAGGCTTTCTTTTTTAACCCTAAGAAGAAGGGCGGAAATCGCGGAATGATTGAGGCGAAAAGGTAGCCCGGTTGAAAATAAACCGAAACAAATTAAACAATGTCAACAGGTACAACGAAAATTTTGCCTTACGCCCCTGAGGCCTGACCGCAACCGATTGTCACTAACAACAGACTGAACGTTGCCGTGCGAACTTTTGCGTTTGTTATCAAACAAGGCCGGCCATAACAACAGATACATTTTTTTTTTTCAGTTTTTCTTATTGATTATTGTGGATGTTTTAATCGTTTTTAATAAAATCTTCCTATAGTGTATATTAATCTTTCTTCACAAATGTACCCATAATTCATCCTGAAGTCCTGAAACTTAGTTTTTGAGCTAGCCTCCTCCGGTTCGTTGCGGTGACATCGATATATTTGGTCAGCGGACAACTTCGTTTCTTCGTAATCTGTTCGTAGCCGATTCGTAGCCAGCACATTCTCTCAAGTTATTCATTAATTTCATCCTTATGCCATTTAAGATCATGAAATCTTAAATGTCATAAAGATTTATCATTATCATGAATCAGAGGCCAAGAAAGCACCTGAAAATTGGGCACTGCCAAAAAGAGACACCTTGGTTTAAATTTTCAAAATAATTGTATAATTTAATACGTTGTACGGTTGTAATAGTTAGTACCTGTATACATTTCTACAGCAATATCATCTTCTACGAAAATGGTACATTAATTCTTCCCAGCATAGGCAATATGCCACAGTAAACCTTAACCACCACATGCCATATTTATAAAAAGGGCATTTTTACTTCAGAAAAAGGGCACATTTTCTAAATTTTGAAAAAAAAGTGGCACATCTTACACCTGTGCCCCTGGTTCCGATGCCTCTGTCATGAATTCAATAACCCTAATAGAACCCAACCCCAACACAACACCAATCCTAACCCTAACGCCCGCCTTAAGTGTCTTCCTAACCCTAACCCCCGCCTGTTTTTCAATCCACTTCTAAAAAATGTTACAATTATTTTAATATGTGTCGTATTTAAAACAATGCATGAACTCGTTGCAAAACCTGCTAAGATTGAGATCAGTGAGACGAACGAACGAATTACGAAGCAAAACGAAGTTGACCGCTGACCAAACATATCGATGTCACCCGCAACGAACGCCCGTGATGTAGTCAAACCCAGTGCCTCCGCAGGCAACTCTCGTGGGATTGGGGCGAGAAAAAATCGCGTGAAATTTGTTTCCCCATTTCCCGCCCCAGTCCCCTCGCGTCCGCGAGATGCCTGCGAAGGATGCTATTTTTGAGCCTAATTTGCCATCCTAGTCATGCCGTTAAGACACGCGAGTCTCTCGCGAGTGTACTCATAAATGATTTGTATAAGGCTGGACTCAATCGTGGGGCAATGCCTGGAAGGCGTGCGGGCAAAATGGGGAAGCGCGCGGGGAGTGGATCGAGGCCGACTTTCCTCCCGCGCGCCTTTTCTAATAAAATATATAAGCCTCTGCGGAGGAGATAGGGGCAATGCCACCACACTTTAGGTTTCGTGAGGGCGACTGCCCCACTGCCCCCCCCCCCCCCGCTTCCGCCGCCCTTGTTACAGTTATAGCAAAGTGAAAAGGTGGTAAACTGCCAAGAATTTAGTGACGAGATACTGACGTTTCGAGCGGAGCCCTTCATCAGAGTAAGACGAGATGTTACAGTTTGGTAGAAATCCAGCAACTCTTTATGATTATGCGTGATCAGTTTGCTGAATTTATTATTTTATTTAGAACAACAACTCAAGGGCAGCTCTTGCATGTTGCAACGAAAACATGTGCGAAAATGGGGGATCATGTGTACCCGAGATAATATCAGGCAAACCAAGTTTCCGGTGCAAATGCAAAGAGGGATACACAGGAAGGTTGTGTGAAAAGAAAGCAACTAATTGTGACAATTACTTACGAAACTACAAATATTCTTCTCCTGGAAGCTACAAAATCCATTTTGGTGAACAAGGCCAAACATATACTGTATTTTGTCATTTTGACAACGTTAACTGGGAAGCCTGGACACTTGTGCTATCTTACACTTTATCCAATAAGGAATTCTTCACAGATTTGGGTTTGAGCGAAGATTATCCACATAACGAAGAGAATCTCGTCTTTGATAAATATCGTGTTTCACTTGGTTTGATGACCTATCTGAAACAGAAATCTTTATTTTGGAGAGCAACATGCAACTATGACACTAAGGTTAACGATGATGATTATCTGCAAAGCTCCTTCGCATCTTTTGATTTTATGGAAAACAGTAAGTGTGAGATTGTTAGTAACAGACCCTTTCACAGTTGAAGATGAATCATTGGTAATCATGGCAAATTAAATTCAAAGGAAAACGCAAACCGTATAACCGGCAAGGTTTAAGTATTTCTTTTGAATTTTTCCCTGATTATCCAGATTCATCTTCAACCGCGTATTTATATATTTATGTATTCATGTATTTATATATAATTTATATTCATATATTTATATATATTTATATATATTCATATATTTATATGTATTTATATAATTATATTATTATATATATTATATTCACATTTTTATTATTCATTATATATATATATATATATATAGCAAAGTGAAAAGGTGGTAAACTGCCAAGAATTTAGTGACGAGATACTGACGTTTCGAGCGGAGCCCTTCATCAGAGTAAGACGAGATGAAATAAAATAAATAGGGCTTATCTATATGCCAAAAGGGTGTCACAGGTAGAAAGTAGCCAATCAAATGCACGGGAAATAAACTAACTAATAATTAATGAGATGGGAAAAGTTAAGTCATTAGCTATTTTTACAGTCGGTCAATAGTGGGAGAAATGACAGGTCCAATATTCAAGGGGTTAGGCGATAATAATAGAAACAAAGACTTGAAAAGGAATGAAAGTGCATAAGCTAATAATAAAAAGTTCCAAGCAAACTAAAATAACAAAAAACTATTAGGAAATTAAATAAAAGAAAAACGTTCGTTAAGACCAAGAGGATGTGTGGTGCCAAGTTTAAAAATGAGACGCTTCTCTTGCCGCTTGCGGTTATCGTTGCCACCGGAGATGGGAAGGATGGCACAGACTTTCATGTCTGAAACCAAATGGTTAGAGCTGTTGAAATGGCGGGCTACAGGTTTGTCACCATCATTGATCCTCACGGAACGAAGATGTTCAGCAAACCTGTCTGAAAGGCGTCGCCCAGTTTCACCAATGTAGATTTTAGGGCATTTATTGCAAGAAATGCAATAAATTATGTTGGTGGACGTGCATGAAAAAGCATGACGGATTGTGTGGTCGAATTTGGGGGCAGTAATAACTGTAGTGGAATTGAGAAAAGGGCATGTGTTACAGCGGGAACGGCCGCAAGAAAATGTTCCCGCTGGTGCCGAGGTATTTTGTTTAAGGGCACTATGTACTAAGGAGTCACGAATGTTTTTATTACGGCGAAAGGATACCAAAGGGTTGTCGGTAAAAATGGCTGACGTCTCGAAAATGGCTGACGAAAACGACGAAAATGGCTGACGAAAATGGCTGACGTTTTTTTTTTGTTCAACGTGGTTACCCTACCAACCTTTTAGACCTCGCCGTTCAGAAAGCTTTTCTCGTCCCCCGTTTAGACGCCCTTGAACCATCTTTGGAACGAGTTTCAAACAATAAAAATCCTTTAGTTCTAACATTTCATCCTTTCAATTTTAAAGTTAAAAATATTATTAATCGGAATTTTCACATTTTACAAAATGATCCTGAGACGTCAGCCATTTTCACCGACAACCCTTTGGTATCTTTTCGCCGTAATGAAAACATTCGTGACTCCTTAGTACAGAGTGCCCTTAAACAAAATACCTCGGCACCAGCGGGAACATTTTCTTGCGGCCGTTCCCGCTGTAACACATGCCCTTTTCTCAATCCCACTACAGTTATTACTGCCCCCAAATTCGACCACACAATCCGTCATGCTTTTTCATGCACGTCTACCAACATAATTTATTGCATTTCTTGCAATAAATGCCCTAAAATCTACATCGGTGAAACTGGGCGACGCCTTTCAGACAGGTTTGCTGAACATCTTCGTTCCGTGAGGATCAATGATGGTGACAAACCTGTAGCCCGCCATTTCAACAGCTCTAACCATTTGGTTTCAGACATGAAAGTCTGTGCCATCTTTCCCATCTCCGGTGGCAACGATAACCGCAAGCGGCAAGAGAAGCGTCTCATTTTTAAACTTGGCACCACACATCCTCTTGGTCTTAACGAACGTTTTTCTTTTATTTAATTTCCTAATAGTTTTTTGTTATTTTAGTTTGCTTGGAACTTTTTATTATTAGCTTATGCACTTTCATTCCTTTTCAAGTCTTTGTTTCTATTATTATCGCCTAACCCCTTGAATATTGGACCTGTCATTTCTCCCACCCCCGCAGTCTGCTTATTGATCGACTGTAAAAATAGCTAATGACTTAACTTTTCCCATCTCATTAATTATTAGTTAGTTTATTTCCCGTGCATTTGATTGGCTACTTTCTACCTGTGACACCCTTTTGGCATATACATAAGCCCTATTTATTTTATTTCATCTCGTCTTACTCTGATGAAGGGCTCCGCTCGAAACGTCAGTATCTCGTCACTAAATTCTTGGCAGTTTACCACCTTTTCACTTTGCTATATATTCAAAACACTGCCTACGCAGCACTCTACTTTTATATATATATATATATATATATATATATAGTTAAAAATGGTTTATTTACAATTAAAAGTTAAAAACATTTACTCGAGTTTCACGCTCAAGGCGATCATCAGACTGATGATCGCCTTGAGCGTGAAACTCGAGTAAATGTTTTTAACTTTTAATTGTAAATAAACCATTTTTAACTATATCATTGCTCCACAATTTTACTGTGTTGAGCTCTCTTGCTGACTAGAAAACATATATATATATATATATATATATATATATATATATATATATATATATATATATATACTAAAACGAATGTGATGTTGTTCACGGAACGTTGAAAGTGCTCAATACCATAAAGGTAGAGCGAATATATAGTGAAAGTGGTCTTACCTCAAAATGATAAAAGCCGCAACTGTCAGTTTCACGCAAGGCGATCTTCAGGCGAATGAAAAATTTCGATATTGATGGCCGCTTAAGTAGCTTTGGTCGAAAGGTGGGTATAGTGGGCGCGTGGGCGTGTGGTCGGTGCCGAAACAATGCATACATTCCTCAAATTTTTGCGTTGCTAATTTTAAATTTGTTTATATTTTGTCGATAGTCGAGTGGGTCACTGATATTCTATTTTTCGTTGTGAAACATATACCAAGTCTTGTGTTATCTGTATGTTGTGAACAAGCAATAAAGCCAATGTAGACCCAGAATATCAAATATATAGCTATTCTGTTAAACTATTTAAATATTAAAATATTCTCTGTTTAATAAGTTGATATGATATAGATTTTGAAGCTTTCAAGCTATCAGTTGAAATAATATCACTGCGCTTTAAATTTGTCTTGTTTATTAACTCATATTTTGAGTTTTAATTACAATATATCTACATCTATAGTAAAATATTTATTTTAGTAAAACAATAATTGCACTTACAAAATGCCGGTGTGATACTATTATTCAATTTATACAACAAAGAAGCGCCCATTATTAAAAGAAAATATAGTATGTGCATGTTTTCTCATATTTAGAAGCAAAAATTTTTTTTTATCAAAAACACAAAAATGCTGACAGACTGGTCAAATACCGGTCAGTGGTCGCTCTCATTAGTACAAAGGGTTACACATTTTCCGCCAAAAAGGGATAAGTCAAAAGGACCTTCACATTTTCAAGAACTAGTCCAATCCTAATTCAAACCTAACCCTAACCTTGCTCCTATTAACCTTATACTTAACCCTAACCATAACTAACTCTAATCTAAAAATAAAGACCAGACGAAAAGGGAAAGCTCCTTTTGAGTCACCTCTTTTAGCCATTTCCTTTTGCACCAGAGCAAGCAGCCCAGTTATATAGAGGCCAGTGGTTTTGCAGGATTATGTAATTAATATATGACCCAAACTTCAACGATGTAACTGTCATATTTTGTTCAGGTGCTCATCGCTGTGCTAGACTAGATGTCCTTCGAATTTATGGGACTACTTATCGTCACATGACTACATGGATTGCAACTGATCCAAGCGTGATATTTCACATTGCGCCAGATTATGGAATGCGACAAAACTGCGAAGTCAGCGTTCCTTACCCTGACTGGGGGCTATTTGGAAGGTATCACATGGCTGTTCCCAATCATGGATGCGCTGCTTCACTTCAGTCTACCACTCAATATTGGTTTGGAATAAAACTTTAGAATGAAAACTTTATATATATATATATATATATATATATATATATATATATATATATATATATATATATATATATATATATATATATATATATATATATATATATATAATATATATATATATATATATATATATATATATATATATATATCTTTTTATATATATATATATATATATATATATATATATATATAATATATATATATATATATACAGTTATTTGAAAGTAGTTAATTTAACTACAAAAACATAGTTACAAAAAAGGTTCAGAACAACTACACATTTTGTGGTAATTTTAACAACATTTATTTAACCACACTTTTGTAGTAATTTTAACTACATTTATTTAACCACACTTTTGTAGTAATTTTAGCTACATTTATTTAACCACACTTTTGTAGTAATTTTGACTACATTTATTTAACCACACTTTTGTAATAATTTTAGCTACATTTATTTAACCACACTTTTGTAGTAATTTTAGCTACATTTATTTAACCACACTTTTGTAGTAATTTTAGCTACATTTATTTAACCACACTTTTGTAGTAATTTTGACTACATTTATTTAACCACACTTTTGTAATAATTTTAGCTACATTTATTTACCACACTTTTGTAGTAATTTTAGCTACATTTATTTAACTCATTCCAGACGGCGCGGGTAAATATCAGACGAATTAGTCTGATGACGTCAGAGTTCCGTAGCTCTGGCACAATTCACTGGATAGTTGCGGGCATAGGCTCAAAAAAACCGCGCAGGATTTCTCTATTTACAGCCCGATTTTCAGGTTGTTTGGATAAACGCGCTGTGATTGGTAGGATTTTCAATTTCGTGACGCGTACACGCGACCCCCCGTTGTTCACATTGCACTCATGGCTTCGACCCGTGCTTCGAGATGGACTTGTTATGTATAATCTAGACGATGTTTTATCACCATTTGATCAAAATAAGTACAAGAATACATCCACAGTACAGAGGAGTTAAAAATTGCTGGGTATCAAAGAAGTGCTGGCTATCCAAATCCAAGTAAGTTTGGGGCGAATATATCATGTCTCGCGCTGCGAAATTCTGTTCGGTTTCGTATTTCAACTTGCTGTTCTACAATCGCATTTCTTTGCTTTTTCATACCCAAAATGTTTCTTTTTATATGCAAAATATGTCTTAGACTTATATATGCATGATAATACAGTAGTTTTACGGCTGAGTGGTCTGTAATGTAAATTTGAACCACATTTGAATAGCGTGTTTGTTTGATGTTTTGACGCGCACATGATATGCTACAGGCTACAGAATAATTATCTTCGGTTCGCTTGCTTGCGCCTAAGTTGAAGGTTTTCTATTTGATCATGTGCCTTCTTTATATTCCCCGTAGTTGTAGAAAGATAGAAAACACTCGGATATACAGCTGATAAAAGTTTTCGAAATCAAATAACTATATAAACCCATGACATATGACACTAAATAACACAAAACCATGTATACATACATTGTATGATTGTAATAACCATGTAACAACAGTCAACAAATCACAAAAATATAAAGCAGCTATTATGCTTGGCTATTATGTTTACAGGGTTTTGTTTTATTTAGTGACAATCGTCATCCTTTCGAGAATCCATGGGAGTAACACATGTAAAAATCTTACAGGTTGTAACAAGGTTGTTGGTTCAACATGCCTGTAACAGCATAATGTCAACATGATAGATCAGGACTGCTAAAATAATAGCACGGTTCAAGCATGTTTCAACATGTTGTGACAGGCTTGTTGAATCGACAGTCGTTATTCATGCATGTGAGAACATGCAAAAACCAGCTTGATAGAACAACCAAGTTCATGGCTGTTGTATAACAATGCTGTTCAACCTTGTTATTTCATCATGCTCTGACAACATGTTGTATCATATATGAACAATGTTGTTCAACACTGTTCAAGCCTGTTCAAGCATCAGCCATGAATAATACTGATTCAACATCCATGAACAGGCCTGTTTACAACCCTGTTCAAGCTGGCCAGCTCAACCCTGTTCAAGCCTGCCAATATCAACCAATGTATTTTAGCCTATACACAGGTAGAAACAGACTGTGCGTTTTTACGTGTGTAGTATGTTGTGCCATACAACTGACTATCCATCATACAGTACAATTCCATTGTTCAATTTCAGTCACATTTGCTGTACATATTGCCAATTTCACAATGCAACTTATTCTATTCAAATATTTACTATGTCACCAATTATATTCAATGCAGTCGAGTTTCCATGTAAACATTAGAGTTATTACTATGTAACGTACAATAATTTATGTGATTTATGCTCGTTTATGCAAACCATTTCAGTCTTATATATGTGTATAACAACATTTTGAAAAGCTAACTGATACTAATTCATTATGAGTATAGTTTTACTAACTTTTACATCATATTATGCCTTTGAGAAGCTCTAGTCGGTCAATATGGAATATTGTCCATTTTCCGCCATTTTAGATTCGTGTACTAAAACGGCTCTAACTTTTTTTCCATTTGTTCAATTTCAGTCATATTTGTTGTACATAGTGCCAATATCACAAGATAAGTTTTTGGTTATGGATGTTTGGATAGTATTACACAGTATACAAGCTAGACCAGTTTTTCATACACAATTTAGTGTCATTTCATCATTAACATGTTAATTTATGCTAATTTATGCTATATATATTTCATTTTGGGCGGACCAAATATCGAAATTCTGAAAGCCCATCACATATCCTTTCAGAAAAGGTATAGCTTTCTATATAGTTCTAAATAATTGCTGAGAAAATAAATGGACATTAACACTGGTCAATTTTCATTGATTTTACCACAGTCAAGAATGAGTCCACACTTTTGTAGTAATTTTGACGACATTTATTTAACCACACTTTTGTAATAATTTTAGATACATTTATTTAACCACACTTTTGTAGTAATTTTAGCTACATTTATTTAACCACACTTTTGTTGTAATTTTAGCTACATTTATTTAACCACACTTTTGTAGTAATTTTAGCTACATTTATTTAACCACACTTTTGTAGTAATTTTGACTACATTTGTTTAAGCACACTTTTGTAGTAATTTTGACTACATTTATTTAACCACACTTTTGTAATAATTTTAGCTACATTTATTTAACCACACTTTTGTAGTAATTTTAGCTACATTTATTTAACCACACTTTTGCAGTAATTTTGACTACATTTATTTAACCACATTTTTGTAGCAATTTTGATTACATGTATTTAATTATATAAACCGCGCAGGAGGTCTACCCGATTATCGCGTGTTTTAAATCTGATATAGACCGTACTTGGCGTACTGCGAGGTTTGTAAATGATATCTAAAAAGAGTCATTTGATACGTTCATTGGCGTAGTAAAAAGGAGGGAGAAATTTCTATATCAGATATATAATGAGTGGTCCATACTTGAGGTGAAAAAATTTCCCCCCCAAATTTAATCGGGACAACCCGCTGTTCTGTTCTAGTCCATAAACTGAAGAATTATCCTAAAATTTGAGTGAGATTGAATACATTTTCGGGGTGCTACAGCTTTGGAAAAATATGTGTTAGTGTCAGTATTCTTAACTGCAGACTTTATGCCAATAATCGTGTCAGTGCATGCACAAGACATGCTAAAATCTATGGTAATGTAAAGAAAAGGTTTCCATAACTCCACTGAATAAAGCATACAATCAAAGTTTTTTTCAAAACAATTTTACTACACTCTACAAAATGAAGAAAAACGTCAAAATTTGAGATGTTCTCAATTCTTAACCAGAAGGTTAGTATCAAGTCGTGGGTCTCTTCCCTCGCTCCACTCCCCTCCCATCCCGAGCGCTCCCTCCCCGGGCACTGAGAAGACCCTGGGTACGAGGTTGGCTGAGCCTATGCCGTTGCAACACGATCTCTTTCCTTAAATTAACTATTATCCTTAATTTACAAATCGCTCTAAATTAAGGATAATGGTTAATTTAGCGGCGATCGTGAGAGTCGCGCATGCGTATGTTAGTTAGGATCTTTGTTGTGTTGGGGTTGGGTTCTAGCATTAGATTAACCATTATCCTTAATTTAAGGCTGGTTCACATATAATCGCCCCGATCGCCCGAATCGCGTCAAAAAATGTGCTAGCGATCGAGACGATTCGAGCGCTTCGCTGTTCACATATGATCGCACCTTATCGCATGTGAGTTCAATGTCACACGGCCATTCCTGGACCCGAGATGTATATTCGCTCCATATTGACACAAAATGGCGGCAGAAAATCGAAGAGAACAGCGGATTGCTTGTTATTTGCTGCTTTTGATAACATTACGACGCAGGAGAACAAGGGCTGTTGAACCTAAACGTTTACGTAGGTTCTGGGTGAGACATATTTTCCAAAAGAGAGAGGAGTTAGGTGCCTTTCATACGCTGGCGCGAGAACTTCAGCTTCACGATCGTGAGTACTTCTTTAGGTAAAAAACTCGGCATGAACTGTTATTTAGGTTTAAATAATGTCAATTTCATGATCTGAAATCAGTGGGTTTTGTTTTAATAGACGTCTGTTGTCTTTTTAGGTTTCTCAGGATGTCTCCAGAGCGTTTCGAGCATTTATTGACACATGTTGGCCCACTCGTGGCCAAGAAGCCATGTCGATCAAGACAACCAATTTCTGCCGCAGAAAGGCTCATGATAACACTGAGGTTCTTAGCAACTGGAGATTCTCAGCAGACACAGTCATTCCTATTTCGAGTTGGACGGTCAACTGTATCAGGTATCATCAGGGAAACGTGCGAGGCGATTTGGACTGCACTCCAAGGGGAATATGTCGTTGTTCCTACAACCAAGAATGACTGGGTGAAAATCTCGAATGAATTCAACAATGAATGGGATTTTCCAAACTGCCTTGGTGCCATTGATGGCATGAAGCATATCATGATGGACTGCCCACAGAACGCTGGCTCAGCATATTACAACTACAAGGGATTTCATTCTATTGTTTTATTAGCCATTTGTGATGCTAAATATTGTTTTACACATATTGATATCGGAGGTGTTGGATCGACAAATGATGCCAGTATATTGGGTTGCTCAGATATATGCAGAATGTTTGAAGATTCCCCAACTGCTTTTAACATACCAAGCCACTCTTTACATGGAGGTAAAACACTGCCCTACTCTTTACTGGGTGATGACATCTTCCCACTGAAGTCATGGCTCATGAAGCCCTACCCAGGACGAAACTTACAAGAATGCCAACGTATTTTTAACTATAGGCTGTCCAGAGCTAGGCGGTGCATAGAAAATACCTTTGGCATTCTATCAGCGAAGTGGCGAATATTTCGTAGGCCTATAAATGCCAAGGTGGACTTGGTAAAGAAAATAGTTGGAGCGACAGTCTGCTTTCATAATTACCTTCGTCTTACAGACAATGCCAACTATATTCCAATGGGTTTTGTTGATAGTGAAGACACCAGTGGCAATATTGTTCCTGGTGACTGGAGGAATGAAGCTGACATAGAAGATGCTGGTCTACGAAGAGTCACGCAGATTGGAGGAAACAGATACACCTACGAAGCTGGCAAATCAAGGGATGGCCTTATGGAGTACTTTAACAGTCCCGGTGGAGAGGTGCCTTGGCAGTGGCAGCACGTTAGGAATTGTGGACGTATAATCCATAATCAATTTTGATTATATGAAATTATCATAATGAGAGAAATGGATAAACAGTTTTTCTTATTTGATAATATGGGACATAACATTCATTTTACATGCAGAATAATAAACATGGCATGTCTCCCATTATGTATCCATTTTCAGAAACTTGATTTGTTGTAAATAAATGAATACAACAATGGATGGATTGATTATTTGAAGTGTAATATCTACACATAATTAATTGAATTTTTATTATAGTACACATGTTGGACATTTCCTCAAATATTTATTGTCTTAAATATAATATTTTTTATGGTGTAATTACTATATATGTCACTATTATCACACAATTATAAATTATAACTGAAACAGGAACATGGTAAATTGTGTTGACTATACAACAACAATGTAAAACATGAAAGTTACTTGGCTCATGTATGAGTTGATTTATTTTAAAGTTGGTGATACTGTTGGTCGCCCACGGACTGTATAAACTCTGTTGAATCTCTAGGAAACCCTGATGTTGGTTGCTGTGCATAGTTATAGCCCTGCGGTTGCACAGGCACCGATACTTGTCCAAACTGAACATTGAACATCAGCTGTTCTATTTGGATTCTTAGGTATGACTTGCTTCTTGCATCTAGTTGGCTCATTTTTATTGCAAGGCTTTTGCAATATAGACTATCCTCGTCGTCTTGTGGTTGGGCAGCTGATGGACTAGCCTTCAGTCCATCAGCTATTGACTTTGCTGTATTCAACAAAACAGTGTCTACATTTTCTTTGGCTTGTTTTGCCTGATGTTTGTTTTTCTGTTTGGCCCAGACTCTTTTTTTCTTGACTGGCTCATTCACTGGTGTACTAGGCAGTGTTGGACTAGGACCCCTCGCTGGCTCATTCCCTGGTGTACTAGTCAGTGCTGGACTAGGACCCCTCGCTGGTGTGCTACTTAACGATGGTGAGGTAGACATATCGTCGCTGGGTGCATACTGTGATGCCACAGGTTCTGCCTCGTCTAGTTTAGTTTCGGCCTCATCTTCTTCTACAAGTATCTCTTCTGGTACATTTTGGATCGACACATGTTTGTGGTTGATGTGAGTGGCCAACCAGTCCAGGTTCTCGAACTCAGGTGGAGATTTGGGGAAGGCATCGCGACCAGAGCCTGAGGGAATACTTTTCCTTTTCTTTAACCAGCGTCCATATGCCGTTCTCGTATATTTATACTTCTTTTCAGCTCCCTCCGGTGTTAATCCAAATTTCTCTGCAATTTTTTTCCAGCAGTTAATTCTTACAAATTTGTTCTTGTAGTCTTTGGAATATTTGTTATATAAGCATTCGTATCTCTGAACGTCTTCCATAAACAATGCGGTGTTGACGTCTTCGCTACTAGCCGCCATTTTTAAATGAAGATAAGAATGTTTTGATGAGAATAATGCATCTTGGGTACATGCAGTGCATTTTGGGACATATTTCGATCGCCCGAATCGTCCGAATCGCCTGGCCATGTTCACATATGATCGCATGCGATTCCCGTGGCTTTTTCTCGATCGCACCGATCGCCCCGATAGAGCAGTGTTCTATCGGGGCGATCGGTGGCGATCGCGCCGATCGTCTGGATCGTCCCACAACTTGAAACGTGTGTTCACATATAATCGCACGGATCGCCCGCGCACTATTTCAAGCGATTCGGGCGATTCGGGCGATCGGGGCGATTATATGTGAACCAGCCTTAAGAGCGATTTGTAAATTAAGGATAATAGTTAATTTAAGGGAAGAGACCGGGTTGGCCATGGAGCGCAGCGCTTTTGTATGCACATAAATCTATGTAATTGCTGCCGTAGTTGACCTGCGTTATCTATGTCTCGTGCCCAGACCTCTTTCCGCACCTATGTATAGTCAACGAGATCTCGATATATGTGAAAATTTCCTAGGTGGATGTTCAGTTTTATGACGTTTTGTGACGTAGTTTAGTTTGCTCTGGAACGAGATTGTTCACATACTCCAGAGGGTTATTCGTTTTCACGGAAGTTGTACGGAATTAATGTTCGGAACTTGTCAACGCCACCACGAACATGGTATTTTCTGATCACGCAACGAGACGAAGTAAAATTTCAATTCATTTCAGTGAGGAGATATTCTGTTTTCAAGGTAAGACGACTAAGATAGTTCTGTGTACTTAGTTTTTCTTGTTTGTCTCGTGTGTACACGCAACTCAAATCAAACGAAGTCATTGTGCTCGTTAAAATCAAACCTAGCGAAGCCGGTGACATTTGACAGTTCTCGCCAAAGACAATACTCAATATTTACAAACGAAGGTTTGTGCCTGTTGCTCAACAAACTTACATCTGTGCAGAGAAAAACCTTGTCATTACTTTACCTGAAATGGGAGTGACAATCGATCAATATCGTGCCCGAATTGGTGGACACAACAACGTAAGAATCAAACAGGATTCAAGACCACTCGAAGAATAGATATAATCTTTTCTGGAACAACATTGATGTTAATTCAGTTGGTTGTAACAACCAGTATGCAAATTTTTAAACGATTTACATATTCAGTCTAACATGACCAGTTGCTAACTTGCTACGGCCAGTTTCGCTACTGGTAACAACTATGGTATTACTAATATTGATGCAAATATTTTACTTCAGTGTATATTTATATTTATATTTTCTTACTATTTAACAATTAGTCACTGAAGTCGAGGTGATTATCGTTGAATATTTACCGAGCCGCGAAGCGGCGAGGTAAATATAACGATAATCACCGAGACTGAGGTGACTAATTGTTTTAGTATAATTTCAGGCCTGAACTGAATATTCAATTGAGAAGTTTTAAATAGACAGTTTGAACTGTTATGCTCGATGTTTTCTCACGCTTGACAGCTTTCAAAAACACACTGACGATCAAAACAGACGTAAAAATACAAATACTTATACGATAAATAACTTCCTTACCCTTAGACAGTTCTATTTTGAGAGAAACCTGATATATACAATGTCTTTATGCTAAGTTTTTGAGCCTTTTCGACGATTTTTTAGTTATAATAATATAGTCGCCATTTTGAAAAAAAAATCGTCGTGTTTTAGAAACCATATATCAAAATGATGATTCCGAGAGGGGACTGGAACGAATAAATATAGTCTGGTTACAAAAAAAACACTTTTTCAAGTATGATTTCTAGTAAAGTGATAGTCACCGCGTAGCGCGGTGACTATCGTCTCAGATTTACTGGCCAGTCAGCCAATCAGAGCTCGTTTAAGCTCAGAAATTATACTAAACACTGTTAGTATAATTTCTGAGCTTAAACGAGCTCTGATTGGTTGACTGGCCAGTAAATCTGAGACGATAGTCACCGCGTAGCGCGGTGACTATCACTTTACTAGAAATCATACTTGAAAAAGTGTTTTTTGTAACCAGACTATATTTATTCGTTCCAGTCCCCTCTCGGAATCATCATTTTGGTGTATGGTTTCTAAAACATGACGAATTTTTTTTCAAAATGGCGACTAAATTATTATAACTAAAAAATCGTCGAAAAGGCTCAAAAACTTAGCATAAAGACATTGTATATATCAGATTTCTCTCAAGATAGAACTGTCTAAGGGTAAGGAAGTTGTTTATCGTATAATTATTTGTATTTTTACGTCCGTTTTGATCGTTAGTGTGTTTTTTAAAGCTGTCAGCGTGAAGAAAACATCGAGCATAACACAGTTCAAACTGTCTGTTTAAAACTTCTCAATTGAATATTCGTTCAAGCCTGAAATTATACTAAAACAATTAGTCACCTCAGTCTCGGTGATTATCGTTATATTTACCTCGCCGCTTCGCGGCTCGGTAAATATTCAACGATAGTCACCTCGACTTCAGTGACTAATTGTTAAATATCTATAATGCGATTGGCTTGTCATAAAACTCCAATTAATTCAGCCGAGTATAATTTATTCATCTAAATCTGAATGCTGTCTTTAAATTGTACAGCAAATTAGAAGTGATAACTTTCACTAAATTGGATATATGCTTCTTCATACCTTTTGTAAGAGATAACCATGGATGTATGGTAAATTATTAATCTTGTTAGCTGCTTTTATGCCGACAAATGCTGACATGAACAACTCTGATTATTTTTCAATTGTTCAGGTCAATAAAGTAGACAAAGGCAATGGAACAAAGACCACAAAAATTATCATATCTAAACACCCAGAAATCCCAGGGCCATTTTCGCAGACCTTCCACCGTGGAAGCAAAATGCCCTGGGTACGAGGTTGGATGTTGTTGACCCAAGTAAAACGATTTGTGCTGATTTTAGACAAGGCAATACAAAACAATTTAAACAAAATGTGCAATAATACATCAAATAACAAACATTAATGCATGGGATTCATCATTCCTAAATGTCACATTGTGTGTTGGAAATAACCTTTATACTTGTATAAGAAATTATGTTAATAAAACCTTTTTACACTGATAAAATGTATTCTTTGCAATATAGTGACCCATTTGCCAGTGATTGGTTTATGGCAACTAACAATCCACCTTATTTTTTTGAAAATGCACTCAATATTCTATTTTTGGAGTCTCGGTTAAACTATCAACATTGCTTGCTAACTGTTGATTGCAACACTGTTGCAATTTTTAAGACATCTGAAGGGAACATCTGAAGGGATGTGTGCTAATAACCGTCGAAGGTAATAAATAACCTGGTATTTCTCGATTTTGTTTTTTGGTTTATCAAGCTTTGGTAATTAATTATTGATTGAAAAAAATTTGTGACCATAAATGCGATAACAAAGTAGTTTCCCCTACGGTTCTACCCGCGCCTCTTTACGTCGCCAATCTGTCTTGTAAAATATTGGAATTTCTTTGAAATGAGGCAGCACTTCACTTGCGATAGTAATTTCTAGTTAGTTATTATATTAGGCATTTAGATCTGATGAGAGAAACAACACGAACTGAAGATGTTTTACTGATTAACTGCATGCTGTATAAGTTTTTGTAATACGGCAAACTAACAAGTACTATAGGCAACGTAGGCATAATTGCATCATATGTCTAACGCGATGTTTTGAACGCCACAGCCACAGGGCACCGCTTTTGAACACTGTGTCTGGTTTACTTATTGATCGGCAGTTCGTTGATTACTTAATACCACACTGTGTTAGCCAACTGAGACAAGACAAGTTATTTATTTAGTACCGCATTTGCATTACAATACACAATAATTTTTTTAAACTTGGATTAGGTATACAAGCTAACTGTAATAACCAAAGGCTAGACTAGACAGTTAGCTGAGGAATCCTATCATTATCTAACGCGTACATGTAAGCTAGGAATGTTTTAAACTGTTAAAGTAAAGTAAATTAAGTGATGAACATAATAATGCTTTGGTTCGGTGTATAGCGAATGGTTCGTGTTCGGAAAGATTGCATAATTGAGGGCATAGGCAGTATATAGAGCGCCATGGAAAAGCAGTGATGTTGTGTGTACAACTCCATTGCATGATCCAGACGCCCGCACAACTAATGTATGAATATGTCACGAAAATGTGTCTATTGTTTCGGGCCGGATGCGACGCAGACTATTTCGAGTGCCTATTTGAAAAACAGTTTTGAATTTGAAAAGTCATGTTCGCTCGTTAGATTCGGACAAAACTAAGTAATTAAAAACAGTCATGCATGCATATCCAAGTATGCGTGATGTTTGCCCTAAGTCATAACAAAATAGATCTACATATAAGTGCAATACACTGCACGGTAGCCAACGGTTAACAGACCATTCATGAAAAGTCATCAAATGGGCACCAAGTTGAAGCTTTCAAGGTGATTCTGTCGGCTGTATAACGTAGTAAGTATGCAACAAGTACTAGTCTGCAGTTGTTCTTGGCATGGTTTATTTCACACTGCGTTTACACAGAAAGTAAATGTTTCCGAATTCAAAATATTTTCGAATTAATATATCGATACAAATATTCGAATTCATGAAATGTTAATATTAGACCTAGATTGCGTTTAACAGATGAATTCAGGTATATTTGTGTATATTTATAATTAACGTATTACCGCAGGTGATAAAAGTATTCAGATCAGGCATCCCAGAGAGTCATCCATACAAGAGTAATTTCTTCGGATTAGCTATAGTCAGTTCGCATTCAAAATATTTACACTAGATTCCGAATTCAAAACTATCACCGGACGGCGGCGTCACAAAACTGTTTCGCCGGATTCGTCATTCTTGTGCAAATGGCGAAAGGAATCCTAGTACCTTTACATGGCTTACCACCCATGGTTATTCTTTTTTCGTGTTTACATGAACCCGGGTTGGCTGCTATTTGAGACAATTTTTTCCAAGTGGTTGGTCCTCAGTATTTAAAGTTGCCTAAAGATGTGGAAGAAATGAAGAGCCTTATAGCACAATTTGAAGCCCGATTTGGTTTCCCTCAAGCATTCGGTTGTTTGGATGGTACCCATATTCCCATACGGCAACCAACTGAAAACAGTCATGACTATTACTGCTATAAAATGAAATACAGTTTGAATGTTCAAGCACTCTGTGACTACCGAGGGATATTTCTAGATGTGGAAATAATGTGGCCAGGAAGTGTGCATGATGCCCGTGTCTATGCCAACTCAAATTTAAATAGAATGTTTACTGAGAACACTCTCCCAATGACATATCGGGCTCTTACTCCAGGTACAGATAGGATACCCCCCTTGGTTCTTGGGGATCCGGCATATCCACTCCTACCTAATGTGATGAAAGAGTATGGAGAAGATGCTTTTGATGAGAAAGCAATATTCAACCAAGTTTTAAGGAGTGGGCGAAACCAAATTGAATGCGCCTTTGGCAGATTGAAGGGAAGATGGCAAATTCTAAATCGAGCTATGAATGTCAAACTATAGATGATGTTCCAATGCTTGTACACTCCTGTTTTGTTTTGCACAATTTCTGTGAGCTGAAGGATGCACAATCCCCGCAGATCATGTAAACGACCAAATGCAACTCAACATTGTTGATAGATGCTGTTCCCACCACAACCAACCTGATAGAGCATTCTCATACAACACAGCCACAGGAACTTCCTTCCGTACAATTATTACTGATTATTTAAAAGAGTATATGTAGAAAGTTTCAGTACGTTTTAATGGCTCTGTTTGTCAGGTAACTGCATTATACTATATGCTATAATATCATGACACTCTTTAGGTAATAATTAAGGTAATTACTATTTAATAAGAACTATTAAACAAATAAGAACTATTTATAAAAAGTAGAAAGAGTTTGCCTGGTTTAATTGAAACTAGCTAAGTTTGTGGTCTTCTAATTTGTTAACATTAATTGTAAACCATGCATTGAAAATAACATAACGACTCGTATGTTTGACCATAAGCACTGTTGTTTGGGGACATGTTGTCTACAGGGCTTGTTCTGTAGCTGGTATGGTGGAATGACTCAGTTACTTCTTGATTATCGGTGCTTTGTGGTCTAGAATAATTCATCTGCATGTATTGAGCCTGAAAATGACTTTGATGATGTGGCTGCCTTTCATTTAGATAATTTGGTGGGTAAATTCCTTGGGTTCCATGTTGATGGATGGGTGGCTGGTTGTTGGTAGGATTACCATGTGCCATCTGACCAAAGTTATTTTGATTGGCCATTTGCATGATATTGGGATTCAAGGCCATTGCTAAAAGGCCAAGACCGTCGCTGACGCTCTTTCCCGGTGACTGCAATGAAGTAGACATAGCTTTAGCCATTTCATTTAGGGAAGCTTGTGATTCCTGCATTTTTGACATGTAACTTTTCTTTAGCGCAATATCTTCTTTTGCTGCTTGAAGCAGGACTTCATCGCGTTTGGCAGCTGACAATGGCTTTTCAAGGTGTTTCCTTTTATTATCTACAATTCTAGATGAGCATGACAGCGGTCTTTTCTTCCCATGGTCTCCATTGTGTGACAGCATAGTGCTCGGTGGAATTGTCTCTAAAAAAATAATGAATTAAAAATGATATATCTATTATACATATTATAATAAATACAGTGTTTTATTGGTGTTTCTGCCACTAAATTTGATAATCACAACACTACAGGATATTCTTTATATAATAAACAGAATACATGGATGCTTGGAAATACAAAATGTATTTCTCGCCTTTGCTTACTTATGAGATACCCTGGTCAACACTCGATATAAATTTCATATAATATGTCCAAGCATCCATGTGTAATCCTCTCTATATAAAGATATTTCAGAGTTTAACTGAGCCTATCTGCCCATCTCTTCCATAATACATATCAACTCAGATAATAACAAAGGGGTTGAAATAGACTGATGATTTAATAGACCTTGTACATAATAAAGATACTGCCAACAGTCTGGCCTCAGTTGTCCCCCTCCCTCTACTAAATAAGGAACAATCCCATCTCTATTAAGCCTCTATTAAAAGTCCCCTGGGGGGTTAATTGAGCTTTTACATTATTGATAAACATTGATTCAAACTATATATCTTGTATTCTACATAGACAATGATATATTATCAATGTTTATGTATTAAGCCTCTATTAAATAAGTCCCCTGGGGGGTTAATCGAGCTTTTACATTATTGATAAACATTGATTCAAACTATATATCTTGTATTCTACATAAACAATGATATATTATCAATATTTATGTATTAAAATCCTGGCTCTCCAGTCTCCACCTTACAAACTAAAAATAAGGCTAGTTAATAACTGCCTAAAAATAATAGTTTTGCTTTAGCAGACCACTTCAGGGTACCAATATGTCAAAAAGGTTTTGGGACATGGTTATACAGTAACATTCTCTCTGATAATATGAATTTTGGATTTTATATTGAAGATTGTGATTATTATTAACCAGGGGCCGGTTCACCCGGTTGTATAAGCACTACGGTAATCATGATTAAAGTTAATCACCTTTTTATACAACCAGCCCCATGTTGATTAAAATTGAACAGGCAGTAAAAAACCCTGCGTATGCAATTGATAAAAATTCATTGATTGATATTGATAATCTATACCAGCTGTCGCTAAGGTCACAAAAATATCAACATCAATGGATTAATTAATATCGATTGTTGTTGATTGTTATTGATTAAAAAAAAGAACAAGAAGCATATACCTGCTATTGAAGTGTCCTCATCGTTGTCAATAATACTTTCAATGCTTTCATCGCCATCGTACTGCTTTTCTAGCGAGGCTTCCGATTCCAAATCTCCGTCGTCAATAGTCGAAGGAGTGCTTGGTGCAGAACCTTCATTGCCATTGGAGCTAATTCCACATTTTAGTTGCACTGTAGCTGGGCTTCCTTTCCAGATTTCGCTGAGCTGATCGAAGTATTCCTGGACAACTTTGCCCGACCCTGACCTTGTGCCTCTCGTCACCGCACGATTGTAGGCTTTCCTGATGGCTCGGATCTTTTCCTTTACGCGGTTGTATCCTTTCTTTATTAACGATTTCGCAACTGCCACCTCTGTTACGAAAGCTTTCTTCTCCTCTTTCGTCATTTCGTCTATATACTGGCCCTCATTCACTGGCAATTCCACGAGGCCAAAGTCTCATAGATATTAACTTTGACATATTTATTTCTTTACTGGATAACGCATTAGTAAATATAAACATGGATAGAGACGATGTTGTGATTCTTGGGGATTTTAATGTCGATATGCTTCCAACAGCAAGGGATAAATTGCTTAAACAGAAATTAACTGCTTTTGCCACCAGAAATAATCTAACTCAGTTGATAACCGAGCCTACAAGGATCACCGAAACTTCTAAATCTGCGATTGATTTAATTTTTGCAAATAATAACCAGAAGATTGTCCAGTCAGGGTCCGTTGCGTTGCCAATAAGTGACCATAATTTAATCTTCTGTGTAATTAAAGTGGGTGTCCCAAAGGTTCCACCGAAATATGTAGAAACTCGTGATTATAAACAATATGACAAAGAAGCCTTTCTTCAGGATCTCCGTCGAGTCCCTTGGAATGTTATTGACATGCTAAACAATGTGGATGATGCTTTATTTCTGTGGGGGAAAATGTTTAGTGAAGTGGCGGATAGGCATGCACCCATCAAAAGCAGGCGACTCAAAGGTCAGAAAACTCCTTGGATAAATCCTGAATTATTGGTATACAGAAAAGACAGGGATTACCACTTTAAAATGGCTAGGAGAAACAACTCGGCATATAATTGGGGAATGTACAGGAAACTGCGGAATTTTGTAAACAGACTCGAAAAGAAATTGAAATCAGAATATTATTGTAACCTTATCGAAGAGGTTAAAGGTGATGGACGAAGAATGTGGGATGTTCTAAAAAAAAAACACTCCCGAATAACAACACGACTGAACCTACATCCATTTCATTTAACAGAAAGAATTTAAATAAATCGAAGGAAATAGCAAACGCATTAAATACTTATTTTGCAACTATAGGGAAGAAATTAAATAAGCTGGTATCAACCTGTTTTCTCGGTGAAAATGGAAATAACTGCACAGATACTCAATTCGACCAACTGTATACAAACTTAACGGGGAATTTCAATTTGGAAGAAATTGACGAGGAGTCTGTGGTAAACCATCTTCTTTGTCTTAAAACGAATAAAGCCATTGGATTGGACAAGATGAGCACCAGGCTACTAAAAGATTCAGCTGTAGTTATTGCTCCATACTTATCCAAAATAATAAATTTGTCAATAAGAACAGCCAAATTTCCAAGCTTATGGAAATCTGCAAAAGTTAGGGCTCTGTTTAAAGGTGGTGATAGGAGTGATCCGAATAACTACAGGCCTATATCTGTTCTGCCGATGCTGAGTAAACTTATTGAGAAACATGTACATTCACAACTTTATAATTACCTTATTGAAAATAATGTTCTTTACAGTCACCAATTTGGTTTTAGACGCAAACGTTCGACAACAACAGCACTATCAAAGTTTGTCGATGACCTTCTTAAAAATATTGATGATAGTAAGGTAACAGGTGTGATTTATTTGGATTTGAAAAAAGCCTTTGACACTGTGGACCACCAGATCCTGGTCAAGAAACTGAAATCAATTGGAATCACAGGTTACTCGCTACAATGGTTTCAATCCTACTTGGTTAATAGATCCCAGAAAACCATCCATGCAAACACCCTATCTACTACACATAAAATAACAACTGGAGTTCCTCAAGGTTCCATACTTGGTCCGTTGCTCTTCCTTATACATATAAACGATATGCCGAGTAATATTCACCATTCGAGTACGACACTGTTCGCAGACGATGCAGCCATGTCTTATTCTTCCAATAGTGCAAGGGATCTCATGGAGGATAAATTAAATGAGGACCTTACTAATGTGGCTTCATGGCTTAACCGAAACAAACTGGTTCTCAACGTGTCCAAGTCAAAGTTTATGATTGTGGGGAATACGAAAAAGCTTACATCGTTTAGTAATGTTAAAATAATGATAGGTGGAGAAAAGCTTGAAAGAAAATCATCATTTCGCTATTTGGGTGTTACAATTAACGAGAATCTTTCCTGGAAGGAACACATTGATACTATTCAAACTAAAGTCAATAAACAACTGGCAGTTCTATGCCGGATCAAACACCTCCTGACCGAGAAAGCTAGGAAATTGGTAGTCTGTACAATGATAGTGCCAATTCTAGATTATGGTAACTTAGTATGGGGAGATAGAAATAACAAAACATTGATGGATTCACTACAGGTACTTCAACATAAAGCAGCTAAAATTATTTTGAACAGGCCTCTACACTCATCAGCAACTGAAGCCCTGACCATTTTGAACTGGAAACCACTAAACATAAGGCGGAAATTTCTTCGCTGCACATATGTGCACAAATGTATTAATAACATTATAGATCATAATTTAAATTTTTTATATGGAACTGATGTACATTGCTACAACACTCGCCATAAACTTGACTTACGTACCAACCAAAGTAAGAGTAATTCAGGTCTTCATACTACACAGTATTTGTTAGTTAAGGAATGGAACTCTATTCCTATGAATATTAGAGACACCTTTTGTATTAATTCATTTAAAAGGAAATTGTGGAAATTTTTAACTTAATTTGATAACTATATATTTGGTTGTAGTTTTAAAGTAATCTAAATCTTGTAATATTTTCTTATTGTTCACTATATGTATATATATTATATATATACAGTATATGTATCTATTTTTAAGTACAGGTCCCTTTTGTAAAGCACCTTCGGGTGATATTGGTTTCCTGTTTAAAGAAATAAATTCATTCATTCATTCATTCAAGTCTTCAACATCAAATGCTATTGCCATGCGTTCGCGTAGACGAGAATACAAGGCAACGACATCTGAATTGAAATCGATATTTTTGTAGTCCATCCTTGAGACAGATTATCAAATACTCGACCTTGGCACTACACCACTTCCATAAAGGTTTAGGATTATTTTCTTTGCGAGCGCTCGAACTTGCAGAGGAACTTGCCATGACTGCACAAGACTTGAAATGAAAACAAACAAAATTCGCGCGCGAAAGACACGCACGTCAGCTTCAGAGCTTTCTCGTAAGCGCCTGGGTACGAATTGGACACGAATTATCATATTGCAGACACTTTACACGAGCCCGGGTCAACTCAACCCGTGTTTACATGAAGAAATTGACAACAATCTCACACCTTAACACCTCGCCAACCCGGGTCGACCCGGGTCTTGAAGCGGGTCACCCGGCTAGGCAGGTTGACCCGGCTATCGTGTAAACGCTAACAGTAGTTTATTCGTAGACGGGTCGACCCGGGTTGGCGAGCTAACCCGGGTTGGCTCCCAACCCGGGCTCGTGTAAAGGCCCCCCTTAATTACGGTTTGATTGTCTATAATGCCGTGGTCGTGTCGTGTACCGCTTGTGTAGATCTTTATTATCGTTTTATATAGGTTTTTCAATCCAGACCTCGTTAGCAAGTATTATATATTTACGCGAAGGCTTGTAGCCCATAGCCCATAAAACAATGGACGTCTCCCAGCTGGATAAAAACCGCGGAAGCATCACGCAGTTAAAACGCTATGAAGAAATGTTTGTTAAAAGCAAGTTACAGGGTAAGTCAAATGTGCCATGCACCCTGATGCATAACATGTGCAGCCAAACACACACATACGTTGTCCGGTTTATATATAATTTCTGTTTGTTCGCTATATTTATAAGCTGCATGTTAAGGGGTGGATTTAGTGAATCAACAGGACAACGTACATTAATTGTTATAACGACTATATATTATATTATTATGAAGTGGCGCATTGTATAAACCATTAGGTGACAATTGGCAAAGAAGTTGCTCAAACGCGCCAAATGTGAAATGTTACGGAATTTGCGTCTTGTCAAATGGAGTGTGAAACCAACTAGACAGCATGGCTAGCTTGGATGCGCTCTATAATAATCACTTCGCTACGGTATATATCGCATTTTTTAGTTTAAATGTAGATTTGGTTTAAATAGTTTAAATGTGGCGAAAATACCAATATACGCGTAATCAGCCGGGGCAGTTTTAGTGTAAACTATTTCTAGTTATAGTAGTTATAAACGCACATTAATCAAAGTTTGCGGAAAACTCAAACATTTTTTTGCTTCACTGCCAAGGGATCAAATAAAGGTAAATTTTAGATCTTTTTTCCAAGATCAACAATCATGTTTTTCATGATGTATAAGAATGGATACACCCGCGGACTTGTATAAAGGTTAAGGACATACGAGGCGACAAATCGCGGCAACAAATCGCGGCAACGTATATGTCGCGAGGACATGTTGCAGGGACAAATCCCGCCGTATGCACCATGCGAAATCTTGTCGCGGGGACAACATTTTCATAAACCACTGTGACAAAATTAAAATAAACGAATCAAAGAACGTTATTTTATTTTCCTTCTCCGATTTGTCCTCCGATATGTCCCCGCGATTTGTGGCCTCGTGTGTCCTAACCTTATAAGACGAAAAGACACATTTTTGGTTGATTCTTTGCCTTCTTCTGAGATGTATAGTCTGCGTCAGTAATAAAGTAGAAATATGCAGCTGCAGTAATAAAGTAGAAATACGTGTACGCAACAACCATTACTCGCTGGATGGTTAAATACAAAAGTGCAACACAAATATGTCACTATATATATATATATAACATAAATATGTATTATATATATATATATATATATATATATATATATATATATATATATATATATATATATATATATATATATATATATATATATATATATATATATATATATATAATATATATATATATATATATATATATATATATATATATATATATATATATAATACATAGTTTTATCTTATTATAAATAAGATAAAACTGTTCACGATCTATCGTAGAGTGCTCGATACCATATGAGGTAGAGCTTAACATAGGAAAATGTCGCTTAAATGTTTGTTTGCTACTCGGAGTTTCACGCTGGAAGCGATCTTCAGGCAACTTGCCTAAAGTTGAAACTCCGAGTAGCAAACAAACATTTAAGCGACATTTTCCTATATATATATATGTATATATATATATATATATATATATATATATATATATATATATATATATATATATATATATATATATATATATATATATATATATATATATATATATATATATATATATATATATATATATATATATATATATATATATATATATATATATATATATATATATATATATATATATATATATATATATATATATATATATATATAATTGTAGATAAATCAAAGACAAGACATCACTTTGCTGTTACTCCGAGTTTCACGCTTACGCGATCGTCAGACAGACTTTAAAGTCTGTCTGACGATCGCGTAAGCGTGAACGATCGTCAGACAGACTTTAAAGTCTGTCTGACGATCGCGTAAGCGTGAAACTCGGAGTAACAGCAAAGTGATGTCTTGTCTTTGATTTATCTACAATTTATTACGCTCTGCAAATTAATGCATTCAGCACTCTACCGACAGTATAAACTCAATTCACCAGATTTATATATATATATATATATATATATATATATCTCGTCATATATATATATATTATATATATATATATATATATATCTCGTCACTAAATTATTGGCAGTTTACCACCTTTTCACTTTGCTATATATTCAAAACACTGTCTACGCAGCACTCTACTTTTTTACTACTCTCGGATATTCTATATACCGCTGCGACATGCCTAACCTTAAGAAGTTTCGTCAAAGTCTCCGTCACGAAATGGTAAGTTATTTGCTTCCTTTTTTACCGTCGATCAGTAATCATGCTCTACGTTTGTTTGACCTTATTTTATCTAAAACCCGTTTTTCCAGTCACATTACTTTTATTAGTCGTTGTTTATATCGGGGGGTCATTCCCTACGGTTTTAGATCCTCTTTTGATTTATTATCTTTTAATCTCCCCGCTATCGATCGTCGTTATTCCCATCACATATCAGCGGCTTGTTCGAGTCATTCCCGTCGTTTGATGCGTATCACTATTAAATCTATGTCCAGTAATTTACAACATACTGATGACTACATCTCGGGATGTAAGTCCTCTCTCTCCCAGGTCTGCCCACCTATTTTGTTTACCGCTATCGTTCAACAAATTCGCATGCTAAATTCCAGACTCTATGTTTTTCTTAAAGACGTTAAGGCGTCCAAATTGGCCAAATTACTGGGTCCTTCCCCGAATCCCTCCCAAAGCACTAGTTCCTCTAACGAAGTCACTCGTCTAGTTTTCACTATTCCCTCTGATTTGCCATTATCTGACCCCGAGAGATCTTTTCTTGCGAAAGGTCTCAAGTTTGTTCCCAACTCCGGGCCCATCGATCTATTTTCAGTTAAAGAGGATACCGAATCTTTCTTCCGCCGCATGCGCCTCAAAGCCTTTTTTCATGATAAGCCCACTTTCAATAGCAATAAGGATATTTTCGAAGAACTCAACCCCAAGAAGTCGTCTTGGTCTCCATCCGAAGGTGATTTTTCTTCCCTTGATCTTTTCGTAAGACAATGCCGCCATGACATTGATAAATTGCAATCTCCGCGCAGAAAACAAGTTCATAACCTTAACAAAGAAGAGCTTCTAGCTTTGAATTCATTACGATGCCGAAATGACGTTGTCATAAAACCTGCGGACAAAGGTGGCGCTGTAGTTGTCTGGAGAGCGGACTTGTATCGACAAGAGGCTCTTCGTCAACTCAGCGACACCATCTTTTATACTAAGTTGAATTCCGATCCCACTCAATCTCACCAAAAATCCGTCAAAACTACCATCAAGAATTTCATCCAAGCCGGTGAATTGCCTGCCTCTGCATCTAACCTTATATTAACAACCCCCAGAACGCCTGTCATATATTTCCTACCTAAAATCCATAAACCTAACAATCCTGGCAGGCCGATTGTTTCCGCTTGTAGTTGCCCCACCGAGCTCGTTTCCAGTTTTCTAGACAACGTTATGTATCCTTTGGTTAAGAAGTTGCCTTCTTATATCAAAGATACTAAACATGCCTTGCAAATTTTCGACCAGTTACGTTTCAGTAGTTCCGATAAATTTATTTTCACGATGGACGTCAAGTCCTTATACACCGTCATTCCCCATTGTGATGGCCTTGAAGCTCTGAAGTTTTTCTTTGATCAGCGCACTAATTTAGAACCCTCCACAACCACGTTACTCCGCTTAGCAGAACTAGTGCTTACCCTTAACAATTTTTCGTTTGATGGTGAACATTATCAACAAATAAGTGGTGTTGCGATGGGCACCAAAATGGGTCCAAGCTATGCTAATTTATTTGTTGGTTATGTTGAAAAACAGATCTTTGAACAATACACGGGTCCCTTGCCTGATTTTTTCGGAAGATTTATCGATGACTGTTTAGGAACAGCGTCGTGTTCACGTGTCCTTTTAGAGCAGTTCATCAACTTTGTTGATGATTTTCATCCTGCTCTGAAGTTCACGTGGGAAATCAGCGAGACCTCTGTGTCGTTCCTTGATATTTTAATTTCGATTAATGGTGATTCGCTGAAAACGTCGGTCTCGTACAAGCCTACTGACTCCCATAGTTATCTTCTATTTTCATCCTCTCATCCCAACCACACTAAGCAATCCATCCCTTACTCTCAATTCTTGCGTCTTCGCCGCTTATGTAGCGACAACCAAGATTTTCAAGTCAAATCAATGGAAATGAGATCTTTTTTTGTCCAACGTGGTTACCCTACCAACCTTTTAGACCTCGCCGTTCAGAAAGCTTTTCTCGTCCCCCGTTTAGACGCCCTTGAACCATCTTTGGAACGAGTTTCAAACAATAAAATTCCTTTAGTTCTAACATTTCATCCTTTCAATTTTAAAGTTAAAAATATTATTAATCGGAATTTTCACATTTTACAAAATGATCCTGAGACGTCAGCCATTTTCACCGACAACCCTTTGGTATCTTTTCGCCGTAATAAAAACATTCGTGACTCCTTAGTACATAGTGCTCTTAAACAAAATACCTCGGCACCAGCGGGAACATTTTCTTGCGGCCGTTCCCGCTGTAACACATGCGCTTTTCTCAATCCCACTACAGTTATTACTGCCCCCAAATTCGACCACACAATCCGTCATGCTTTTTCATGCACGTCCACCAACATAATTTATTGCATTTCATGCGATAAATGCCCTAAAATCTACATCGGTGAAACTACGCGACGTCTTTCAGACAGGTTTGCTGAACATCTTCGTTCCGTGAGGATCAATGATGGTGACAAACCTGTAGCCCGCCATTTCAACAGCTCCAACCATTTGGTTTCAGACATGAAAGTCTGTGCCATCCTTCCCATCTCCGGTGGCAACGATAACCGCAAGCGGCAAGAGAAGCGTCTCATTTCTAAACTTGGCACCACACATCCTCTTGGTCTTAACGAACGTTTTTCTTTTTCTTTTATTTAATTTCCTACAAGTTTTTGGTTATTTTAGTTTGCTTGGAACCTTTATTATTATTAATTTTTTATTATTCGCGTATGCACTTTCATTCCTTTTCAAGTTTTTGTTTCTTATGCTAATATTATCGCCTAATCCCCTTGAATATTGGACCTGTCATTTCTCCCGCCCCCTCAGTCTGCTTGCTGATCGACTGTTAAAAATAGCAAATGATCTAACGTTTCCCATCTCATTAATTATTAGTTTGTTTATCTCCCGTGCATTTGATTGGCTACTTTCTACTTGTGACACCCTTTTGGCATATATATAAGCCCTATTTATTTCATTTCATCTCGTCTTACTCTGATGAAGGGCTCCGCTCGAAACGTCAGTATCTCGTCACTAAATTCTTGGCAGTTTACCACCTTTTCACTTTGCTATATATTCAAAACACTGTCTACGCAGCACTCTACTTTTATATATATATATATATATATATATATTGAAAGGATTTATGGTGAAGGAAAATTTCGAGTGTTGGAATACATACATTTTAAGACCAAACCGGGACCAGTTGCGAAAAATGCAACTTAGCGGCCTTCCGGCTGGAATTGAACCCGCGACTCTGCGATTGCTAGTGCAGTGCTCTGACCACTGAGCTACGGAAGCCGTTGCCGAGAGCCTAGTCACGAGTTCTGTATATATGGTGGTAATGCCGGGATAAGATTCTGGTTATATTATAGGTAATATTTGGCATTTCACTCGATCAAACTACATGTTGAAAGGATTTATGGTGAAGGAAAATTTCGAGTGTTGGAATACATACATTTTAAGACCAAACCGGGACCAGTTGCGAAAAATGCAACTTAGCGGCCATCCGGCTGGAATTGAACCCGCGACTCTGCGATTGCTAGTGCAGTGCTCTGACCACTGAGCTACGGAAGCCGTTGCCGAGAGCCTAGTCACGAGTTCTGTATATATGGTGGTAATGCCGGGATAAGATTCTGGTTATATTATAGGTAATATTTGGCATTTCACTCGATCAAACTACATGTTGAAAGGATTTATGGTGAAGGAAAATTTCGAGTGTTGGAATACATACATTTTAAGACCAAACCGGGACCAGTTGCGAAAAATGCAACTTAGCGGCCTTCCGGCTGGAATTGAACCCGCGACTCTGCGATTGCTAGTGCAGTGCTCTGACCACTGAGCTACGGAAGCCGTTGCCGAGAGCCTAGTCACGAGTTCTGTATATATGGTGGTAATGCCGGGATAAGATTCTGGTTATATTATAGGTAATATTTGGCATTTCACTCGATCAAACTACATGTTGAAAGGATTTATGGTGAAGGAAAATTTCGAGTGTTGGAATACATACATTTTAAGACCAAACCGGGACCAGTTGCGAAAAATGCAACTTAGCGGCCTTCCGGCTGGAATTGAACCCGCGACTCTGCGATTGCTAGTGCAGTGCTCTGACCACTGAGCTACGGAAGCCGTTGCCGAGAGCCTAGTCACGAGTTCTGTATATATGGTGGTAATGCCGGGATAAGATTCTGGTTATATTATAGGTAATATTTGGCATTTCACTCGATCAAACTACATGTTGAAAGGATTTATGGTGAAGGAAAATTTCGAGTGTTGGAATACATACATTTTAAGACCAAACCGGGACCAGTTGCGAAAAATGCAACTTAGCGGCCTTCCGGCTGGAATTGAACCCGCGACTCTGCGATTGCTAGTGCAGTGCTCTGACCACTGAGCTACGGAAGCCGTTGCCGAGAGCCTATAGTCACGAGTTCTGTATATATGGTGGTAATGCCGGGATAAGATTCTGGTTATAT
>JAYKKM010000438.1:960000-1172500 GCA_035772405.1 Chrysogorgia sp. JL179-B06
GGTGTCGTCACAAATGACGTCACAATTTCCTAAAATAAGTTATAAAATAATTTTGTTAAAATGACATTGGTGAATATTTTGAACAGTTTTAATATAACTGGTTGTGATCCGCCCAGAGGAAGCTCTAGAGACGTAAATCAACCACACTCCTCAGTACTTCCAGAGCAATGTATATTTTGCTAGAAGACGAAATACAAACCAAACACAAAAACAAGCGAAAAGCTTCATAGCTTGCAGGAATTTCGTGCTGACGAGACGGTAAGGAAATGTGCGTCTTTACACGTCCAACAAAGCACTGGTATGAGTGGTGTAGCTCGAGAACTGATTGGAATCTGTGAAAAAGATTCGATTTCTAGTGAAACAAAGTATCACGCTTCCTGTTATAAAGGTTTTGTAGGAATATATTATATATACTTATCAGTATAATAGGGTACTGGTATACCCCAGTACATTAGCAATAGACAAAGTCGTGCTGGATATCTTTAAGCTGAACAGAGAACTCGTGTCGCTTAAGGGTCCTCTGAGTGACAATAAAGAAAATGTGATCAAAATAGAACGCTTACTGAATAATGAAATAAATTAAAGATCTTAACCCCCAGATATCATAGCCGCCTAAAGAGGAGGATCTGATTTATTACATTCCTCATCTACTTGATGTCTTTTTGACCGTGTTCATTTCTAGGAAATAATTAGGTAGCGACAAGAGAAGTACAGAGAGAACAATGAGGCTGAAAGAATCTTTTGCACAAGACATTGTTTTCTCTGTTACAAATGGTGCTGTAAAACTCCGAACAACGTTTTGTTCCCTTCTTTTGTAGAAACGCTTTGCAATAACAGAGGTTGTGAAACTTATATACTTATATGAAACTTATAGACATGGCATAAGTTATGACCTTAGTAGAAGAGATCAAGATAGAATATGCGCTGGAGGTTATAAATGAGTAACGAGATAATCGCGTCGTCATCCCCGCCGAAGTTACTCAGGAAGGGTCGACCAGTTCTTCTGTCGCTCTTATGCAGGTGGCAGATAATATTGACAACTTGGAATGCACACTCAGTGGATCGGAAAATCACATCGTGTGAACTCAATCCTCGTCACGGAAAGGAATCAGGAGCAGAGCGAAGACGAATCAGAAAACGAAGAATACGCCCCGCCAATGAAAGAGGAAATGCAAACGGCGTGACCAGAGAGATCCCTGATTACTATGGAAGAAAGCGGGCGGGGCCAAGAGAATTACCGCACGTCCAAAACCCGATGTAAGTTCTTATTTTAGCGATAAAGCTCTTCTTATAGTGATAAAGATTTAGAATATGCTATATTGTTTGGCTTGAGGTCAGGAAGCTTGAAACGCACCGATCGTTGCTAGTGCCTGGGTGGACTGGGTTTAACATTAAAATCCGGGACAATGTTGTGGTTGTGGAAAGCGCAATGAGTCACTTATCAGGCATTTTATGCCGAGCAATGGACGTTTACTGGAAGCACAAGTGGATTTTTAAAGGGTTAGTCATAATTATGGGAGGGTTCCATTTGTTGATGATGCTCTTAGGAGTTATCGGGAGCGGATTCGGTGTTGCTGGGCTCAGGGAACTAGCTGTTCAAAGCGATGTCGTAGCCGAAGGTTCTGTAGACAAGCAAGGCTAGACAAGCAAGGCTAAGCTCTTTCAGCAGAATAGCAGATGGAGAGACATATCCCGATCACTGAGAAATACCCAGAGAATTTAACCAGCGTTTTCGATGGAATGGCTGTTATGCAGAGGTTAAACATTACCTCTGGAGCCACATTCCATGTAGTCGCCGAGAAATTGTTCGAATCGGTAACAAACACCAGCAGCAAGCACGTTGTGGTGTAAATGCTGTCTTTCCGCTTCCGCACATCCCCTCTCCTCACGGGCACGGCTGGGAAGTGAACAGTACATCCAATCTCGTTGAATTTGTTTGGCTTGGATTGAAACCGGCTCCAGAAGAAGTACTGGAACTACTCTACTGTACATGCAAGAGAGCATGCACTGCTGAGAAATGCTGTTTTTTGAAAGCTGGTCTCAAGTGCACGGACATTTGCACTCTTCCACTCTCCTCCTCAGAGGCTTCTCTCCCTTTTTGTAGAGTTCGGGCAGATCACAGGGCAGATATGGTTTGGGCAGCGGGTTGGGAGGGCGCGCCTTTCCCCCCGCGCGCTTGCAATTCCGCGTCCCCATTGTCTCCACGCGTTCCCGAAACATGGCACTCATCATGGCGACCGTCGACCGATGATGATGTCCGATATGAAAGTGACACTGAAGATGCAGATGATTGATTATCAGGGTATGTTCAGTGTTGTTGGTACAATTTTCAGTATCCTGAAAAATTTACGGACTTATGATCAATTAGGTAGTGATTACCTTTCCTGGGTATTAATCCTGCTATTAACGTGACATTGTAGTGAAGTCGATAAGTACTGTAAGTCGCCTTTTCCTTTCCTTCTTTGACAATTAGATGTTCCAAACCTGAATGTTGTGTTTACCATAAGTTATATCCATAAGTTATATCCGACTGATCAATTCAAAACTCGAGCGTTGTCCCAAACATCGGATCAAGATGGCGGCCACTGTGTGACGTCATTTGTGACGCCAACATAACATGTTTGACGCGTGACGCCACTTGCGATCATCTCTTAGTTCAAACCAATTCCGAATATGCGTTAAAGAGTGAGTGTCAGGGTAGTGCTTTGCGCGCTTGTTTTCTTCTTGGCGGCCATTTTATGGGACGCCTATTTCAGTTCACAAACGAATCCGTCGATATTTGATCAATCCTTCTTATAAATTATCCATTTTCAAGTTTTCTAAGAAGTAAATATACCTGAGTGATCAATTATTGTGATATTTTTCGTAAAATTGATCATTTACTATAGTAATCTTTTCGATACATAGAAGCTGCTACGAGCGCTTCACCTCCGAAGCGTGGAAGACCGGGTTATGCTGCTGAAACAGCGCGAATAAGTTTGCGAATGGAAGTGTTTGATGAGTGACTAGTAAAGAAATATATTTTGTTTCTTCTGATGTTTTGTTCATTTGAATTTGCAAAGATTCAGGAACTAAAGCCATCCGGGCCAGCTTGTTCGTCAGAAACGGCGTTGTGCGGCGACTATTCAAATCGTCTTGAACATTATTATAACTTCATCAACGCCCCGAAGTCAGGATCGGACTCCAATTTCAACATTTCCAAATAAATCTAGAGTTCACATGCAAATTATAGTTCTAACGATGCGATGCACTGCAATCAATTCGTATGAAAACAAAAACACAAGCGCGCAAAGCACTACCCTGACACTCACTCTTTAAAACAATATCTATTTGTATTTACTAAGGGCTGCCAATTGTAAAGGCTCTTCCAGAAATCCAAGATGGCGGCCACAAAGAAAGGGAAAGTGGGTAAATTTGAAATTCGATTCTCTGTGTGAAAGCTACCGTTCTATCCTTGCTATCATACCTTTTCGTGATGCTGAATAGCCAACGCGATTAACATAGAAACTGTTTCGTTTGTTCCCCTTGAGTGAGCCATACAACCGTCTCAGCTGATTGACTATTATTAGTTGAATTACTTCTTGGCGGCATATTCTAAATCCAAGATATTTTCAGGAAAAAACACAGGACTACAGCGTATAGTACTACGAGAAGCTATCAGAACACCTCTTCCACTAGATAGACGGTCGCAGCGATGAATATCATATCCCCATGATAGCAATTCTAAGTCAGATATATCATTAGTGAGCCAGGACTCAGTAACGGCGACAAGGTCAAAGTCATTAGCGTACACAGAATCTCGAAATTCGCTAAGTTTACTTCCAGATTTAATGCTTCGAACATTTTGGTAGAAACAGTGAAGTGAGCTGGAGGAGTGAAATCTGTGAGGTGTGTTGTCAAACAAGGAGTGATCAGTGTTGTTGGTACGATGAGATGAAGTTTCTTGCTCAAGGAGTCGGTTATGGCGGGATTGACACGTTGTTGGGTGTGTAATAAAGTCATTACTATAGTTATAAGCAAAGGAACTAAACTGAACATTATTAGTAAGCTGTAGTTAAAGTAGGAAATGTATGATTATTTGTAACAGTCTTTCTTTGTTTGTAGTAAGGTGGTGTGTCGGTTGTAATATGATATAGTTTTCCGGCACACCCAGTCATTGTAATGTAATATTAGTTAAGAATAAGAATCAGTATGTTGTAAGAATTGGAGTTGGTAAGATGTAAGATAAATCTGTCACGATAGCACGTTGTGTAATAAATATTATATACACCGAAAGATACAGTCCCCTGAATGAACTGGAATCAGTGCCGGAATAAAGTTCCGCAACATTGGGCCTGTCGGGGATTGCCTCCCTGGTCGCCCAACACTTCACAAATTCACAATTCACAAGTTTATCTTTATTTCCCTTCTCTCTCTCGCCTCGCATGCTCTCAGAGACAGACAGACAAGATTTACACACACACGCACACTTTTCATACCGACGCTCTTATTTCACATGACATTTACCTGATTGGCTACTGCCCTAACCTAAATGGATTACAAATGTTCAACATCTGTCGTCACTAGTTAATCTAATACCCAAACCTAGCTTAAGGTGGCTCCCTACTGTTTCTTGAAAGGTGGCAAAAATGCAAATTTCAATTTCGAAAAGTGCCCAAGGATATTTGGGAAAAGATTGAAACTAAAGCTATGCTTAGAATAACTTTCAGGGCATCAAATACTATTAATGGCTAAAGTGTTTCATCTGTTGCTATGACAACAGTGACGTTTCAAAATGGCCGAAAATGAACATTTCATCTAATTTATTTCGCAAACGAGTCGGTGACCCCCGATTTTTTTTGCATTTAAACATTTCTTTTAGTTTAATTAATAAATAGACAGATTAAAAAAAAATTCTGTGGAGCCAATTATTTTACACAAAAAAGTTTTTTAAAAAATTGGCTGCACAGAATTTTCTTTTAATCTGCCTATTTATTAATTAAACTAAAAGAAATGTTTAAATGCAAAAAAAATCGGGGTTCACCGACTCGTTTGCCAAATAAATTAGATGAAATGTTCATTTTCGGCCATTTTGAAACGTCACTGTTGTCATAGCAACAGATGAAACACTTTAGCCATTAATAGTATTTGATGCCCTGAAAGTTATTCTAAGCATAGCTTTAGTTTCAATCTTTTCCCAAATATCCATGGGCACTTTTCGAGATTGAAATTTGCATTTTTGCCACCTTTCAAGAAACAGTAGGGAGCCACCTTAACCTAAATTTAACCCTTAATTATTTCCTATCTATAACACTCGTAACTCACATGTTGACATAAATGATCCAGTCTCCGACACTCTCCCCCCATATACCATGTTCCACGAGGTATATGTTTTTCCTTAGGACTGAACCGACTAAAGAATTAATATTATCAAAATTCACACAATGTATAGTAACAAACCAATTAATAAACAATATATAGTTCCCTTGATGTTCATGTTCAGAGTTCTAGTTCAGCGACATCTTGAATGCGATGACGTGCTGCAATTGCGGCATCTCGAGCGGGTCTGAAAGATGTCGCATCTGGGTTTAACTGCTCAGACTCTGGCTTCGACTCTGCCTTGTCGCAGGACAACTCCAGTGGGTAGAGATGATTCACTGCTCGTTCCAGGAAGGTTTTTCCGGCACGCACTTTCACAGCTCTAACCACGCCATCTCGCCCTGGGTATAGCTCTTCGATAACACCTAGAGGCCACTTGCCTCTATTACGCTCGTCTGATCGGATGATCACGACGTCACCCTTCGCAACGGTAAATGACTTCTTCTCGTGTTTCAGGTTGTGACGTTCTCGTAGGCCACTTACGTACTCGTTCGACCATCTGCGCCACATGGCATCTTTACACTTTTGAAGGTGTCTCGCACGCTTTCGTACATCCACTTCTTCGTGATGATGTGCTTGTAGCTCTGGCGCGTATGTCGACCCAACAAATAGCATTGAGTTGGGTGTTAAAGCTGGCATTTGGACATCGTTCTCAAGATAGCTAAGGGGCCTGCAATTCAAAGCCATCTCAATATCAAGGATAATCTCCTCTAGCTCGCTCCACTTGAGGTAACCATTTCCAATGGTTTTGTACAAAGCTCTCTTAACCAGGCCAATGAGGCGCTCGAACTGTCCGCCCCACCATGGGGCGCGGCTCAGATTGAACTGCCAACGAATGCTGTTTGCTGCTAGGAATTCGTTGAATTTCTCGTCGCTTTGTGCTGTTTTTACCCACTTCGCGGCAGCCACAAACGTTTTCCCGTTATCTGAGTAGACTTTGTTCGGTCGTCCTCTTCTGGCGATGAGCCGCTTGAAGCTCTGCAGGAATTCTTGAGTGTTTAAAGAATGCAGCAGCTCCAGGTAGACAGCTCTTGTCAGACTACATGCATACAACACTATGTACGATTTTGCTTCTTGCTTGGGTTTCTTCAGGTACTTTATGGGCCCAGCAAAGTCCACGCCCACCACTTGGAAGGGACGACTACCCTCGGTGCGGTCTAAGGGAAGTAGGCCTGGTGGTGGTTGTGCCACAGCTTTCGCTTGGAAACGACGGCATCCAAAACAACGCTTGACGACTTTACGGGTTAGCTGTCGCAGCCTTGGGACCCAATAGATCTCCCTCACGCGTGCCATCGTCATCCCTACTCCCCCATGGAGGGTTCGTCGATGAGCATCTTCCACCAGTTTCGCTGTGTATGGGTGGGTGTCGGGTAGGTATACCGGGTACTGGCCTTGAATACGCCCTCGGCACTCCAAGACGTCCTGTTGGTTCACTTGCAGGTTCAGTCGCAACCGGTCTTCTTCTATGTCACAGTTTTCTTGCGCTCGTTTTATCCAGAAGAGGCGTTGTTGCTCGATCTCTTCTGTTGTCAGCGGCCCTTTCACACGTTGATTTGGGTAGCGAGAGTTGAACCCATATCTCATGACCCATGCACAAACTCTCAAGGCTTTGCTCAGCCCAAACTTCGCCAGGATGTTGTCGAAACTGTCTGGAATTTCGACGGTTGAGGCAAAGAGCTCCCGAATAATTTTGGCTTCTGCATCACTCTCTTTGGAAGCTTTCGTTGCTGGAACTGGTGGCCAGTTCTCTTGCTCAGCTAGCCATTCTGGTCCGTCCCACCAAAGCTTGTTGTCTTTGACTTCACCCCCTCTGCTACCAAGGTCGGCAGGATTCTCTTGCGTAGGCACGTGGCGCCACTGGACATTTGGATTGGATTGTATTTTTCGAACCCGATTCTCGACAAACTGTTTGTGTTCACCTCCGCCTCTGATCCAATGGAGGGCGACGGTACTATCCAACCAACCATACAAACTCGTTACTGGGAATCCTTCCAAGGCCTTTTGCACGTTAGAAACGAGGTTAGCCGCCATGTGCGCCGACACGAGCTCGAGACGAGGGATTGTCAATCCTTGTTTCGCCAACCTTGCCTTTGCTGCCACAAGACCTTGAGTCACCCCGGAGGGTTGTCTGACGATTGCATAAACAGCACTCGACACACCCTTAGCACTGGCGTCGCCAAAGGCGTGGAGTTCTATGGACTCGATGTTTTCTTGGAACTTGGCCAAAGTCCGTGGTGCAGTCACTTTGTTGGGTAGCCTCTGTTCCCATTTAAACCACCTGTTTACCAACTCGCTTGCCAATGGAGCATCCCACGCCAACTTCGTCTCACACGCCTCTCGATACACGAATTTCCCTTGCAATGCTAGTGGAGATGCAAGTCCAAGGGGGTCGTAGATTTTAGCCAGTTTTCGCAAAATGCCTCTTTTGGTCGTCGTCGCTTTCTCTGTTGGAATTACAACGCTGATCTTGTCGGCACCTTTCGTCCAAGAGAGACCAAGAATGCTGCAATCTCCCCCACTCGGCGTTCCAAGTTGTTGCTTGGCAAATGTTTGGTCAGCGGTCATATTCGTTGTCGCTTCTTCCAAATCAACTGCATTGGAATGCCACTTATGAAGTGTGAACGTGGCGTCATTGAAGATCGTGGTTGCCCCTTGCTTTAATTGCAGCGCCTCCTTCACCGTCGTCTTACCACTGATGAGATCATCCACATACAGGCTCTTGCGAAGCTCTCCCACTACGTCTGGCATGCGGCTTTCCCACGACTCCAAATGATGCTCGATCACACCCCCAAGCAGGAAAGGTGAAGGTGCGAGACCAAACAGCGCTCGAGTGAATCTCAAAGTCTCAAGTTCTGAGTGTTCATTGATCCTCCAATGAAACCTGAGTGCATCTCGCTCAGCCTCTTTAATTCGCACTTGCAAAAATGCTTGTTTCAAATCTCCGGCCACTAACACTGGATGGAATCGCATTCTCACGAGAACATTCCAGAGTCGGTTCTGAAGAGGTGGACCCGTGTTCAGGCATTGGTTAAGAGTTGGAGCGTCTGGATGCGACCGGGCAGATGCGTCGTAGACGATCCTCACCTTCGTCGATTCTGCAGCTTCTCTAACAACGGGCTTGTGTGGTATGTAGAACTCCACCCCACGCGGTTGTTGGTCAGCGATCTCCACGATGCCCTCTGCCTTTTGCTTCTCGATGATTTGTGCATAGCTTTCGATCAGCCCGGTTTTTTGTAGCTTGCGTTGCAGGTTGCCGAGTCTTCGCAAACTCCCATTTCGATTTGTCGGAAGAGGGGGGTGGTTTCCCTTCCACGGAAGACCAGTCTCGTACCAACCATGCTCACTTCGCACGAGCTGCTCACGGAACTCGGTGTAGACTTCACGTTGATCATGTTCAGGTGAGTCTGCAAGGCCCAGAATGTCAAGTCGACAAAGTTCCTCATAGTCAGTTTGACTTGTTTGCGCCATTAACAAAGCGGTGTAGTCAATCTCCTTTCCCTGGGCTATGATGGTCCACCCGAACTTCGTCTTTTCGGCCACAGGCTCTCCGGTCTTACCGACGCGAGGTCGCTCTCCTGTTTTGATCCGCATGTAGTCGCTTGCTCCCAATATGAGATGGACTGGAAGCTTTCGCTTATGGTCGTTGTCCTCCATCTGGATTCCCTTGAGGTGCTGGTAATTGTTTATCAGCTGCTGGTAGTTCGGATTGTCAAGCATGAGCAGTTCTCCCTTGTCAACCTTCGTCACATTCACATTTATTTGGAATTTTCCATCGAGAGCTTCGACCTTCACCGTTGACATCTCCATTTCCTTGGTCACACTACCAAGCATCATCTCTACGCGTCGTACTTCATTTCGATGGTTGCGCTTTGGAAGACGGTTAAGCAACGCGGCTGACGCATATGAGCTCCCTGCTCCAGTGTCCAAGAGCGCTCGACACTTTAACCCTTCAACGTCCACCACCACTACTGGATACACTAGCGGTCCTTCACCCGTCCCTGCTGCGGTACCGAGGAAATTATGCCCTTATTGCAAATAGAAGTGTGATGGTTACATTTCTGGCAGTTGGTGTTGCTTTTGCACTCTGATGCGCGATGTTTGCTACCAGTACAGTTGAAACAGAGCCTTTTCTGCGCCAGGAGTTTCTTGCGTTCGTCCAAGGTAGTCACACGAGAGCAATCTTTAGAAATGTGGTCAGCTTCTTCGCAGTAAACGCATGCTCGTTTATGACGTTCACTTTCCTTGGTGTGATAAAACGGCTTGGTTTTCCCGAAGCTCTTTGACGAAGGGGTTTTTCTCGGGGATTCACCGTCCTCTACTGGGTTGATATCTTTCCACTTTTTTAATGCGACGATAAGACGCGAAAAGTCCCAGTTTTGCCAACCGTCTTCGCCGCGAACTAGGTCTGCTTTGATGCCCTTTAGCTTCTCTAGCACACTTCTGGCCGTTCCGTTTACTTGCTCGAGCTTACCGAGAGTCTCCAGTGATTGCACGTTGAACAATAGAGTCTTGTAAAAGTCGTGCACTTTGGCAGGATGTGAGCCATTTATGACCGGTAATGCCATTATGCTTTGAATATGCGCATTAATTATCTCGCTCGTTTTTCCGTACTCGCTCCGGAGTATACTCTTGGCTCTTTGGTACCCTTCCGTCGTGAATGGTAACCCATCGACTTCGGCTCTCACTTTCGGCTCTAACCAAGATACCCGAATTTCGTTACAGGGGCTAGATCGGAGGACTCTATCTCTGCTTCGAATGCATTCCAAAACGGTAACCAGTCAGAATAATCACCACTAAACTTTGTTATTGTTAATTTAGGCAAATTAGTGTTCGTTACCTTTTTCTGTTTGGTTTCTTGCACAGCTCCCACGGATTTCTCGTATTGTAGCTTCTGATTTAGTAGTTCGTTTTGGTGTTTCAGTTCTCGTTTGCGCTCTTCTTCTTTGTGCGCTTGTTCCAGCTCATATTTGGCTTTCTCAAGGGCCAACTGTTTCTCCTTTTCCATGTTTTCCGCCGTATCCTTCGCTTGTTCAACCTCTGCGCGCTGAACTGCTTTCGCCTCTTCCTCCATTTTAGTTAACAGATGTCGTATGGCCACAGCTTTAGCGTCTGCTTCGGTCATTTTAGCTTCGACATCCTCGGCCCATTGTCGCACTGCGTCCTCTGTCTCATCTTTGACGAATTTCAATTCTTCGATCTCCTCTTTCAAGGTATGCACTCTTACCACCCTCTTCGTTATAGAGGCCTCGTGTCTCGTTAACGCTTCTCTGTTACGCGCGGTAATAGCGTCGTCGCACTTTCCAAGGGTAAAATTTAACGCCTTGATTTTCCCAGTCAACTCGGCTAGTTTAGTTTCCAATTCCATATCGTTTCACAGGTCTCCACGCAGGTTCTTGCTCTTGGTAGAGCTCTAAATCACAGATGATCCCGTCGGAGGTGCCACTATGTCGGGGATTGCCTCCCTGGTCGCCCAACACTTCACAAATTCACAATTCACAAGTTTATCTTTATTTCCCTTCTCTCTCTCGCCTCGCATGCTCTCAGAGACAGACAGACAAGATTTACACACACACGCACACTTTTCATACCGACGCTCTTATTTCACATGACATTTACCTGATTGGCTACTGCCCTAACCTAAATGGATTACAAATGTTCAACATCTGTCGTCACTAGTTAATCTAATACCCAAACCTAGCTTAACCTAAATTTAACCCTTAATTATTTCCTATCTATAACACTCGTAACTCACATGTTGACATAAATGATCCAGTCTCCGACAGGCCTGGTTGTTGTTCGACATCGCCGCATAGTAGAATGTCAGATGGAAGCCAGTTTATACAAGTCTTGTGTGACAGGCGTTTGAGACGAAGGGATGCATGGAAGTGGTCTGTTATAGCCATATAAGTTAGGTGGCAAGAGAGTGACATCGTCAGGTAGTGTCAACCAGGATTTAAGCCTCAACGGGACAAAATAAGTACGTATAGAACATACTGATGTCGAAATATGTCTCGTGTTGAGGGCTGGGCCGTGAAAAGTGCCCATGTTTTACCCTTACCTAGGTTTGAGCAATGGCGGACAAAATTTGGGCGACTTTGAAGGTTAGATTTATTGTGATAGAATGTTTCTTGTTCATTTGTTGGCAAATGCGAACATTTATTGGCCTAAAATGATGTTCTGTCATTAAAAAATGCCAGGAAACGTAATGTGATATTTCCACGCAGGGGCACTATAATATTGTTAATCTTTAAGAATTTCTAGTATTAGGATTTTTTGGTTTTCTTATCGTTAACAAGTAATTGTTTGTAAAGTTGTAAAGGTTTTACTGTGCAAGCTGTGTTAAGTTGTCAATACTCAGAAAAACTCTGAGCACCAGACAGGACTCGAACCCGTAACCTTCTTAACACAGCTTGCACAGTAAAACCTTTACAACTTTACAAACATCAAGCTGCAACTACCTAACTTAACTAAGTAATTGTTTAACACGCAATTCAGCCCTTGGCTGCTATATGTATTTTAATTTAATAAACATATCTATTTAATATCTCTTAGGACTAAAAATTATTCATTTATTTTGTTTTGGAGTATGCTATTCATCGTCGACTATGCATCCTCGATGTCGTTTCGACTGAGCCATTGCCAATGCAACTTAATACCAACATCTCCCATTTTCTTGGTTTAATATAGGAACGTCTCGGCACAACGAGCCACTCCAAGCTGTCGTCGAAAACAAATTAAACGACTTGGCGCTGCACGAAAGCAATAACAGCGTCCTAGAAAGGAATCGTGCGTTTTTACAGTACATCGCCACCTTAGCAAATTCCAACCAAGAAACTGATGAATTCAATTATGAATTTGTTACGTCTCTTCTCGAGGGAGGCGCTCAGATAAACACTGCTGATCAGTATGAACAGACCATCTTTCACGAAGTTGCGCGTTCATGGAATGTCGACGTAGCAAAATTTCTACTCGAGCACGGTAGGTTTTCAGTCGATATAACTAATTTGCGTATCATTATACGGTATTGTGTGGTCACAATTCACAACAGTTTAAGCAATGACAACGTAACGAGTACGAAATCGAGTGCGAGATTTTGAATTCGGTCTACTACGCTTGGGTTCTGAACAAAAAAGAGATAGACCCTCTCGCAGCACGAAGAGTTTTTAGTGAAATCTAAATTTTTTACTACACTAAATTTCCTCTTGGCTCTTGTGTGGATACTTCTTCTTTTTCTTCGATCTATATATGCTTTATTGGAATATTTATTTAATTATTAACTTTACAACCAAGCAAGAATGCAAATAATTAATACAACGGTTAAAAATAAAAAAAAACAGACAAAAACGGAGCAGTCTTGAACATGGTTGAAGGTATGGTCAACAGGACATGTGTCCCATGTGAAGACCAACCTGACAAAAATTACGGAATAGACATAAATTAAAGACAAGGACTAATACACTAATAACATATGATACGGGACAGATTAAGAATAGCAGCTTAAATTATATGAATGGCACTTAGAGCAGTACATTTTCCAAGTGCGCATTCTGTTTGCATCGAAAGAAGAGTCTAATTGAGAAGTGTAGTATATATAAAGTTGGTGTTTAAAAGAGAAAACAGACGTACTATTACGGATGATCGGAGATAGATTGTTCCAGAGAAAGACAATTCGATTAAAAAAGACTTCCTAAAAAGAAAGGTCCTGCAAGGATTGGCTTGAAGCAAATTGCCATTGCTATAGAACGGTGCGAGACGAGGGGTGAGAAGAAAAGGTAACAAAAGAGGAGATGTCTAGATCGTAGAGGCGTTATTTACATTTGAAAAAAAGATGAGATCCTTTATTTCAAGCCAGTACGATATAAGTAGTAAGTTGAGATATAGGCAGTAAGTTGAGTTTCTTAAGACGCTCAGGATAAGACAAATCGTAGTCTTGTAGTATAAATTTGGTAGCTCGTCTTTGAACTCCCTCCAGGAGCGCAAGATCAGGTGACGAATCTTGAGGTGCCCAGATCTCACTAGCGTGAGACAAGTGAGATCGGACGAGAGCAAGATAGAGTAGCCGACGGCAGCGAGTATTAATTTATTTAGTGTAATTCCTGCGAAGAAAGCCAAGCATGCGGTTGGCTTTAGCAGTATAGCTGGCAATAGGAGGGGACCAGGGCCGTACTCAGAAAATTTTACAGGGGGGTGTAAGCCAGGGGTGGATCCAGCAGTGTTTTTTAGGGGGGTGCCGGGTGAGTCGAGCGGCGAAGGCGCGAGGCCCCTAGGGGGGTCAGGGGACCGGGGGCATGCCCCCCGGAAAATTTTGAAAATTAGAACCCCAGAAATATCATTTCCTGGGATTTGAGCATTGAATTATGAGCTTCAGTTTGACTTAAAAAAAGGAAAAACCTTTGAAATTATACCATATTTCTGAGCTAAATATCTTGTGTAATTTTCATGTAAGGCTGGCTACAAAATGACTGGACAAATACAGCACGCTTACATGAAGTACAATTATACAATTATAGTAATAAAAGTACAATTTACTGCAATTATAGTAATACTGATTTTTTGCACCCCCCTTGCACCCCTGTTGACCAAGGCCAACAGGGGTGCGCACCCCTGTGCACCCTCCCCTAAATCCACCCCTGGTGTAAGCGCATTTCAACCGACTGACGCACTAGCTTGTACCGACTACATCCTATCGATCGAAGCTTGTCAAAACAGTGGCGGATCCAGGGTTGTTCGAAAGAAGGGGCTCCCCCCATTTTGCAAAGCCTAGAAGTGCTTTTCCAGCGATTTCTGATAAGAATTTTTGCTAAATTAGGGCACCACGCCGTTGCTAAAAATGCACGATTACAAAGGGGCATCAAGATTATGAAACACTTTAATATAAACTCAGAAGTATAGTACAGAACCAATATATACACTTTAGCCTTTAGGCATCTGAAAACGTCCATCTTTTATCTTGGAACCCATGTTAAAATATCTATGAGTGCATGCAAACTGGCTTTTGCAATGAAAATGGGATAAGCTACCAAAACAAATCGGTCATATAATATTGCATGTCTTGACATGGTAAAAAACAGAAAACACTTGTTTGCGGAATTTTGAAGGGGGCGCGCGACGCATGCGTGGATCCGCCACTGCAAAATATTATCTTTCCGTTGGGTGCCTACTAAAATGACCCTGGTCAGCTGGTGAAATGGTTAATTAGTCCTACGTTAATAACGCACTCTCAATACGAAATGAAAATATGATGACATTTTAATAAATTTATGTCTTTGGCGTTCTCTCGTTGATTACACTTGTCCGTGTTAACTGATTCTACTTGTCCGTGTTAAATCGAAACATGTCTAAAATATAACTGCCGACTGAAACTCGTATAAAGATTTTGGGGGGTGTCGCACCCCACTCCTTCGATAACGACACGCTGTTTTCGATCACGAAGGTATAATCGGCGAACCAGTTATAAGAAGTGGACCGGCAATTCCATAATTTTTCAGTTTGGACAAGAGTTTGCTGTGAGACACAGAGTCAAAAGCTTTAGCGAAATCAAGATAAATAAGGTCGATTTCTTTACCGGAATCAAGAGCATGCCGATGTCGTGCTTTAAGAAGTTGAGTAACACATGACCTATTGCAGCGGAAGCCGTGTTGAAGGTCGTACAAAGAGTTTTTAATGAAAAAAGAAACCTGACTGAAAATGAAACGTTCAAATACTTTAGAGACTTGGGAGAGTAATGAAACAGGTCTGTAGTTGGTGACTTCATGAGCATCACCTTTCTTAGGTATTGGAACCACATTAGCAAATTTCCATTCAAAAGGAAATACACCCTGTTGCAGAGACAACTGGAAGAGAGCAGCCAAAGACGGGCGATGACTTCAGAACATCGTTTTAAAAGGTAAGCTGGTGTGTCATCAGGACCACTAGCCTTGGAGGGTGACAAATTGGATAACATCGAGGAATTCGGATTCAGATACAATTATTGAGTCAAGAGAATTAATTGTTGACTTGGAGGGAGAAGCAAGAGGTGAAGAACTAGTGTTGGAGTTAAAGACTGACGCAAAATAGCTATTAAAAGCATCAGCCTTTTCCTTTGTAGTGGATAGTTTAAGACCTTCTAACTTCATTACATCAGGTAATGAAGATTTCGAAGTTTTAGACTTAAAAAATCTCCAAAATAATTTGGAATTGGTATATACGGATTCAGAAAGTCCAGAGAGAAATTCTCTCTTCTTGGCATTAATCCAACACTTGACATGTTGCCGAGTCTTGCGAAATTTCTCCTACACTTGAGGCGAGTTCTTGGCCCTTGCTTTTCTCTTAAGGGACTCCTTCATGTTTATGGCGTGAAGTAGATCCTTGGTGATATAAGGAGGCGTGAAGGAACGTTTTAGTTTTGTTTTCGGTTTAAAATAGTCTATAGCGGCAAGGAAAGCGTCTCTCCACATCGACCGGCTACATCGACCAGGCGAGATTAATGTCGTCGGCCTTACTGAGAACTATATCCACTGATGTGTTCCGAAGACAGTTTATGAGACCATCGAAGTCTCCCTTTCAATAATTATAAACTAGGCGCTCTGTGGATTATTTTGGTTGTTGATGGAATTTTAAGTCAAAAGTTATAGCTTTATGAGCCGAGTGTAAAGAGATGGAGTCGTCATCAGTAACTTCAAAGTTGTCGGTCAAATGTTCATTCGTATAGTCAGAACCAAGTCGATGACGTTATTGCCTATTAATCCTGTAGAGCACCACTACACACTTTTTGACAAGCCCTTAAAATCAGTAAAGCACCATAAATACCTTGGTGTCGAGCTGGATACCATACTGAGCTGGAACAATCACATCGCTGAAATCATAGGCAAAGCAAACCGAACACTCGGTTTTCTCAAAAGAAATTTAAGTGAATGCCCATTAGAAATCAAAGAACGCGCCTACCTCACTCTTGTAAGGCCGAAATTGGAATACGCTAACAGCGTATGGGATCCGCATCTAAAGAAACAAATCAACAACATAGAAGGGGTACAGCGCAGAGCTACACGTTTTGTAAAGGGATGTTATGCGAGAACCCCAGGAACAATGACCAAAATTTTGAGTGAACTAAAATGGCCCACATTAGAAGAAAGAAGAAAAGAAGCAAGACTAACTATGATGTTTAAAATTGTTAACAACAACATAGAACTGAAACTACCCTCGCATGTGAAATCCAAACAAAGTTTATTGAAATTGGTAGTAAAAGTAATTCATATAAGAACAGTTTTATTATAAGAACAGTAAAAGAATGGAATGTATTACCAAATAGCATAATTGATAGCCAAAGTGTAGTTATATTTAAATCTGCACTTCGCAAACATTTTTCATCTTAATTATGACCGTTTATATATATATATATATATAATTCAATATATATATATATATAGTTAGTTGCATGAACATTTTATTTATTATTTATTTTCAGTGTATTTTACATATAGTTAGCATAATTTTTGTATTGTTTTATATCTGTACCGATGGGCAACCTTTACAGATTAAAGATTTAGATTTAGATTGCCGCGAGTAGGTGAATTGATTAATTGGAAGAAACTAAAGTCTGTGATAATGTCAATAAAACTAGTTTCTGATCCTATGGTAGAGAAACCTGATCCGTTTTAGTCCATTGAATATTAGGATAATTAAAGTCGCCAATTAAAACATCTCTAAATCTGCAACAAATGAAATTTCAAGAAACCGTTCAGTTCATGTAGGAATTCACTGGAAGAATCAGGTGGGCGATAACACACAGTGACAAGAACTTTGTTAAATGGCGATTTAATAACAACATAAGCAAGTTCCAATGAATCTGAAACAAAATCAGTAGGTTCAGTTTTGACAGCATCCTTAACAGCTAACAGGACACCCCTCCCCTTTTGCCAGTTTGTCGATCTCGCCGAATAAACTTGTGCCCGACAGGCAGAATTTCACCAGCACTAACGGAGAGGAGAGCCAAGTCTCTACACGAGCAATTACGTCTATATACTGTTGACATAAACCATATCTTGTAAACAGGATAGCTTGTTTAGGACAATAAAATAAAGATTTAATTAAAGTCTGATTTTACTGATAAAATCGTTCCATGCATGCAAGCGTTAGAAATCCCACAACCTTAAAGTACATTGCAGGCAACAAAAATTAAGTTTACCTAATATGAAAGAACTCGTAAAATGATAGAGTAACGCCTTTTACAACTTTTCGGTATTTTACTTCGTTTTTGAAATATTTCAGTTTGTTTGATATGTAAATGAGATTGTCTCTGACGTCATGTGCAGGGTAGAGAATTTTCACTCATATATATATATATATATATATAGCAAAGTGAAAAGGTGGTAAACTGCCAAGAATTTAGTGACGAGATACTGACGTTTCGAGCGGAGCCCTTCATCAGAGTAAGACGAGATGAAATGAAATAAATAGGGCTTATATTATATATATATGTGTGTGTATGTACTATGTATATGTATATATATATATATGCTTCATATATTATAAAATGTATGTTTTATATCTGCAGTGATTGCTAAGTTTACATTACGTTCATTATCACGAGGAGTTATACGCATTATACGCACATTTTCGATGGTTGTCCAATACTGTCGCACGTATACGAGTCGTTAGATTCGTAAAATGTTGTTACGAGCCGTACGAGTGGTAAAGGTCGTTAACGATTCGTGAAAAAGAGTGTACGAGTCGTGAATGTTAAAAAACATTCGGCCCACATGCAATGGTTAACGAATCGTACGACTCGTGAGGTTGTTTAACGAGTCGTAAAATGAGCACGACGACTCGTAAGATGTGTTATATACTGTGGCTAAGCCTAAGGTAGGCCCTAAAAAGTTGTCGATTCGTACGACTCGTACGACTCGTGAGGTTGTTTAACGAGTCGCAAAATGAGCATGACGACTCGTAAGATGTGTTATATACCTAGCCTCCTCCGCAGGCATCTCTCTCACGCGCGGGAGGGAAAAATGGCGGGCGGGCGAAAAATAAAATGAGAGAGATGCCTGCCAAAACTCGAAGAAAAGTGCCCACCGGATGTAACCTTTTGGACCAGCACCTGGACCCGGGGTGGGAAAGTAGGTTTTGTCAATGAATAGATTACTTACGCGGGGTACCCAAAGCTGTGTTTTGATATCGAGCATAATGGAGGATAAACAAGATCGAAAGACCACTACAACATATTGTTTCTAAAATTCCGCGGTATGTGAAAACGGCCTTGCGAATTGTCAGCGATAGTTCTAAAGCAACTTTGTTAAAAGTTAAAAAGCCAAATCTTTGGTAAACGATTTTGATGAAAGAAAAACACGGACTGTGACCAACGAATAATAAAGGACGTCAAGTCACAAATATTACATTCGTCGCGATCTACGATCTCTAATTCCTCAACGTAAGTCACAGGAAAGACACAGGACTAACCCTTGTAATCGTTACTAAATACCTTCAAATATTCTTTCGTTTGACTAGCTGAAACATGATATCTTATTTACCTTTCACCACTTGTATTTTTAAATTTCAAATTTGTTATCCTACTTTGACCGTTTGTAATCTAAAAACTGTTTAATAATTTGGCAAAACACAGTGAACAATTTCGCTTTCAATTGTCCTTCACTTGAAATGCGAGATTGTCGCGAAAAATCGACTGTCTTTGACAAGGTGACAGCATAACGGTAAGAGCTTTGAGCAATTCAGTTTAACGGCCAAATGTTTAAATACATTTTTTTGTGATATTCGTCAAAAACTATCCTTTCGATGAGATAGTTTTCAGACAAAGATTTGATTTTTTCTGCTTAGCGCTTGTTGAATGAACAAGAACTTCAGGTGTGCAGCCGTTTGTATCACTTCATCAATCGTGCCATTGCCAGGCAAAACAAACTCCTACGCGGGTCTGTTGCGCTTGGGCATTATTTGTTCCTATAGCGCCGCTGTTTGCGTCTTCGGAATCGTTTACAATCATGCTGTTCAGTTTGACTTAAGGTTTCCATCAAGCAAAGAGAACCCACGCTAAATTGTACTTTCGCCATTTGTATCTGTTGACAGTTAGAAAGGGTCAAATTACGGAAAGTTTTAATCCATACAATTACTTCGTTCTATTTTAAAACCCCATTTAATTTGATGTTAACAATCAACAACTATACACACAATATAAACCTTTGACATTATATTTAAAGACATTTTAGACCATCCTGGTTTCTATTTCTACCTTTAAATGCGGTTTCAAAAAGTGGACGGGTATTCTATATAATGTATACATTAATTGGGAAATCGTCGAGGCGAGTAATTTAACAGAATCTTGGACAACTTTTTTGCTGCTTTAAAAAACATTCCCCTTTGACTTTCCATAATATCTGCGACACGACGACACTGTAACAGCTTTGACTTTCCTTTTGACTATTATATAGATCAGTACTGCATATCTTCTACCTGAGGGGTCCCTTGTTAGAAGAAAATATTACATCTTGCTACCCATCCCTCAATTATGAAAATTGTCATGCGTGAGTCCACACGCGTGGGAAAATTTACATGTCGAGTTTTGGCAGGCAACTCTCACGATTTTTTTTCGGTCCCAATCCCCAGAGTTGCCTGCGGAGGAGGCTATTATATACCGTGGCTAAGCCGAAGGTAGGCCCTAAAAAGTTGTCGATTCGTACGACTCGTACGACGCGTGAGGTTGTTTAACGAGTCGTAAAATGAGCATGAGAACTCGTAAGATGTGTTATATACCGTGGCTAAGCCGAAGGTAGGCCCTAAAAAGTTGTCGATTAGTACGACTCGTACGACTCGTGAGGTTGTTTAACGAGACGTAAAATGAGCATGACGACTCGTAAGATGTGTTATATACCGTGGCTAAGCCTAAGGTAGGCCCTAAAAAGTTGTCTATTCGTACGACTCGTACGACTCGTGAGGTTGTTTAACGAGTCGTAAAATGGCCATGACGACTCGTAAGATGTGTTATATACCGTGCCCAAGGTAGGCCCTAAAAAGTTGTCGATTCGTACGACTCGTACGACTCGTGAGGTTGTTCAACGAGTCGTAAAATGGCCATGATGACTCGTAAGATGTGTTATATACCGTGCCCAAGGTAGGCCCTAAAAAGTTGTCGATTCGTACGACTCGTACGACTCGTGAGGTTGTTCAACGAGATATACCGTGCCTAAGCCTAAGGTAGGCCCTAAAAAGTTGTCGATTCGTACGACTCGTACGACTCATGAGGTTGTCCAACGAGTCGTAAAATGGCCATGACGACTCGTAAGATGTGTTATATACCGTGCCTAAGGTAGGCCCTAAAAAAGTTGTCGATTCGTACGACTCGTACGACTCGTGAGGTTGTTTAACGAGTCGTAAATGGCCATGACGACTGTAAGATGTGTTATATACCGAAGGTAGGCCCTAAAAAAGTTGTCGATTCGTACGACTCGTGAGGTTGTTAACGAGTTGTAAAATGGACATGACGACTCGTAAGATGCGTCTTATATATTTACCGTGCCTAAGGTAGGCCCTAAAAAAGTTAACCATCGGTATACATGGCTATATTGCAGATGGCACCGATCGCTTCAATAATAATAGATGCTTTCTCTGTTCGTACGCTACAATTCATTCATTCCACATGCATATAAGTGTTTCTTAACCCAAACAATTCAGCCATATACTTTGTCTAAACTTCAAACAAATATGTAACGTTACACCATCGCATAATTTCTCATGCATAATTTCTCTGTTTATATGTGTTATCTAATCTTACCGTCTTAAAAATAACCATGTAAATATCGTGTACGCTATAATTCATTCATAACACATATAAATGTTTCTTAACCCAAACAAACTCTTGACATGTATCACTGGTATTTATTACGATGGTTTCAATTGTCACATGCATATACTTTGTAAACAAATATGTTACGTTACACCATCGCCACCGATACTCGATAGCTTTAATGATCATGCATAATTTGTCTGTTATGTATTATCTCGTCTTAAAAAAACTTGCAACAAATATCTTGCGTTCTTAAATAACCTTGTACCACATATAAATGTTTCTTAACCCAAACAAACTCTTGATGGTTTCCATATGATCCTACGATCGCTCAATTTTAAAATCGACGATCATAGCGATCATATGGAAATGCATACGCTCAGCGATCCTGGCCATCGCAGCGATAGTAGCGATCGCGATCGTCGATGAGAAAGTAAAATGCATGGAGAAAGTAAAAATATTTTAATGTAAGTAAGTTTTCTTGAGTGAACTAGCAAGATAATGAGTAGTTATATGAAATAGTTATTGGTGGAGTATTAGTATTTAAGGGAGATTTATATGTAACAAGACGCCTGCTCAGGCGTTCACTTGGGCTACTGATTTGGGGGCAAGGCATGCAAGCGAATATGAAGCGAGTTCGGACTTTCGTTTTATTGCCAATGAATCGCTGTTGGAAAAGTTTACCGAGACCTGTAAACCTGCAAACCATTGCAAAGATTCTCTCCAAGATGAGAGAAACACAGATGAGAGATCAATCATGAAGACGGAAAGAACAGCCATAGGACAAACATATTATTACTCGGGCCTCCCCCCCCTGGGGGGAGAGCACGAGTCTTAGAAAGGGCTCTGTTTATTTATTTTTTTGTTGGCAATGTCGCGAAATGGCAATTATTGCATCATTGTTGACTAAATTAGTAGACTAGTGAGCGAGACTATGAATGTGGGATTACTACACATGCGCAGTGAAGTTATCCCCAAAACAATTTTGCCCCCCGCAGTCGTTTTTAGGGAGGCTAATTATTGCATCATCCCGATCAACCTCTTACCCAGGCTTTCCACCTTTGCGAAACTGAAAACACTGCGTATATTTCTGATTTATTTACTCATCTGATCTGACAACTTTCTTCGAGTGCTCTTCACTGAAAATCTTTGATGTGGCTGGCAAGTATCTTGATCTTATATACGCTCACAATCCAGATCGCTTTTGAAACGGGTTGGTCTACGATTTCGAGAACCTGTACTCGATCAAATTATATGTTTCCATACGCTTTTTGTCTACTAAATGTTTAATAATTTAATATGAGATGTATGGAAATATGTTAACTGTTCTGAGGTAACTGTAATATTTTTATAAGCTTTGTTGCCTGTATTGTTTATTGTTATGTAATTATACAAAATAAAGTCGATGCTACAGTTTATTGTTTCATATTATACCAAGTAGAAGTACTATTATTAAAGTATGCAATGTTGCTATATATCGAATTAATTACCCTGTTTCACTTGATATTGTACCAGTAAGCTTAAATGGGGCTCCAAAATGTTCTGGGTTATCAGTAAGTTTGTATCGATTGTTCATATTATATGCGAATGCTTACAAATGAACGTACAGTATATAAATCTCTGACACTCATTGTTGCCATTGAGTAACCCTGTTTCACTCGATATTTTACCTGTAAGCTTAAATGGGGCTCCAAAATGTTCTGGGTTATCAGTAAGTTTGTATCGATTGTTCATACATGTATTATTATACACAAATGCTTACAAATGAACACACAGTATATAAATCTCTGACACCCATACCAACTATCAAGATCAAGGAGTAAAGAGTTTGTTTTATTGTTTGACCTTGCTACTGCCAGCTAAATGCATGGTTTGATTTACTGCCATGCCTTATACACTGAGAAAAAGATTAACTGATTTAATGCTTGCTCAAGCTGAACCTGTTTGCCGGACTGACCATATGAATTCTTATTACATGAGCACAGGCCGGCTCGCTTGCCAGGCTGACCCTGTTGACTAGAACTGGATTAGGTCAGACTTGGTGGGGCAGACTTCTCAGTAAGCCAGCTTGGATACTGAGCCAACTCACCTTCATATAATCAAAGCCATTGGCCAACACTATGTTATGGGTTTGTAATGATGGAAAATTTAACCACCCCTGCACTGACAGCTGTATCATTACATGTACCATTGTACCTACAACTATAGATTTGTGTATATTGAATTCAAATCACTGAATTTGCCTACAATATATGTCTTTCAACAAGCCACAACCTCAAGTAGCCCGAGTTAACGCCTAGCGGGCGTCTTGTTAATTATACTGTGTTGACATTTATCCCGTGAAACTCTGTAATATTAATCATGAAATATTGTGTTTTTGTCCGATTTAAATCAATTCTATATCGAAATGATCACTTGAATCTGGCGAATCGAACGCTGTAGGTTTCGTCTACTTAAAATGTGAAGATCAGATGTTATATGAGAAAATGCGTATTAGCGATTAAAGCGAGACTCGTCTCTAAAATCAAAGGACATGGCTTCAAGATCTATTCGTTGTTTACTCGATGATTTAATGCTCTTATGTCCATTAAACCGATGTAATTTCGTAACAGATATGTTTCGTATACCTTGCCGTTGTTTTTTATATAAATTTTGACACACGAAGACCTTCAATCGAACAGATATTAGAAAAAATAACATTGCCGCGTCGGGTATTATATCACAACAGCATCAGCATGTTTTATAGTGCCTGTCACTTCATTTATCACTTCATCAATGTTCTTCATTCTTCCATTTACAGCAATTGAGCAACATACTTCAGTACAATTTAGTAGCACATTTAAACAGTTTGATCGATTCAATAAAACATGTAAACATAGATTTGATCGAGTACACATCAGCGTACGATAATAATGGAGACCGCGGAACAACCTGTTTCGAAATCGCTCATCTTTTACTTTTAGTGTAGGTCTACCGCTATCGGTGTCTGCGATTGTAAGTAGTGTGAGCATGTTTATTATTAATATACTTGCCAGCCACATTCCTTATCAATCTTATCACAAATTTGCTAGAGTCTTGAAGTTGATCAATGGCAATGGCGACCAAAGAAGCGTGGATGAATATAAGGTCAGCGCTCGTTTTCATCACTGAAACAGTCATGACGTCATGAGAATAAACACTGAAACAGTCATGACGTCATGAGAATAAAGAACAACAAAATAAGATCACGTCAGTTTGATAGATGGGAATTAGTTGCATTTTGTTGACCAGAAAAATAAAAATAAAAATAATAAAAATACAGAAGTGCAGACTTGGTGCTACCCCACAGGGGGTAGCCCAAGTAAATAGTTATTAGTGTGATTATGTTATTTAGCGGAAGTGAGGAAACGTTTGGTATTTTGATTAAACAATTATTTTGACGTAAGAATTACATGATGGCGAGCAGTAACAACACGTGTCTTATTATCGCAAGCACAGCTTTTCATTCTAGTATACCTTATACCTTTAAAATAATTATCTGTCACGCAGACGAAGCTGTGGTACAAGAGTGTAAAAAGCTCCAAGCTAGTTCTTCTCTCATTCGAAATATCTGTCGAACCCAAAAACGATATTTCCTTGGCGCAGTTATAGCCGTTTCAAACGTCGAATTTGTCATGACTGTGTCGAATCAAATACATCGCATTATGCACATGATAGTTCGACGTAACAAACAAATAAACAATTAACTTCCACTTATTTAATTGCGGTCAGTAGTATAGAGAGTGGGGTTACGAGCTCAATTTTTACACATTCAATATTGAACGCGAATATAATCACCAAAACATCACCAAATTTATACCAAATCCCAAACCCCCAAAAATTCGATGTCATTTCGGTAATTCTAAATTTACAACATACATCAAATAAGACCACAAACTCGATTTATATGCTAATAATGTGACATTTCAATATTTTTGCATGTTTTTTTAAAAATAGAATGTGTCGTTTCACATTTTTCACATATTTAAAAAAGAAAGTGTCGTTTCAACATTTTCACGTGTTTAAAAATAGAGAGTGTTGTTTCAACGTTTTCACATTTTTTTTTCAACAAACTACTGCTGTCTCAACTCACGCGCGAAAAAAAACCACTAGATTTTCAAGTCTAGTGGTGATGTTTATCCAAATGGATAGCAAAATGGTGCTCTTTTGATTGGCTAACAACATTGATTAACAAATAGCCAACTACTCTACGAATTAGTCTGTTTGTTCACTACTCTCAGTGGTATCTCTCACTACAATGTTTTTGTGGCCATACGCGTAGGAGTCAATACCATTCTCTAAAAGGTATCGTTTGTCGTCAAAGCAGGACAGCGATACTTTATTAATTTCGTAGCTACCAATCTGATGTTTGACACTTCTAATGGTCTTCATTGTGTGTCGCGACTGTTTCTGCTCGAGTAACACGCTTTTGTAATCTTCGTGTCTGATTACCTTTTTAATTATATTTTTTCTAATACCTTTAGCGGTTTTCCCGCCACCTCCACCCTCTTTTAAATAGCTGTACATTTTACTACGCAACCCGACGAACTCGACAATTGGCGTTCCAGCGCACTCATCCTTCATCTTCCCAATAACTTTCTTATTCTCTCTAAAGAAGAATGGGCTGTCTGCAGGGTAGTCGCTATTATCAAACTTTTCGCACTCCATCATAAAGTCGAAATAAACGTCGTCAGTTTTGATCGAGTACAACAGACTGTCAGTGTCAGTGAAGTGCAATCTACAGGTGTCGCTAGAGTACTTTTTCATAATATAATTGTAGTGAAAATTGTACATCAACGTTTTACTCAAGTCTAGTATACACATACCCACATATGCGGGTCTATTTAGTGTCAACGTTTCTTTAACTTTGTGGACAGCGACTAAATTCTCGCTAAATATTTTGCAAGACACAAACGTCGGCTTCGAGACAAGCTTTTCTAATTTCTTCGCAGTGGTCGCTAATCTTACGTCCACACGCTTCCTCAAATTTTCCATCGTTTTTCCGAACACACTGTTGTTCATCAACTTGAAGAAGTCCTTCTCAAAAGCGTTCTTAGCCGCAGTTCTTTTGACTGTGTTAAAGTCGATGTACTTGCCCAACCACTTGGATTGGTCAAACTGTAGGACCCTATGAATCTTATTGATTTTTAATCCAAGATCCACATACAACTGCAGATTTCCGTAGTGACACACATACTTTTTTTTATCCTTCAAATTAGTCACCAGCTTCTTCACACCACCAACACTCACGTTAAACTTATTTTTGATTTTCGTGCAGTACTCCGACAACATGTCAACGGTTATCTCCATCTTCTCGGGAGCCACCGGGTAATCGTTGTGTAGGTCATGTAAATGAGCTGGATACTCCAAGTCGACTTCAAGCAGTAAACCTTTTTTACTATCGTTGTGATAGTCGCATAGATTAACTTTTTCTATTTCTTTCTCAGTCAACCACTTGAAGCCGCCCGTGGGTAGACTTCGACTCATTGCCCATCCATACAAGTTGTTGGCGTCAAGGTACATCAAATACTTCGACTCTTGCTCTTTGTCATACCCTTCCATGTACTTATTATTCGCCACGCCATGTCTGTTGCATATGTAGCTCACACCACCACGCATACCTAGTTCTACGAACTGGAACATGTCGATGTCGGACAATAGTTCAAGTTCTACTCCAGTCATCTTTAACATAGCGTCCCAAGCCAATCCAGGCGATGTGAAATAATGACACGGGTCTAATTTATACTCGCGATGACATGTCTTTCTAAAGTTCTCAAAAACGTCGGTAAGCAAGAGCACATCACTTTTCAAATACAGGTCGTGATACCCACCCATACTCTCAACGTCGAAGTAGTCCCACACGTCGATGGCACGCTCGTACATTTCTTCCGTGATGTGCTCATCATTCAGAATGCTGTAGAAATCTTTTTTGGAGGGTAGCTCGCGCTCATCGAATTTATTAAAGGAGTCCATGTAATCATAGGGATAGACCCCCTTTCTTGTCATAAGTGTCAACCCCTCGTCGTGAAACACTTCTGACGTGTATTTGAAAGCGTCCCTTGGTAGGTTCCTTACCAAGTTGTCTAGACCACTACCCATGAACTGAAAGCTGTCCAAAAATACTAAGTTTTTTCCAAGCATGAACGCCATGTACTTCTCCATGTTGTTCGGTATCACATTTATGTCTTGACTAAACTTACCAATCTCCTGCATAATGAAATGACTATCGTAGCCACGTAAGTTGTGAAAGATCACAGGGATTTTATCAGTCAACTTAAAGTTCACATTACAGTCACGATGTGCAGACCCTCTGTACTTACCTGACACATGACAGTGGTCTCTCACTCTAACGTCAGCGCTGATGTACTCAACGCTACAAATATGACAACTCTTAGCCTCGTCGAAATTCTTCTTATCGACATCAGTCAGCGTCATTTCTTTGTTAAAGTGACTCTCAGATGTTTCTTTACAATATTCAACAATTTCTAACATCTCCCCGATGAACTTGTTGACTGCATTTTCACCACGATACACTTTCACTGGCTTACTATACTCATTGTCATAGCAACAAACTAGTTTATACCCATAACCGCAGTCAACGTGTCTCTGGTAAGCATTTGTGTAGCTACACTCGCTTGACAGCTTTGCTGTGTGCACCTTCTGTGTGATAGCCTCAAAGTCTGCATACACCACAAATGGTACGTTTAGCTGCCTACTAAAATTCTCGTATTTCACTTTCGCACCTTTTTGCGGCATTTTAATAGCTTGCTTCCCATTGATGACCAAACATACTTCAACATGACTTTCAAGCACGTCCGCTCGACTAAAACACTGCAGGCAATGTCTACAAAAATGTTTTCTAGCCTTATGCTCTGTCTGACGGTACATAAACTTGTTGAAATCGCGAATGTACACGTAGTGCTTGTTGCCCACATCATTAGTTATCAACAGTAGGTCCATGTGGTCAGGGTACGCTTCCTTAGAAACATACACAGGGAATGGTTGCTTATTTTCATACCCGAAAACGTTGATGCTAATTTCGTTAGCCTTTTCGATCTTGTTGTAATCTTTGAGTGTGACTGGGAAGTTAATTCCATCATAATTCAACTCACTGACATGCCTAGCGTACTTTGATGTTCTATCAGAGTTTTTTCCAACAGGGAACTTATGCGCTAGGTGACACCATCTAAAACACTTGTTGTCATCATCATTATTCACGTTTACCAAACCCTTCTTACTATTGCGCAACTCCTTTGGTAACGTAATGTAGCTACTCCCATTCAAAGGTCTATAAATAGCGATATTAACGTAGTGTGCATCTATTTTGTCGATAGTCCACCCAGACCCCTCAGATAACCACCCGGCTATCCGCGTCAAGATCTGTTCCGACCCACGGTTGGCAACACCTTCGATGTCACGCTCGTTAATGACGACAAACGTTTCACTGTTAAAGTAGGCAGTTTTGTACGTGGTCTTATCGAGTTCTAAAGCCTTCTCAAAAGTGACCTTAACTGTCTCTACCACTTTCATTCCGTTGGTCTCACCTAGTTCACGTCTCAAAAGATTAATGACAGCGCTTCTACTGCCGTTTACCTGATTGATGTCTCTATCGTTAACCACCTCGACTCCATAGGACCTGGTGAACCCTCTCAGCGCTTGACTCAACAGCCGTGGGCTATGGTCTTCAACTGCGGGTCGCGCTTCCTGATCTCTAACAAGACGGTTGTGTGTCCGACTGCCAGCGTTAACTCGTCTGTTTGTCAACGGATTAACAATATTGACATTTGTCGCGTCACTAAAAACACCATCTCTAACAAGTTGATTGTAGACTCGCCCGTGGACGTTGATTGCTCTACCTGTTAGTGGATTTACAACGGCTGCGCCATTTCTAACAAGTGAGTTTTCTGTGACGTCATCCATGGCTTCTATATACTACACTTGTTTTTTTTTCCTAAGCCACTCGTTGTAATAGCGATCACCACTCTCACACCATCCCAACTTTGGATACACCACCCCAAACAGATTGTCGTCAAACAAGTCTTTCACCTTCCCGTCTTTGAGGTCTGACACCTTCTTGAGTGTCTCGACTCGTCTTCTGTGGCACAACCTAATAATGTAGTACCCGTATCTGCTGACATTTCTACCCTTTACCAAATTGCATGAGTACAATGCGTTGACAACTTTCAAGAAGTCCTCTTTTATCAACTCAAGGTGCTCACCCTTCACAACGTTCCGTAGTCTCCTCCCCATCCACCAAGACCGTTTGTGAACGCTTTTTGGTCGCGTGAGTCTCATGTCACTATAACTCTGGGTGTAACCCCATTCGATGTCGCCACACTTTGGACACGTGTACCCACCACATTCAGTCACATTTTTCACAATGTCACAATCCGAGCAGTAGTAGAGCCTGGAGGTGTCTCCACACTCAATTTGCGTCTCACTCGCGATTTCGTCAATTGTGTAGCCGTAACTCATCTGCCTCATAAGTTTGTCCATCACTCTTATACTACTCCAACATTTTTTTACCGAGTTAGCACCCACACCACTATTCCACTACCCAAACCTAGCGCGCTAACAAACAACAATTGGTATTCCTTCATTTCCGCACTCGGTTGGTAGTAATCCGCAACCCTCGGACTCTCAGTGAACACTCGTCCGCTGTACTGTATGGTCATTACGCTTCTAAGTTCTTCCAACGCATGGTTTGTGTCATTGATGTCAGCGTTAGCATCTGAGAGCATTTGCCGTAAACGCTGGATCTTATCTTTCTTAGCAATCTCGTTTTCATACCACGCTTCTTTCGCGCTGGCTAACTGCTCCAACGCATGGTTATGCCTTTTCATCTCAGCTTCATAACCTGTGTGATTGAACTTTGAAAACATAAAGCCAGCGCCTGCAAAAGCCACTGCATTAAATATCCCTCCAGCCACGACACTCGCCATTAACTTACGTTGATTTGAATGGGTCTGTCGGTATCCACTTTTTCGATTGCATCCATTTTACTAACAGCGTTCCTGCACCAACAGCTGCAGCAAGTTTCGCTGTGCCTTTCACTGTCTCTGGTGTTCCCAATGGTTCTCCCAAAGCCTTTTTAGAAATCATACTCACTACCACAGCGCCAGTCGTAACAAGTAGCGCGTCGTACAATTCGTTCATAAGTTCTTTTCGATCGATCGCAGCCATATACATTGTCGTGTGTTTTGTTCAAGAATCAAATGTGTCTAACGCTGGACGACAAGTTCTACGATTTTCTGACGTGCTAACTGGTGCAGTACTCACGGGCTCTAATTGCGTCTCTTTTTCACTGCTAATTGTGTACCATAGCGAAGCAGCGGCGATGACAACACCAAGTGTTCCGACAATATAACCATAGCTCCACTCACTACCCTGTTCTTCGTTGACTATCATTTCACGCATTTTCTTTTCTTTCGCAGCTTTCGATATCTCAGCCAACTTTTTACCAGCAGCGACACGCTTTGGGTCCTTCACCTTAACACTCTTCACATCAGCTGTGATCTTAGCGTCAACAGCCGTCTGTGAGTCCTCAGCCATCTAATACACTATCACGTGTTATCTTACTCACAGTTGACCTCACAGGTGTCTCACAGATGACCTCACAGGTGTCTCACAGTTCCAGACCAAACGCACTAAAAATTAGGATTTTTTTTCTGAGAGTATAACATAATGACTCAAGCCCGAGAAATTAGCGAAGAAGTTATTGACCGCTTGCTGAGAACAGCCTTTGTCAGTGTGTCTACCTCACAAGACACCTCTGGGCCTAGCGTCTTAAACAAGTACTTCTCAACATACACACTGTTCGACCCTGACCCTGAAGGGCAGCCAAAACGGCTTAGCTCTCAGGTCCGCCATACGAGGCATCTTCTCGACGCTTGGATCGATCTTCGAGAGGGGAGAGCCAACGAGCTTGCTGATACATTAGCTGGCATAATCCCTGTGTGGTGTTACTCATCATTCAAGTACCTTATGTTAGCAAGTGATGTCTACTTGAACAACCCTCGTGGGTCCACAGCCACATTACTCGGTAATTTCCTCCAAGTGTTCTTAGCGACCCTTATGTGGAAACCATGCCCAACCAAAGCCAAAGCGTGGCTAGAGCTCGCCGCAAACCGCGACGTTCACGTTTGCAAGGTGGGGTGTAATGAGATACTGGGTGCGGATGATATCAGGGACCACGTACTCTCGCCCGCCCACAGACACTTTGCGAGAGACGAAAACGCGTACACCTGTCACCCATGCGGTGTGGCCGCCAACGACCCACTGTATCGCTTGAGACACGAGAGCTCACAGTCCCACCTTAAAAACTTAGAGCTTCAGCGGATATTTAACAACGAACAACAGTTACCGCAACAGGAGAGAACATTTCTCTGGAGGTATAGTAATCATGAAGAAAGTCGGTAGACTAGAAATCGTGATTGGTCCTATGTTCGCAGGAAAAACAACAGAGACTCTCCGCAGGTTAGTTGCGTTAAGTAAATCAGGGCTCAAAGTCCTCTACATGAACAACACAGGCGACACTAGGCGAACTGACCACGCGTTCTCCACACATCGTCAGACCATCGTTGTTGGATCAGACAGTTTACCTACAAAGTTAGTCACCAACCTTCCGAGTTCTTTCGAGCTAGCTGGCTACGACGTCATCGGAATTGATGAAGGTCATTGGTACTCTGGGTTACTCCCAATTATTCGCGAATACATTAAAGCTGGCATTCACGTCATTATTTGCGGTCTCATAACAACAGAGCATTTAAAAAGACTTGGTGAGCTTGACACGTTGTTCCCAATGGCAGACGACATCACATTTCTAAAAGCGTATTGCGCCGTTTGTCGTTACACTTACGGAACAACTGTTGAAGCGCCATTCAATTGGAGATACAACCCAGGACCATCGTTCGTTGGTGGTGCTGAGCAATATCGCGCAGTGTGCAGACGTCATCATCCTTCCACACAAAATTAAGGGTGTTCTCGGATACCCCACTTTCTAAATTTATACATTGGTCACATGAAGCGTCCAATGTACAGTAGAAACGTTTTTTCACACAGTGGTCAGAAGGTTTGTGAAATAAAGAGAGAAAGTTTCGCAGATATTTTTTTACTGAGTTAAAAACGTCTTTAAAAAATGCTAGAGCAGTTGTCTCAACGACTCATTACTCGATGTCTAAAAAGTCTCTTTACAATAGCGTCTCTCATGGTTACTCAACGCTGATTTATTCTTAAATTTACGAAAACACTGAGAGCACTGAAACCCAACGTCAAAGAAATATTTTATTACCGTGGTAATAGCGTCATCGTATGAGTCGCACAAGAGTGTTAGATAACCAGCGGATTTATATCTGAGTAGCAGAGAGTCTTGCTCTTTGGGTGTCCTACCTGTGCCACCCGGGTTCTTGAACTCAATCACAAGCCCGCTGTGCTGTCGGTTTGCATTGGCAATAATCAAGTCAGGTGTTCCACGTTGGTAACCTTTTTTCCACGAATTTATTCTTTTACTCGGAGTGTCTTGATTTTCACCACAAGCGGCTATCAAAATAGCCTCTGGATAATATTCCCTAAGAAAACCGACGACTTTCGTGTGGAGATCGAACTCGGTGATCATTTTAAACTGATTGTGTTTGAGACCAACGTCGGCTAAACTTTTTCTAACGCTTGGTAAGACTTCTGAGTGCACCCACCTTCCAAAGTGTTTCGCACGCTCCATTTTACTCGAGAACACCAACGAGTAGACTCCAAGTTCGTTGATAAACGAGGCCTGCTCTATCTTCATTTTACAATCAGGTTCGACATGATCGTTAACTGCGTCTTTTGGTCGAGCATAACCTAGAGCGCTCGCGACTTCTTTCGCTTTGAACCATATGTCACCGTTGTGATTAGCCATCGTGATTTGGTGACCATCGAAATCGAATAGTTGGAGTATCGCGGAAGTCATCGCTATATAGTCCTCCATGAGAAAAAACTACTCGATGTGGGCGCTAGGTTTTTTATAGATCTGGTTTGTTGTGTACCAACGCATCAGGTGTGTCTCGTTAGTCTTCAGTTTTCTACGTCGTCTGAAAAAGTTTCTAATGTTACGAACCAGTTTTCTAAGCCAACCCATCACATAACTTAGGTCACGTCTCCTACCACTCCCACAGTGTCTGACTCTGGTAACATAATAGGTTCGCCGTAAGTCTTTTTAGACCTCATACCAATCTCAGCGTGGAGCTCGAGAGTAACGTCACCGCGACCAAATGACCCACCAGCTTTGAACATGTGATCAGTCGTCTTATTTATTTTATATGTTTCATGAGGTCTCGAAATACACGCTCCCATTTACTTTACACCATATTCCTTCATCATTTCTCCACCCATGATTATGATGTCTCGGTTTGTCATGTAACCACTCACAATTTTCACGCCGTAGAATTCTATCAACGATGGGTATGCATAAGGTGCGAGTGGTATTCTTGGTCGATGTATTCCAAAAATCGTTCCATAGGGTGTGCCTATTTTTTTCATATTCGCTACGAAGTCTGAGTCGGCTGACTTAACGTTGTTGACCCTGACATGTGAGTTGCTCATTTGCCAATGTATCGATATCATATGCATTTTGGTGAGGTCAACACCACTTGGAATAGTGCATATGCTCTCCATTGCTGGGATGCTACCACCATACGCGAGCCCGTTGGTCATACCAGTCTTGTACCCTATGAACTTATCCCACTGACCGTCGTCGTTCGATATAATTGTCTCCCAATTTGACCCAGCGGTGCGAGTAGGTAGCCGCACTACGACAAAAATGGAGAGATCACACCACTGCATACTGGGGCAGTTACAATGAAGGCCTGACTCAAGTGGGAGTGGTGTTAACACGGGGGATAGAAAACTTTGACTCACACCGCTGATGCCAATAATAGGGCTATAAGCTGGGTTGTTTTGCACTAATTTACTTGTTTCACCAATGGCTTTCACTTTGTTTGAACCATTGGTGTGAAATTCCACATTTTTCAAGGCGTGTGTGCTAACGTTGAAGTCGAGCACAATATTGTAGGACTGGCTCTTGAGGTAGCTTGATAGCAATTGCTCTAGAGTTCTTTTATTTGCAGCGTCTGAGTCATCGACTGGGTCTGCCACGTTTTTTATCGCCGAGCCTTGCATGTCTATTATTCCAGACATCCTTCCACCGGTCGCGCTTAATTTAGGATCTTCGTCCAGATGCCTTTTCGTTCTCTTTAGTATTTTATCGTGAGGGTCGTCAGACTCATACCCATAGTTTAGACTCATTACTACCTCAAGGTGTATTTGGTTAGTAGATAGCCAGAGACTGCTGAGAACCCTAAGATTACCGCCAACGTTGTCGTGGTGTCTGACTTACTTGTGGTGGTCTGCGCTATTTGATTGGTGGTGACCACTGTTTTCTTTGCAGGTGGCGTAACTAGAGTTTCCAAGTGGAGCCCTGCCGCTTGGTGGACTTTTTTGTGCTTCGCTTTTGACGCTCGGTGGTAGTTCAACCCGTCATTATACCCAAATGTCATCCCAGTTTCGGACGAAGTTCTTAGCACGTTATTGTAACCGACAATGGGGTCCTTTAACAAGACCATGCTTCTGGGGATCAACCAAGTGTTGGGTGTCACAGCTGTGTCTAGCTTAACGTTGGTGTCACTAATCGCTTTGTTCATAAGGTTGATCCAAACACTCGGTGAATATTGAACCACAGCGTTTTCAACGATATCTCTAAAGATTTGTTGCGTTTCTCGAGCACTAGCTCTAGTTCCCACGATGCTTTGCTTTGACCTCGCTTGGGCTCCAAGAATGGCGTACATGTAAACTTCAATCGATTGGTTTAGTAGTTCTTGTCCTAATGGTGTGAACCCGTCAGAGTGTCTCGGGCAATACCGACGATAATCACCTTGGATGTCCTTGATCTATCTATTGTCAACATCAGTCAATGGTACATGTCCTCTCAAAAGTCGCCAGTCAGGGAGGTACAGTCTTAAGACGTTGTTAATGTCGACTTGACTCTTACTTAAACGAAACATCACACGACGAATGGTGAAGTACGTATGGAACCTCATGAGACCCACGACTTGCTTTGGGACGTCGACGTGATAACTTAAGTTTTGTAGAGACATCCCTGAGCGGTATGTAGCGATGTACATACCTGCGATCGCTTGATAGTAACTCTCGAGTAGAGTCCAAACAGTGTTAACGTTACCACCAATTGCCTTGTCGTTGTGACGTCTTTTGGTGTCGATGAGTATTCTCGGTAGGTCTGATTTGAAGGAATTATTGTCGTCAACAAAGACGTCAAAATTGTGGGTTGGGTAATTTAGGACGTATGGTGGAAACGTCGCGACTTCTCTGTAGCTCTTGTGGGTCTCCGTCAGTAGTAACTTTGGGACACGCCCATCGCTCGACCATATTCTTGGGAATCTTGGTGTGTTGCTAAGGAATTTCGTGAAGCCCTCGTTCTTCGTGAACTTTGGTGACTTTATGTTTATCATGTCAGAGTGCTTTGAACCCGACTTGAAGTAAATGTCGACGGTCTTGACTGTTTTATTGTCGTCTGCGAGGTTGTACCCAAACTCAAACTTATCTAGTTGCGCATTTGGAAATTCACTAAGAAGAATTAGTTCACCTTGCTTTCTTTTTGTTAGCATCTACATAACACACACTATATTATATGGTCAGGGTCGTAGTGTTGATTAAAGGTCCAACGGAGACTGTGGATCTACCAGAAGCACTTTTGACGTTTGGCTCAGATCCTCACTTACTAGTGAAAAAAGCGACCATCTTTTGGGACTACGTTAACGTGGAGACTGGTGTGAACGATGAAATAAGCTACAACAGCAACAAACACGTTTTTGAGCCTGGGTACCACACTTTTAAAATGATTGCCGACGAACTGAAGGGATTAGGGGCTATCGAGCTAGTAGCCAACAAACACAATTCAAAGTGTGAGATAAAAACTGACCAACAATTAGAGCTGTTTAAATTTGGAGAGCTGTTAGGGTTCAACGATAACACAACGGTGAGTAGTAGTGGTTTGGTCAGCCCTAATGTTGTGGACGTTAACAAAGGGCTGAAGTACGTACAAGTAGGTTGTAGCATTGTGAACAGACCTGAGAATATTGTTAATGGTAGCAAAAGCGAGGTTATCGTTGAGTTGCCATTGACCACCACCCAACCACTGAAGAGCTCTGTTCAACAATTCTTCAACATTGAGTCGAAGGTGTCGATAAACAAAGGCGCTTTTACGCAGCTAGTGTTCAATGTGACTAACCAAGATGGTAATGGTGTTGATGTTGGTGACATATTGTTGGATTTGTATGCGACGCTTGAGTAGCTAACGTTAAACGCATGCTAAAGTAATGAGTCTAAACTATGGGTACGACTCTGGTGGCTACACTGAAAAGCGACGTGTAGACGACAGTCCTCAAAAGTTGACGGTGCTCGTTGAAGGTGTGGAGAAAGTCGTGACTTTTGACTACAGTGTAGTAGCCACACATGATAACCCACACATTGTAGTCAAGACAGCCACTGTGTTTTGGAACTATGATAATGTGACGGGTAGTGATGATATTCGATTCACATACACTAGATTAGGAATACCGTATCCAGGACTCGCGACAACTCGATTGAGTGGGGGTCACTACGACTTCGACGCGTTGGTTAGAGCTCTACGACTCACGCTCAAGGAGGTTAATGTAGACCTCGTGGTGGAGAAATTGGTGGTCACAGGTAAAAGTAGGGTCAAAGTTCTGCGTATATGGCATGGCTCCGACAGCAGAGTAGAACTTAGGCTAGGTGACATTGGGCTTTTGCTTGGTTTCGCGAAGGACGCAGGAATTACGTTAGATGCTAAGTGGCACGACAGTCCAAACAAGATTGACATGAACAGAGGTCTGAAGTATGTAGAGGTCTCGTGCGACGCTGTTGAGACGGAGAGCAATGTGGGCACTGACGGGAATCGTAGTGATGTGATCACAACGTTGCCAATACCCACCGAGCAGTCTCTTGATGGAGGGATACAACGTTATGCATATGTTGAGTCCAAGGTGAGAATTAAAAAAGGTATTTACTCAAGTATGACGTTTCGTGTCAAACCAAACAATGGTGACGCTGACGTTGGTGCAGTGCTATTGGAACTGTATATTGTGTGAATTATATGGAGCTTGGTGTGGAGACAGAGCAAGGGTTGCGAGACATCTATTATAATCCCAAGACAGGGTTCAGTGGTGCAGAGAGGCTGTATCAAAGTGCATTGGGAGACGGATTGAAAGTAACTAGAAAAACAGTGAAAGAATGGTTGACAGCGCAGGACACTTACACTAGGTACAAACCTATTGTGAGAAGACACAAGTTTCGCGCGACTTTTGTTGGGTTTCTTGGTGAGGAGCTCCAAATGGATTTAGTGGACATGAGTAAGTATTCAAAACAGAATGGAGGGTATTATTGGATATTGACAGGCATTGAAATATTGAGTAGATATGCTTTTGGAATTGCAGTTTATAGAAAAGACACTAAGAACATGACTAAGGCTGTTGGAAAATTGTTGGTTGACTTTAAAGATCGGTTTGGAGCCATGCCTAAGTTAGCGCAATTTGACGACGGACTTGAGTTCTACAATGTTGGGGTGAAAAGTTTGCTGAAAGAACATGGTGTTGAGTATTTCAGCACTAAGAGCGACAAAAAGGCTGCTGTTGTTGAGCGTTTTAATAGAAGTCTGAAGAGTATTATGTGGAAGTACTTTTACACTCATGGGACGTACAAATGGATTGACGTTTTGGTTCAGTTTGTAAGCAATTACAATAGCGATGTGAATCGCAGCATTATGATGAAGCCAAAGGATGTCGATAAGTCAAACGAAGGCGAAGTGTGGACCACTTTGTTTGGTCACCAATTTGCAGACAACCCATTGCCAAAGTTTAGAGTTGGTCAATCGGTGAGAATTAGTAAATACAAGAGTGTGTTCACAAAGGGCTATGAAGCCAACTTCACTGAAGAGCTGTTTAAAGTGGTAAAGGTTATTCGTGGTGATCCTAATGTGTACGAAATTGAGGACCACACCGGTGAACAGATTATTGGCAAATTTTATGAACAGGAATTATCGCTGGTTAATAAGAAACATGGTGACGATGTGTACAGAGTTGAAAAGGTGTTGAAAAGAAAGAAAGTCAGAGGAAAGAAGATGGCGTTGGTCAAATGGTTGGGTTATGAGAGCAAACATAATTCGTGGGTACCAGAAAGCGATATTCAAAATGTGAGCTAATGTAATATGGCTGAGGGTGGAGAGGGTTTCGACGAGGTCGAGATGGAAATCCTCGGTGAGTACAAAGACGTGAGTTATGAGCAATTAGAAGAGAAGCTCGTCAATATCGAAAAGTTAATCAAAGACATAAACGATGAGCACACTGAAGACGACATACCGGAAGACGTTCGTGTTAATCGCGACGACTATGAAGACCATGCGAAAAAGATAAGGAGTGAGCTAGACGCGAGACGAGATTGGCAAAAAGAGACGTCATTTACTGACACTGACGATGGTAAAACGGTGACAATAAGGGGAACCAACACAGAAGTCCCAGCGGTAGAATTTGTCGAACAGGGGTCATATGGTGACGTCGATGACGTAAGTTTCAGTATAGCTTTTGAAGAGGAGGAGGAAATTAAGAGAAGACTGGGTGAGCTAAAAGCGTCCAACAAAGAGCTAGCAGAAAACAACGTGAAAAGAGTCAAGCTAATAAATAAGAAAATACGTGAGTTGTATAGAAAAAAACTCGGTCGTGACGACACGTCAAGGGAAATAGTCAACAGGTCGCAGGTCGCGGACTCAGGGGCTATTCTTTTCAAACCGATAAACAAAGATGGTAAATATGGAAGTCCCAAACGAATTCTAAAACCTGGGAGAAAAGGCTTGATCTTTAGTAAAGATGTGAGTAGTAAAAACGCGATTGAGCAATTCAAACAGTTAGTTAGTCAAATCCCTGAGAGTACAGAAACAACAGCTGTCACAACAGAAGTAACCCCAGACGACTTCCCAGTAATTGAAACAAGAGTGGGTCGCGACGACATACCTGGGCTAACACCAAACGAGAACCGTGAGCTGAGTGGTGTGCTTAATCCAAGTGAGAGTGCCTTGCGTGAGTCGAGAATAGGCGACACTGGCGCACTGCAAGCGCAGGCAGACCACTTTCAAGAAACGTTAGGTGAAACGAGTGGGAGATTGGCAGAGCTTAATAGAAAAGCTGACCAAACTGGTCTCACGCCTGACGAAGAGCAAGAGCACGCTAGCTTACCTGAAAGAGAGTCAGGACTTGAGCAAGCCATAGACAGAACCCTAGGACAGCGCGAACTTGAAGAAGTTAGAGAGCAACAAGAAGTCGACATTGACAGGTTTCAGAGATTCAAGGAATGGGCTAAAGAAAATATGGTTGGGTTGAGCGCTGTAGCAATTTCAGTGGCTGGGATTATAACAACAATTATTATCGCTGGGAGATCCGCTGTTATGAAAGGCGCTATGGCCACAAAGTCGTTCGCACAGGCTGTTAAGAATGCAATCACGAAGATGGGTCCATGGGCTGTTGGGCTGGCTAACTTAGTTTACAATGTGTTGACGTTGGGTGCGAAGGGCCTCGCTTGGTTGGCTTGGTTGGCCTCGTTGCGGTGGTACTTGCCTGGTTTGCTTATGATTATTACAAGCTAAAACGGTAGTCTCAGCTTCGAGGGTCTCAGCTTCGAAGATGACAAAACATATGTAAAGTATATGAACGTCACGTCAGCAGAATTGAGTCCCGGTTTTAGACGAGCGACCATGGGTGTTATAAAAGGGGCGAGAACACAGCATGTGATCACGTTGAACCCTAATAAGGTCAGTCCTGGTGAGGAACTTTACATTGATATACCAAAGCTCAAGGTTAGCAGCTGTTTGGTGCCTGGGTCGTTGGGTCTAGTGTTCGACTTTAAGAATGCAAACGCCAAAAGTTGGTTCTTGAATAATGTTAGCAAGTTGTTGGTTGAGAAGCTTGTTGTGAGACTAGCTGGAGAAGCTGTGTATGACAACAGTGGGGAAAATTACACTAGTGTTTATCGTGACCTTTGGGAAAGCATCACTGCGCGAGACCAAATGATTGACTATGGTATTGGTGGTGAGAACTTGAGAAAGCTAATTTCTAAGGACGACAGTGGCGCGACGAGTGGAGACGTTGTTAAGGTTAGTGACGCGTTGATGTTTGGTGTGATTGGGACGAAGCAGCGGATTAAGCTCGGTAAGATCATGAACGACCACGGGTTGTACGCCCCTTTTAGCATGAACAACAACTTGCAGTATGTGATCACACTTCCGAAGGCCACAGACATCATGGTGGCGCAATCCGGTAGCGCTGTGGGTGGATACACTCTGGAGAATCTCGAGCTCGAGTATGAAACGATCGATAACCAGGAGCTTGCTGATGAAATAACGTCAGGCTATGCAAGTGGTCGTAGTTTGTCATACGAACACGTTACATTGATGAAAACCACTGAATGGGATAAGGGCACAACCATTGTGAATGAAAATGTCAATCTGCCAAGAAAAAGCATGAAGGCGATTGTGTTGCTATTCACGAATAAGGTGCGAACAGACAGCGAGGAGTTTCTTTACCCAAATATCGAGAGTGTTAGAGTCACAATTGAAGGTGTGCCAAATAGTGTGCACTCACAAGGCATCCCAAAGTCGAAGTTCTACGCAGAAGCGAAACGATTGTTTGGGTTGGGTGAGGAACACGCTCAGTTCATGACCATACAGAAATTCTATAAAAATAGTTTTGCGTTGGTCATTGACTTGAGGAGCGTTCAAGATAATTACAACGTCGCCACTGGCAAGAAAATCGTAAACACACAATCCGGCGTGCTTCTTGAAATCACTAAGAAAGCGACGACTGCGAATGTTATGTGTAGGGTGTTTGTGATGAGTGATGGGCTGGTCAACTTCATGAACAACGGGTTGCAGTCAATCTAGTATTAAATCAAACGTAATTTAATGGAGACCCCGTTTAATGCGCTAATTGTTGGTATGACAGCTTGTGGTAAGACACATTACTTGCTGGAAACATTGGAATCTGAGTATCGTGGTAAATTTGACTACATCGTGTTGATTTGTCCTACTTTCGAGTGGAACAAAGCGTATCAAGATTGGAAATATGTACGTGACCCTGACGTGTTAGCGATAGACTGCGCGCAGGATAGTGTTGACGCTGTTCTCAAGTGTGTGACTAACGTTTTTAAAGGTACTAACACTCTGATTGTGTTGGATGACTGTGCAAGTTCTCAAGATGTCAAGAATAGGACTAGTCAGTTGGTCAACTTAGCTTTTAGTGCGCGACATTTTATGTTGAGCGTTATTGTCGTCACACAACAACTGACGTCGATCGCAAAACCGTATAGAGAAAACATTAGTAAGCTCGTTTGCTTCTACTGCCCGAGTAGGAGTGATATGAAGGTTGTTATTGACGATTACCTTGGAAACATTAGCAGAGAAAAATCGTCGGCGATTGTGACCGCATTAAAAAATAATAAGTATGCTAGACTTGAAATCTCACTGCGTTATCCATACAGTCATGAAGTTGTTATTCCGCAATAAAATATGGGTATAAGTAATAGCGTGATGGTAAAACGCAAAAGTGAGGAAAACCCCACGATTGAGGAATTAGTTGAGGAGACTGACGACACCTCAACTGTGGAAGACAACGTTGACGTTAGGAGATCCGAACTAATAAGACTGTCTGGTGACGGTGTGGTAAGTCAGTCCGAAGCGTACATTAAAAAAGCGTCCGCGAAAGTTATTGATAAGATATGGCGCCAACACGAGTTGAAGAGAATGGAGATCGCAAACGCTTTTCTCACCGACTTGCTAATCAGCAAATTCGCCAGCTTACTAGATGGGTTGAACGCTATCGAGAACCCTGAGGAACTAAACGACGAACTACAAAAAGATCCGTTACTAAAGAAAGACGTTGAGAGTATTGTCGCGATTGTGACACCGTACGTACCTTTCTTGGGCTTGTTGTCGGGAGGAATTATAACATCGAAACACGTGTACGATCATCATTTTAGGAGCGAGGTGGTAGACACTGAGAGTAGTGAACAAACAGACTAATTCGTAGAGTAGTTGGCTATTTGTTAATCAATGTTGTTAGCCAATCAAAAGAGCACCATTTTGCTATCCATTTGGATAAACATCACCACTAGACTTGAAAATCTAGTGGTTTTTTTTCGCGCGTGAGTTGAGACAGCAGTAGTTTGTTGAAAAAAAAATGTGAAAACGTTGAAACAACACTCTCTATTTTTAAACACGTGAAAATGTTGAAACGACACTTTCTTTTTTAAATATGTGAAAAATGTGAAACGACACATTCTATTTTTAAAAAAACATGCAAAAATATTGAAATGTCACATTATTAGCATATAAATCGAGTTTGTGGTCTTATTTGATGTATGTTGTAAATTTAGAATTACCGAAATGACATCGAATTTTTGGGGGTTTGGGATTTGGTATAAATTTGGTGATGTTTTGGTGATTATATTCGCGTTCAATATTGAATGTGTAAAAATTGAGCTCGTAACCCCACTCTCTATACTACTGCGGTCGACTGCTATATTAAAGGCGCTGTTACACTGTGCAATTTTTCATGCAATTAACTTGTCTCGCAACGCTGCCTCTAGAGGCATGTTAAGCAGGCCCGCACAAAGACTAAAGTGGGCCCGGGGAAAAATAAATAATTGGGGGCCCCCATTGGAAAAATATGCCATGCATTTTACAAATGAATCGCATATATTTCAAGAGAAAATGTTTCAGTTTTACATGTGAAATGACAACGCAAATTTTCGCAGAGAAGTAGAAAATACTGTTTGATAATTTCAACTACAGCCTCTTGGCTACCGATCGATTTTCTACAAAGTAAACTAGCAATATAATTAGGGGGCCCGATGTTAAGTAAGAAAAAGGTCGTGGGCCCATGGTTGCATTTACACCTTTTACTTAACATGCCTGTAGATCAGTGTTGCGAGACAAGTTGCATGAAAAATCGCACAGTGTAACAGCGCCTTAAATTCCACCGCTTCGGTCGGATATATAACGACCAAAGTGCGACGGTTTCAACCGTCCAATTTATCATGCGTCGAATGTAATACGGCTCGTCAAAACAAACTGGGACGGGATTTAAGTTCAGTACTTTTAAAATGCAATCCGAACGAGTTCTTTTTACGGGAGGCCGATTACGTTCGACAAAATAATAAATTTTATGTTTGAAACCGATGTCCATTAGGCCCGTTTCAAACGCGTCTAGGTTACCATGTGCCGAGCTTAATCGTTTGAATTAAGCACATACATGATAAGCTCGACATTTGAAACAATTAAGTTCGACTGTTTTAATTAAGTTCGACCGCGAAGTTCGACCGGTGTGACAGGAAATTGCCCCTCCCCCCAGGAAATTCTCCCCTGAGGGGCGAATTTTCTAGGATATTTGTCCCTCTCATTTCGTTTTTACAAAAAAAAATACTTAAATATATTAGTTGACCAGCTCAGACACAGGTTCAGAGGAGTTTAGTTTTTATATAGCTATTGGACTTGTTACTCGGGCTACCTCGAGTCTAGGTTTCGGCATTTTCGTTTTTGTGTAGCCAAAGTTGCGGCAAAGGGCTTTGCGAACTGCATAATGATTTTGACTATATCTATGCCTGTTAACCATGTTAGCTTTCTTTTCGATCGAGTGTTTAGTAGCCGGGTGTTTTGAGGTGAAGTGTTCTTGCCTGCTTGGCCGTTGGAAGTGTTTAAGAACAGCTATATTGCTGGCAACTTTCTTGTTGTTAAATACGCTCAGGGTTGGTCTAGCCCAGTCTAGGTTTCGGCATTTTCGTTTTTGTGTGCCGAAAGTTGCGGCAAAGGCTTTGCAGAAAAAACTATGAAGAATAAGTAGAAGCGTAAATAGGTACTTGTCAATGAATCGCAGTCTGAAAAGCATTTACGAGACCTGTAAACCCGCGAAGTAATGCAAAGATTCTCTCCAGGATAACTGGATGAGAGAAACACAGATGAGAGATTAAAGAAAGAACTCGCAGAACCGTGGACGAAACATCAACATGACAACATATAGTCGTTGCAAGGCATGCAAGCGAATTGAAGCGAGTTCGGACTTTCGTTTTATTGGCCGAATGAATCGCAGTTGGAAAAGTTTACCGAGACCTGTAAACCCGCAAACCATTGCAAAGATTCTCTCCAAGATGAGAGAAACACAGATGAGAGATCAATCATGAAGACGGAATGGACAGCCGAAGGACAGGAAAATATTATTATACCGTGTTGACACTTGACATTTATCCGTGAAACTCCGTAATATTAATCATTATGAAATGTTGTGTTTTTGTCCGATTTAAATCAATTCTACATCGAAATGATCACTTGAATCTGGCGAATCGAACGCTGTAGGTTTCGTCTACTTAAAATGTGAAGATCAGATGTTATATGTGATTAAAGCGACACTCGTCAAATCAAAAGACATGGCTTCAAGATCGTCGTTTACCCGATGATTTAATGCTTTTATGTCCATTAAACCGATGTAATTTCGTATATACCTTGCCGTTGATTTTTATATAAATTTTGACACACGAAAGGGGGGGGGATGCTAGCCTGCGTGTAGACCGCTGATTTTTCTTCGTCCTCATTTCTAGCCCAACTTGCTTCTAAAAGTTTCCCACTTCAAAGGAGCGCTGCACAATGCCTTCAGTGCCTGATTACAGAAATCAATGCATTAAAAATTATCCTTTGTGATATAAGATATAAGACAAGTGAGCGGGTTTTCTAATTCCAACTGTATAACATGCCACCAATTATGCATACCCAATCTCCGCAGGCAATATGCGTGCCAGCGGGCGTCTTGTTTAGAAATAAATGAATAAAAACAGAAATCATCAGATGAACTATCCAACAATGTTATCAGGGATTATTTTAACGTGCAGTGATAACCAATTTGTGCAGTGATAAATGAGATTTGTGTAGTGATAAACGCAATTTTGTGCAGTGATAAATGTTTCTTTAATATTTAAGAATGGGTGTTATTCGTGAAAGGATTGCATCAGAAATTTGTTCAAAGGCACAATATACATACTACATTCCAACATATACTATTTAATATCAAAATTAAAATTAGCAAATGACCCTGGTCCACTATCTTCTGATAATGTAAAGCGTACCGTAAACTAACAGCCTTATGCCCAGCTTATACAGACCAGAAGCTAACTAAAACTAGTTTCTACCATTTCTGGCATTTCAACTTTCAAGATACATGAGTATATAGCTACTATAGCAGGCCCTACCGCCATAATAAACAAAACGCTAGTGTTCTCACTATTTAGCCGACTACCCATGAACGGTGCCAACCAGCAAACCCCACATAACATGCTTGAGGCTTCTATCAGGTCGATGCGTCTGTGGCTCTTACCAGTGTGCTACTGTTTGACCATTGTTATATTTTGAAAATGCGAATGACAGTACGACTATAGTTGATTACTGACGAGCTACCGAGCTACTCAGTGCTCCATCGCTGCTTAACGTGCTACTGAAGTTAGATTTTATGCCTTTTTCAGCTCTTTGTGCAGTGATAAAAATTCCTTAAAATAATCCCTGAATGTTATTCACCTTCATGCATCCATGAAGGTGAATAGCAATGTTGGATAAAAAGTGGAGAAAAACATTAAAATAAAAAAGAAGGATAATGCATTTCGGCGGACAATTTATCAACAAAACAGAGCGGGTATTTATACGATAAATGTTGAATAACCTCACCGCATTAATGAAGTGACGCTATATTTAACAACATACTAAAAACAAAACCCATGCACATTAGGAGGAAGATGTTTTCCAATCGCTGAGTCACAATAGACTCGCTTCGACATTGCCGTTTTGGCTGCTGACGAGTAGAAATAGTTTTAAGTTTAATTTCGAATGACAGAAGACACGTACGTGTTGTTACCACATATTGACGGCAAGTGGAAGGCAATAACATTGTTATCAGTGTCATAGTTTATGCGCATCATTCGCGTTTATAAATTCAATGAGGTTTTTAAAGAACGAGGCAATAACATTGTTATTGTGATAGTTCATAATAAAGTTGATAGTTAAGAATATTAAAGGCCAGCATAAAACACGTAGAAAAGGCATAATAAAATTTTAATTAGATCTAACGTTTCGTTGTATAAGTTACAACATCTTGACTTCAGAGATGATAATTACAAAGTACCTAAGCCTGGATATATATATTTACAACATGTCAAAAATTAGACAATCACAGAGAAGTGTTAAAAATAAAAGTTACACGTGAGGAAAGTGTAATAACAACAACACCGGTAGTTGTGTGGGCTGTTGACCTGGGCTGCACGCATTGCTTTCAATAATGATCTATTCTGACGCTCAACTTCGCCATTTGCCCGGGGCCAGAGAGGAATTGTTTTCCGGTGTTTGATCCCCCGCTCTTCTAAGAAATCGTACATTTCTTTGCTTACTAAGTTTGACCCGTTGTCTGTCCGTAACGTTTCTGGGATTCTATGTCTTGCAAAATGCTTCTCAAGGCGATCCATTATGACTCTGCTTGTGGTGGTCTTTATAATGTCTACCTCTATCCACCGGCTGTAGTATAATCCACCAGGACCAATAAACTTTCTCCCGTTGGAAGTCATGGTCCCATAAGATCAAGTGCCAGATCTATCCAGGGCTTTGTAGGCATTGTGGTCTTGACAAGAGGAACACTGTTTGCTGGGGTCACTGCCTGACAACCAATACAACTTCTGTAATGTCTTTCGACCATGCTACTCATTCCAGGCACTTTGCTCAGTCGATCTTTGGTTTTCACTACCCCCTGATGGCCCTCGTGCGCTAGGTGCAAGACTCTCTCGCGTTGACTCTTTGGTATGACGATGCGGGTGTCTCGTAACACCAGTCTTCGTATCACCGTTATTTCATTTCGAAGAAGTTTGAAGGAGTTTGGGGCTGCATGATGTCCAGTTCCCTGTTTTCCAGCACTTTCTCACTTCGGTCAATTCTTCGTCTTCTCCAGACACCATTTCAATTTCTTTCGTTGTCAACTTAGCGCGGTGTGGCGTTGTATGTGACCATTCTTACATAGCTATCTGTTGCCAGGCCATATTCTTCTGATGCCGTTTCTTGTTGGTGAGTCGACTGAGGCAATCGGCGATATTCTTGCCAATTGTGTATTTTAATGGCATCAAACGCAGGACCCATCTCTCTACTCTTGCTGATGGTCTTGATCGTGGACCGTAGATTGTCTCTAGTGCCTTGCAATCTGTCACAGTTGGAATCTTTCGCATACCCAAACTACGGCCAACGCTTCTTTTTCTGCTTGACTATATATCTCCGTTCAACCTCGCTGAGGCTACGACTTGCGAAACACACTGCTCTGTTGACTCCATCTTTCTCACCTACGGGACTGGCGTCAGTGACAACTTCTGTTGGTGCTTCTCTGTCGAAATAGGCCATCATCGATGCTTCTGATAACCGCTGTTTTAGCTCCACGAAGGCTTCTTCTTTTCTCCATTGCCACTTTTACCTTTTGACGTGTTAAACTTCTCAAGGGCTCTGCGATTGTGGCAAAGTCTGGTATGATTGTCGAGCTGAATCCAATGAGGCCAAGAAAACTTCGCAGTTCTGCTACATGACCAGGAGCTTTCGCATCTTGAACTGCTCTCACCTTCTCTTCAATTGGCCCGACACCATATTTGCTAAGCAGGAGTGCCATGAAGACAATTCTGTCCATACCAAACAGACACTTCTTGTTGTTGAGTGTTAGGTTTCTTTCTTCCAATCGTTGCAACAGCTTACGGAGATTTTGGTCATGCTCCTGTTTGGTGTTTCCATGAAGCACAAGATCATCGGCTATGTTGGTGACGCCCGGACAACCCGAAATTGTTTGTGTTATGATGTGTTGGTATTTTTCTGGTTCGCTGTTGATTCCAAAATTGAGTCGTTTGTAGCGATAGAGTGAATCACCCACGGCAAATGTGGTGATTGGTCTTGACGCTTCATCTAACTGGATTTGATGGAACCCATATTCATATCCAGCTTCGAAAAGACTGCACTTCCATATATTCATCTCTTCCAACACTTCTTCTACAGTGGGAATAGGCAACTTCTCTCTCAGTATGGCTTCATTCGCTCGTCTAATATCCCCACATATTCGAACTTCATCCTGGTTGGGCTTATAGGGACATAAACAGCAGGACGCACCCATGTTGTCGGACTTTCTACTTCCTCTATGATATCCAGGTCAAGCAGCTTACCAATAGTGTTCATCACCTTATCTTTGAGGGGATATGGAATCGTTCTTGGCTTCTGAGCGATGGGCATGGCATCAGGTTTGATGTGTAAGGATAGCTGATAAGTTGACAACTTACCAACACCACTGAATACTTTGGGAAACTTATCTGTAATATCATTTATGTCCTTGTTTATTTATACTTGGAGCCACTTCGATTCCAGGTCCAACTCGAAGAATGTTGAGCCTTTTTGCAGCTGAACTCCCCATTATGCACCGTCCTTCTCGTTCTGTTACAAGGACTGTTTCTTCCGTCTGTTTTCCACACTCTAAAACTGCTTTGAATTTGCCCACTACTGATAAAGTGTTATTGCCACTCTACGTTTTCTGTCATCCGGTTCGAGGTTGACTTGTAATCTACAACGTTTTAGCTCCTTGAATTGATTTTCTCCAAGCACTGTGGATTGGGCAGCAGAGTCGATCAACATTTTAGTTGGAGTACCTTGTAATGTCACAGTAACCACGTTGTCTTGGCTCTCTCCCGTCACATATATAGGAAATGCATATGGATCATCACTATCATACTCCACTTGATTGATATTTCTTCCATCTCTCCTTTGTTTGTTTGACTGCTCACTTTTATCTGGACTCCTCTCGCTGTTTCTTGCTGCTGTGTTGCCATCGATTTTATTTCGACAACATACTGCCCAATGACCTTGCATTCCACACTTGGCACAAGTCCCCCCTCGAGCTGGACAGTTCTGATCTCTTGCAATGTGCCCTATTTTACCACAGGCATAACATCTGGGTTTCCAGTCTCTTTTCTTTGAATGTTGGGTTTTTTTTCGCTGCCCACCATGTTTACAGTGCTTTCTTCATTTCCAGTAATACTACTCGCTTGTTGTCTAGCTGTCTCCCATGCTCTTGCTTTATTAAGCGCGTCGTTGAGCTTAATGTTTGGCACTTCAAATAGTTTTGTTCTTAAGTCATCTGAAGCAATTTTTTCTAAAAATTGATCTGTTACCGCATCATTTATCGCATGTTCTCCATAACCACAGTGTCTTGCTTGTTTCCGAAGTCGAAGGACAAAAGAATCCACATCTTCTCCCGTCTCCTGCTTTAGCTCTCTTAATCTATGCCTCTCTGCTTGTGGTTCAATGTACGTATACATTTCTTGTACTCGTTATCGTCGTCTGCTTCGCTTGCAGGCGGAGGAACAACAACGAAATTTTCAAAAATATCTTGTACACCAGGACCAGCTCTATATAATAGCTCATTTCGTTTTCGAACAGGATTTTCTAAGTTAACTTTTCCTTCAGCGTAATATGAAAAGTTTCGGAGCCATACACGCCATTTCTCTGCCAGCTATGATTTTGGACCAGAGACATCCATCGCCTGTAATTTGTGTTCCATGGTTAACTACGAAGGTTCTTCTGCTATCCTCGTCGCCAATGTAATAACAACGACTCACGAAATAAGGATTGATAAGGATTGAAGTTATAAATGTTCCATTCAAGCGACACTTTGCCAAATCGAACTTCACAATTGTAGTATTTGCTGACTTATCTAGCGGTCGAACGGTCATATTTCAAATCGAACTAACGAACGGGAATGCGGGATGTCACCGTTGTCAAAAACATTGAGGTTTATATTGCAGTCGATAACAATGTAAACCATGCACGTATCAAGGCGATCATATGGCCCAATGCATGGCCTTCTCATTTTAAAATAACATACAGTATAACCTAAACGGTAATGATATGGCGCGTTTATGTCGAAATTGAATCTGATCATTTCAGAACACTATACATGTAATTCGAACAACATTTACTCGAAACGAGCGATAATCGTGAAGTTATAAATTTACTGCATTCAAGCGAAACTTTTGCCTAATCGAACTTCACGATTGCAATATTTCTGAATTGAACGATTTACAGGTATCTGGCGGTCAACTTTCAAATCGAACAAACGAACGGGAAATATACCTTCCTGGCTAATATTAAAATAACGTACGGAAATCACTCAGGATGTGACCGTTGTCAAAAACATTGAAGTTACAGTGTCAATTAAGACGCCAGAAAGATTGGGAATCGAATAGTTGACACTATTAAATCGACTCCCCTGTTTTGTCTGTTTTCGCTTGCTTATGAACTGCCGAAATTCGAGAGTATTTGAGAGCCTATGGACAAGAATGCCGATTATGCATCAGCGCTGTTAACAGCACAAACTATTCCAGTTATCGAGTGGAACTCGACCACGACAATGTCTTAGTTGAAGGAGACAACATGTTCCTCGTGAGGGATTTCTGTCGACGTGTCGTTGAACATGCAACTTACAAACTGACAACTGTTGTTTGTTGCCGTTGGTTATAACACATTAGACAAGTCAAACAACTCGTGCGTTAGACCTTGTAAAGTTTACTTTTTCTGAACCAAACGTTCGAAGAGGAGTATAAATATGCAAAAATATAATTTGGCCGCCATCTTCAAAAACAGCATCGTAATTTAACCCAAATACGTCGAACGTTTTCTTGACAAATAATCAACCCTACAAGCTCTCTTATACCTTAAAACAAAGATAATTTATCTGTCTACAATATACGTAAACGTTATTGTGCTACCTTACTTAGTTTTTTTAAAAAAGCGCAATGATATTCGTGATATGTCATTAAAGTGCGGGGTTTCCAGGGAGCGCTTCGAAAACATTCATTAACATTACATCAGAAATTTAAATTTTAAAAGTACTTTTACATGCCTGTAGCTGCTGTATTTCAAAAGGTATGTGACATTAATTTCTATTGAAAAACAAAGCTACACGGTTGAACATATAGTTCGCAGTTCGACATTGTTTACATTTAGATATCCAAATTTAATACTATCATTGCTTACAATATATTAGCTTTTACTTCAATATAAACATAGCTACATTCGTTGGATTTCAAATTGCGGTATATTCATACCGTGTGCTGCGTACTTTTACATACACAAGCCCAAGTAGCCAGAGTTAACGCCTATTCCTGTTCGTTTGTTCGATTTGAAATATGACCGCACGACCGCCAGCAAATATTACAAACGTGAAGTTCGATTTGGCAAAAGTGTCGCTTGATCATGGAAAATTCAACTTCGCGAGGCTTGCTCTTTCGAGTAAATGTTGTTCGAATTAGATGTATGGCGTTCAAACATTGAATTTTGACATTATAAACGCACCATATGATTACCGTATGTTATTTTAATATTACAAGACTATACGCCTTGATATGTGGTGCAGATTATACAGTCTATTTATTTGATCCTCTATATGCTATACTGCTATAGAAATTTCTAGCATTCTGCTGGCATGCCTGATCCTGAATACTGCTCCAACCTTGTAGCACTCCAGAGGCAGCATTTCACTTCTGATAAGAACTCCTAGTTATATATAATATTGTTGGATTACTCATTTATCCGTTTTAAGTACACAAAATATTTTCGCCACAAGTATAACGTGTTATTGCTGTTGTTTAGTGTTGCTTTTATGTAGGATATCAATTTAAGCGGGCTTTATTACAAATAATATTGTTCCATTGAATAGCGATATGTTGCGTAGTTTTGAAATAGAAGGAAACAACAACATATAATATTGTTTCATTCAATAGCGATATGTTGCGTAGTTTTGAAATAGAACGAGACAACAACATGTTGTTTCATTCAATAGCATGAATATGTTGCGTAGTTTTGAAATAGAACGAGACAACAACATGTTGTTTCATTCAATAGCATGAATATGTTGCGTAGTTTTGAAATAGAACGAGACAACAACATATAATATTGTTTCATTCAATAGCGATATGTTGCGTAGTTTTGAAATAGAACGAGACAACAACATGTTGTTTCATTCAATAGCATGAATATGTTGCGTAGTTTTGAAATAGAACGAGACAACAACATGTTGTTTCATTCAATAGCATGAATATGTTGCGTATAGTTTTGAAATAGAACGAGACAACAACACATATAATTGTTTCATTCAATAGCAATATGTTGCGTAGTTTTGAAATAGAACGAGACAACAACATGTTGTTTCATTCAATATAGCAATATATGTTGCGTAGTTTTGAAATAGAACGAGACACAACATGTTGTTTCATTCAATAGCATGAATATGTTGCGTAGTTTTGAAATAGAACGAGACAACAACATATAATATTGTTTCATTCAATAGCAATATGTTGCGTAGTTTTGAAATAGAACGAGACAACAACATGTTGTTTCATTCAATGGCATGAATATATGTTGCGTAGTTTTGAAATAGAACGAGGCAACAACATGTAATATGTTTTCATTCAATAGTTTCATATGCAATACAATATTGAGCATGTATGAAGTGTTATTGTTGTAGTGTAAACGGAGGATGTTGACGGGTCGTTAATCTGTCCGTTTACGATCCGTACGACTCGTACGAGTTGTTATTAAATGTTGGGCCTTGGCAACTGTTATAACGTGCGCACAGGTGGTGATATTGATTAACGACGCGCATGAGGTTAAGATAACGAGTCGTGAAATTTCATTTACGAGTCGTGTCAAGTGGAGTGCCTTCACGAATCGTACGGGTCGTGAAGTTTGGTTTACGACCCGTATCAGGTCGACAGTATTGGACATGTATGACATTTTCAAGTAAATTTGTGGGACAAACTTCAAGAATAGATGTAACTAATATTTTAATGAGTGAAAATCCTCTACCCTGCACCTGACGTCAGACACCATCTCATTTAATATTTCAAAATCGAAGTAAAATACGGAAAGTTGTAAAATTGTTACTCTATCATTTTACGAATTCTTTCATATTAGCCAAATTTAATTTTGTTGCCAATGTTCTTTAAGTGATCCTGCTTAATGAATACTTTTTCCCGAACAAGAACGCGAGCACGAAACAAACTCGATCGTACTCGATTTCGTACTCGTTACCGTTGTCATGATTAAACTATCTAATGTTATCATGCATAGTGCAGCACAGCATTGTTTACGTCTGTTGACAACTTGGAACACGGACAACGTGACAGAGACAGAGAACGAAAGAGACAAATAGACGTTTAAAACTAAGAGGCTGTTTGTATGGAAGGCGGGACGGGACGAATAAGCTGGACGGAACGTTTTTCATCCCAAGTTTATGCGAGAATGTTTCCAGACGGGACAATTGCACCTGGGACGTTTCACGCTCGATGACTGGCCAAATTGATCAACATGGAGAAAGCAATTGCATAAAACAAAGTTAAAAACCACAGACTGTCAGAGTAATGGATGGAATACTGGCCTATTACTACCATTTGCAACTCTACAGTTAGACGAAAAGATTTTAATGCATTTATTTATGGTTTAAAAATCGGTGATAAACTCGCGTTCAAATCTTCACGCTTAACGGTAGCTTGCAAATGGTAATACGAATAGCTCTAGAAACGGTATTCGGATATCATTCCGGTTAGACGGGACAGAAAAAAAACGTCCAGGCAAACACTTTCTCCATGTAAATGGGATGAGATTAAGGGGAAATATAAGGGGGAGACGAACCCGCTTAACGTCCCGTCCTGGTAAACGCCCCGTACCGCCTCTCATATAAACAACCTCTAAGAACGTTGTGAAACCCAATTACTGACTGAATTGTTTAGTTGACGATGAGTTGTATAATTATTTCATCAACAATAATTAATGCAAATAACACGCCTCCATAACACAAATACATGTCGGTAAATTTTGGCGCGGTGTTGATGAACCAAATCCGTCTGTCCGTCATCTAGCTCTCATCATCCGTCTCTCACTTGGAGATGGCTTACTTGATACAAGTTTACCATTCTGCTTAGGATGCGACATCAACAAAAAGGATTCCTTTGGGCGCACTCCTCTTCATGTAGCTTCAGCAGTTGATCACGAGAAAATGACAAAGTTCCTGCTAGAAAAGAATGCCGATATGGATGCATTGACTGTTGAGGAGTGTCAAGCTCCAATACACTTTGCTGCCAAGAATGGAGCTGTGAGATCCTTAAAAGTGCTGCTAGCCTTTCACGCTAACATTGATTTTCCAGATGGTAAAAATCGAACACCACTTCAGGTGAGTTTAAACAATTTTGCCTCGAGCTAAAATATATATAACTGGAGGACTATGTTCTGGTTTAAGGCAGTCAAAAAGTGAAGCCAAACATGGCGGACATGGAAGTGTTTTGTACGTCATGAGTTTCAATCCCCTACGCGGTCTCTAACTTTTCTATTTTTCTCAACTATGTTCATTTTGAAAACATACACAAAACATATACCAAGAGACAGAAATGAACAGAAATAGATAGAAATGAACAGAAATAATTTCGAATTTATAATACCAAAAAACGGTGAATTTTTTATGACGAAAGAAGCCCTCGAACATTTCTTGAGAAAAACATCAACGAATGGTATCTTTTACCGTTTCCCCATATTTTCTGGCAACTGATGTCACTAGCAGGTCATACAACATTACTAAATCCTTTCTAAGTGCTCGGTTACTGAAACTTTATCCGTTTCACTTCTCCGAAAAGGCCTGGAACTGACGTACAAGACCGCTTATGGGACTGAAACTGACGTAGAAAATCTGTCCTATGTCCGCCATGTTTGGTTTCACTTTTGCCCGGAACATATAGTCCTCCAGTTATATATAGAGCTCACTGAGGATAACTAGTATGCATGTTTATACGTAAGATATGTATAAAGTAAATGGTTTGAAGCTAGCAGTATCATTAGATCTGTGAAGTTGATCGTCTAGGTTGTATAGTTTTGAGAAAGAATGTTGTTGGTAACTGACGTATCGACGGCCTCAGCGGTGGTCATCTTCAGAGTCAAGTAAAGCGTGTTTGTCAGGTTTGCCTATTAGCAAGTGTAGTTTGTTAGCATACGTCATAGTTTGTTAACAAACTATGACGTAATGAACTATGACGTAATGTTAACCAACTATGACGTAATGTTAGCATAGTTTGTTAGCATTACGTCATAGTTTGTCAACAAATTATGACGTAATGAAGCAGACGCATATATAGGCAAACCTGACAAACACGCTTCACTTGACTCTGAAGATGACCGCCGCTGAGGCCGTCGAAACGTCAGTCACCAACAATAGTCTTTCTCAAGACTACAACAACCTGGACGATCAACTTCACACATCTAAGATGTGTATATTAATAGCAAAAAACTGTGTTATTTCAAGATGTGTTATTTGTAAACAGGGTACATAATAAATAATTTGCGCACATGATGTGTTAATATCTTTAACACACACAAATTAATGTAGTTATGATAAAAGCTTGCCGCGGGCAGAAATTTGTTTTGGGATCACTTTCCGATGGATGGATGGATGGATGGATGGATGGATGGATGGATGGACGGATGGATGGATGGATGGATGGATGGATGGATGGGATGGGATGATGTCCAGTTTATAGGCCAACGTGAGAGAGATAAACAGCCTATGAATCCGAATACTCGGTTTGTTGTGGATCTGGAAATATTTACGAATCCGGAAACGTTTCCTGTAGTGTAAACGTAGTATTAATAATATTCATGCTACATTATAATTCGCTTATGAAGTTTTCTTTTCTCTCTCTCGTTGCCCCAAGCTGGCTGCTGAGTGGACACGTGTTGAGACAGCCAAGGTGTTGATCGGGCAAGGAGCCGCATCGTGCTTGTTGGACTCGTCGGGCAACTCCGCTCTGAATATCCTCATTGATCGGCTGCCAAAACTTGCCCTGGAAGCCTTGAGTCAACTCCATACCCGCAACGTGATCACAATGACAGACTCTTACTATCTACAATATCTCGAGGCATCGCGACAGATGGTAGAAACAAAGGCAACTCGAACCCCGCTGGAGACCGCGGTGGCCACGCAAAAATTCGAAATAGTCACGCACCCTGTCATGAAAAGGCTGATTCACAATAAGTGGATCAAGTATGGGAGGCGCTCGACGATCTTCGATTTACTATTTCACGTTGTTTTTGGACTGGCATGGACATCAATTTCCATTGGAACGCCGTTGAAAGGCAAAGATATGTACATTCCAGCTGATAAGAACGCATGGCGTATCATTCTTGGATTGTTAGTCATACTCATGACGGTATTCGACATTGGCAGACATATCTATGGTAAGCTTTTCCCTATATTGAATCCTCTTAACCGGGTGCCTATGGCGCAAATAACCAGGTACAATGCCTGCATTTCGAAGAGCGCCACGAAAATGTTGTTTCCGTCTGGAATCGGCGGTACCCACGAGAACGACTGAAACAGAGAACGACTTTGTGCGATGGACGTATAAGGGTCAACGTCAACGAGCACTTTGCATGATCATTCCCGACGCCGAACACGTGAGGTTAGCGTTTCGTGTGTAGTTACCCTAGGAGATACGCGCGTGCCGGACTATTGGACCTATAGCAAATTCACACTAAAATCGTCATGTATAATTGTTCAATTTAATTTGTTTGAACTTCTCTAGCAACAAGAAAGTCCCATACGTCTCGCAAGAATTGGATGAACTGGAGGATTGGCCAGTTACAGGATGACATGCGGCACTGCCATCCACGGTGGTCGCAGGAGCGAAAGTTAATAAAACATGAAATTAAGAGAGTGAAGAGCCTGCCGCATTTCGATGCTTTCGGTGCATGGTTCTACATGGAGTGGATAATTTTAATCCTAATTCTCGCCACCATCGCAACGCATTTCGCGTTTTACTCCATAGATACGACGGTGATAAGGGACGCCCACACCTATATCCTCAGCATTGTCAACCTCTTAGTTTGGTTGCGCTTGCTGAAGTACGTACGACCATTCCCTGGAATTGGCACACTTGTCATCATCCTTGGTCAGACGTCAGGTGACTTTGTCAACTGGGCTTTCCTTTTTATCCTTCTATTGATTCCATTTTCTGCAGCGTTCTGGATCAACTTCGGAAGTGTATCCGTTCATCCGGTTCATGGCTTTGATGACACAAGCCGGCTAATATATAGCGTGTTCCAAATCGCTGTCGGCGACGACTTCAACTACGAAGGACTAGTCGAAGCGGACCCTGTGATGGCTCGTATTCTTCTTGTACTCTATATCATAGCAGTGACTATCGTTACATTGAATTTGTTGATTGCTTTACTCAGTGATACCTTCTCTCGAGTGCACAGCAATGCCGTCGCTAATACCATCATGCAGAGAGCGATTAAAGTCGTCGATTCAGAGCGCACTCTCTCGAAACGTTACAAGATGAAGTACCGAGAATACATGAATACCATGTGCAGTCCCGAGATCATAAAAATGTCTTTTGATGGTAGAAATGTGCAAACACCAACCGAAAGTGCCGAGCAAGAAATTAATTTGAACTTAGGCAACATTAAAAAGGTGCTCGATGACCGTTTTTCGAAAATATATGGACAAAATAAGACGTCCGACTTCGACGCAATCCTCAAAGATGTGAACGAGTTGAAAACTGTTCAGGACGATTTTTCAAACGACTTAATGAGTATCAGGCGCATGGTCAAAAAGTTAGAAGGTACGTGAAAATCAGTGTTTTATTTCATATTGATTCAAGCCAATGTGCTATATAGTACTATAATATTATTATTCTCATCTGATCGATCTATAACAATTTTTTGTGCAATATGCAACAAATTAGAAACGTTCCACCAAATTAAACAATCACAAGGGCCGAAAAGATCGGGAAAAACAACTATAGCACTAGAAATACGTATCCGCAAAACCACTCGCTCGCCTTTTCTACCTCCAACCCCCCCCCCCCCCCCCCCTAGAGTTTATTTTTCCCATCCATGGTCCCCAGGGCCCAGATCGCGCATGCACGCCGTGTATTTGTAGTCTGTAGATAACAAATAGCAAAAGAAACGTTATCTCGGTCAAAATTTAACCGATTTCAATTCTGAAAACAGATTTGGAATTACCTAGTCAAAGTACATAATATTACGCAAACATGCATGCCCTTCATAAAAAAAGTTCATGTACTTCATCAGATCGCAAATCCGCCATTGACCGCTTCGCGTTGTCTGCCAGACCCAAATATTGTCCGATTCAAACGGATCACCCAAAACGAGGCATTTTGCCTCCACGGTGGAAGGTCGGCGAAAATGACCCTGCGATTGGCTGGTCACATGACACCCAGAATTTCTGGGTGTTTAGATATGATAATTTTTGTGGTCTTTGTTCCATTGCCTTTGTCTACTTTGTTGACCTGAATAATTGAGAAATATTCAATGCTCTTCAGAATTGTTCATGTCAGCACTTTTGGGCATAAAAGCAGCTAACAAGCTTAATAATCCACTTTGTAAGATTTTTGATTTTTGATTTGTAAGATTAATGACAACTTTGTAAGATTTTTAGTAACGAAGCACTGACGTTTCGAGCGGAGCCCCTTCTTCAATCATCAGAGTAAGACGAAATGAAATAAAATAAAAAGGTGGATATTTTTATTTTATTGAATCATTTTTACAGTCGATCAGCAAACAGACTGAGAGGGAGGAAGAAATATGACAGGTCCAATATTCAAGAGATTATGCGATAGTAAAGCGGTAATATATGTATATGAAAAATCTGACTGCCCCAACAGGGAATCAAACCCTAGGTCTCCGAATCAACGCATCGACGCTCTAACCACTGAGCTATATATTGAGACACGGTCAGAACAGTCGCCTTTTATAATATTAATATTATAATATTAATACACGTTCGCAATATTATTAATGAACGTTCGCGTATTATAATAACCCAGACTCGCGGTTCCAAATCTGTTTTCAGAATTGAAATCGGTTAAATATTGATCGAGATAACGTTAAAAATCTACGTCGAAACGGCCTTTAGCGATTTGTGATCCTGGTGCGATCTGGCGACCATTCTGATTGCGAAACATTAAATATGTTCTTTGAAATAATTAATATAAAAATTTTGTCTGATAGGAAAGCAGGCGAGGGGTTATTGTGGATACGTATTTCTTGTTAAATGCTCTAATTATCTCCCTCCCCCTCAGTCTGTTTGCTGATCGACTGTAAAAATACCAAATGATTTAACTTTTCGCATCTCATTAATTATTAGTTTGTTTATCTCCCGTGTATTTGATTGGCTACTTTACACGACGAGAGCGAATGGTATAATTGTTTTATAATATAGCAAAACATTTTAAGATAATAATCGGAAAAACTGTTGATATGTCGCGGTGAATAAATTATTTAATTGAAAGCAACGAACTTCCGCCACATCTACTTCCGTCATGCGTAATGTTGTCACGTATGAAAGGTTTCTCGCCGAGTTGAAAACAGCTTTAGAATTTTGTCTGAGAGCCAAAAATTCGTTGAGATGGTTCAATAAAGAAAAAAAGATCCTTTGAAAAGCCAAAAGGTGGGTCAGTTTTTAGTTATTGTATCACGGTTGTGAATATTTGGGCTTTTAAGAGGACGTGAAAGCTAAAAAAACATTAGCGAAAATCTCGCTTTGTTGTTTTTCGATGTTGATCACCTAAAAATAACGTTTTAATAAAGTTTTCATTCATAATGCTTTATTACTTCAAAAATTATCTTTACTGAATAATAATCATAATATTTGTAATAAATATGTGTTGCTAGCTAACTTTTATCCTTTTTATTTTGTCTGACAAAACAATTCACAATTCAGTCGGGTTTTTCAAAGCCTTAAGACGATTTTTAAAGTGGATTTTGTATCATAACTTCGTAAATTTTGCACTTGGTTAATGTATTTTCTGTTGAATATTAGCCTTACTCCTCTCAGTTCAGGTTTTTCGCTCTTGTGCGTTAAAGAAACAACCAGTTTCATCTGCAGTAGGTTGAGAAAATCACGCCGCCATTTTGTTTTTTCATTACTAGTGATATATGAGCTGATAGCTTGCTAGTATAAGAACCAATCAGATTGCAGAACAGCTCATATACGGTGGATGGCTATATTATAAATATATATATATATATATATATATATATATATATATATATATATATATATATATATATATATATATATATATATATATATATATATATATATATGTGAGTGTTCTGAAGAAGGGGCTGCGCCCCGAAACGTTAATGAAATAAATATTTTTAAATGTTCCTACTGTTAGACTTATATAATATATATAATATATATTATATATATATATATAGCCGTACATAGTGGGTCCCAAGTCCACAGTTACCATAAAGCCATATGGTGATAGCCGGTAGGGCACATTGTATACTTTCGTATATATATATATATATATATATATATATATATATATATATATATATATATATATATATATATATATATATATATATATATATATATATATATATATATATATATATATATATATACAATAAGTAGTATTTAAAACACGAGAAGGAGCGTTTTATCATATTTAAAATGCGAGCGCGCAACGCGAGCATTTTAGATATGATAAAACGCGAGTTCGAGTGTTTTAAATAGCTTCAAAAACAATTGATTGTAATCACTAGGGAGTGTACTGGTTTTTATTTTCTATTAGAGGTAAATTGGGTTGATGTATGAAATGCAAATTACCAGGAATTTTATATAAAGTTCGTATAGACTTTATATAATTTTCATGCTGATTAGTATTCATGGCTTTTATCAGGTATAAAAGCCTTGCGCGTGACTAAATACGGAAATGTGATTGGACAATTTGGTTAATGAATATTAATGAGGTTTTGAAGCCCTATTTATTTTATTTTATTTCGTCTTACTCTGATGAAGAACGTCAGTATTTCGTCACTAAATTCTTGGTAGTTCACCACCTTTTCACTTTGCTATATATCCAAAATACTGTCTACACAGCACTCTACTTTATTACTAATAATCCATGTGCTGGTTTTTCCACAAAATTTTATGTCCAGTGATGCTTTATTTTTTGAGATATGATAGCAAATTAAATCTTCCTTGGAAGTCTTTTTTCTGGCATCGATGAAGTGGGATTTTATTTTGGAAATATTTTATAGATTGATGTTATTACAATAAACAGTTGATTTAGAATATATATACTTCTTCAGTTCAGAACTAATAACTTAAGAAATATTATATTCTAATCAACTATAAGTATTATACATTTAAGTTTAGGATATTATTGTACTTGTGTGTGTACTAAATACTCATTTTGTAATTTTGTTATCATTGTATCTATTCCATGCACGTTCGTATTTTGAAGGAGCTTTTTTAGCTCCTGGACGTACCGTGGATAAATAAATTATTGTATTGTATTGTATTGTACTGTATGTATTGTTATTGATATAACAGTTATTATACCTAGGGAATGGTCAGCACAATTCACGACGTCGTACATCAAATAAAACAGAAGCACCCTCAGTTCTCAGTCTCTCCAAGAAAGAAAAGAAGGACGATAACTCTTTTTTTTCGAAAGCCTCTATTGTCCGACTCTTCTCGACAAACGACAAAAATAAAATTGAACTGTCTAGAAGTGAAGAGCGAAAACGATCAAGGAAGGGAGAAAGAGATGGTCAATCAGAAAGCCGAAAGAAGTTGAAAAGTCAACGCAAAGAAAGAAGACGGAAATCTGAGAAAACACGGGACGACAAGAATGGTTCACCGGAGTACAGTGTAGTTCCTTCTGATAGAAGCATCGTACCTTATAACCATGGAAACAATCGCTCTAGAGCAACCGGTGGAGATTCCGGTATAACAAATCCGACTTATCAACATGAGAGAGGAAATTCTTCAAAATAATTGGATAATATTAGTATGGCCTGAACGTGCAGACGATAGTTTAAAACTATAGTAGTGCAATAGCATGCATTAAAACTGGTAGTGCAATAACATGCACAAATTCTACACTTAAGCTAGTTGCACTGCTTGCTCTCACTCGCAAACGTAATTATGACGTAATTATGCTTGATTTACTGCCTTGTTTGTCAGCCTTTTTGAAAAATAGGTACGCGATGCGTACACGCGTCTGCTGATTCCAATAAACGACACATTACTGATGACATCAAAATTGAAAATACATGTAGGTCTTTCTGTATAATGTGCTGTAATGAAGCATATGGAGGACATGTTAAATATAACGCGAACGCTACCTAGATCGAATTGTCGGGGTTGTTTAGACTTAGAGTCGCCCTGTCCATAGTATGTCCATACTATTGATGCATTAATGATGCTAACGAGCTAGAAGATTCTTAAAGGCCTTATCAAGAGAAAAAACTGATATGATCCGAAATGTGTACAACTACGAGAGTTTTCTTGTTATTCCCGGACTGAAGATTCAAACTCGTAGCAGCTTATGGGGCAAGGGGCAGCTAAAACAGCTTTATAATTTTCACCTAATAATAGCTGAGGGAGTCGCTGCCGGTGGTAATAGGAGCACTTGGATCTGTCAGCAAGAGACTCGGAAATTGGATAGAGAAACTAGACCTACGATTAAAGATACCACAGCTACAAAAGAATCCTTACTTGGTACAGCGCACATTCTGAGGAAGGTATTGTAATAATGCAGTATGGACGGGGCTTAGTCTACAGGCAGTAAACAGTCCCGCTCTGAGGTATCCAGCGATAACATCTACGCTGTGCGAACTTCTCATAATAATAATAATAATATTAATAATAATAATAATATTTTTCTTTTTTTTATAATAAAACAGGTAGATTACAATTTAAAATTTTGAAGATAAAATATATACATGTATATAAATTCTAATTACAATCATTGCATAATAATAATAATAATAATAATAATAATAATTCTAAAACTAATTGATAATTATAATAATAATAATGGAAACTTTATTCATTGATGATTAACGTATACTACAATGATAAACCTCTCTTTTACAGGTAGTTTACCAATGTCTACTTGAATTAACACTATATGGTATAAAATTATTAGTATGACATTAAAGTCGGGTTATCCCATTCTTTGTTACGTTTACAAAATATATAGTACGATCTCCTTATGCAAGTGTTCATAATTTTCTGAGTATAGTACTTTGTACATCGTTCGTCAAATTTCAGGTCTTTCAGCATTTCAATAAAGTCTACGGATGACTGATTAAACACTCCAAGCGAACTAATAGATAAATTTATAAATTTCACTTTTTCATAATTTTTGTGCTGTTCGTTAATAAGTTCAAGATATTTTTGTCTCTTACGGGTTGCATTAGTAAGAAGATTAGATTCAAAACCAACAGTCAGTTCGAGTATGTAGATGTATTTGTTGTCGATTGTTACCAGAAGATCAGGGCGTAACTTATCTCCGGTGATAACAGATGGACTGATGAAGCCAGGTAGGTCAGCATAAAGGTTAATAGAGTGTTGTACGGATTTAAGAGAGGTTGCAATGAAATTAAGAACGGAATCGTGTCGCCACGTAAAACGTCCTTCGTTTACGTATGTCTTGCATCCAGCGACGACGTGGAGCAAGGTTTCGGGTTCCAAGCAGAAAGAGCAGTCGGATGTCGGTGATATTCCCCATTTCAACAGATTCTTGCGAGTTGACGTATTATTTATGTGCCGGATGGTGAAGTTAAAGAAATTCTTAGGAAGTTTGTTTTGGACCGAGGACCATATAGAGTTGAGCGAGAGTGTAGAGTATAGATATAAAACCTTAAAACAAGAAAATCGATCATTTCTTAATTTCTAATCAAGATCTTTTATCTTGACACAAGAAATAAAATCTTGAACCTATATTTGATGATATTGGAGAAGAATGAACCTTGTTCTTGATGATTTTGGATGATGATTGAGGTGATTTTGAAGCCTTTTTTCATTTTCTTTCCTGATAGTGTTCAAATAATAATAATAGTAATGGAAACTTTATTCATTTATGATTGACGTATACTACAGTGATAAACCTCTCTTTTACAGGTAGTTTACCAATGTCTACTTGAATTAACACTTAGTAATAAGTAGTATAGAAAGTGGGGCTACCAGCGCAGTTTTCAATTTTTCGTGCTTCGCAACTAAAATTGAAAAATTCGCTGTTAACCCCACTTTCGAGACTACTAAAACGATACGAAATAAATTTCGTTAAATGAGATAAAATGAGAAATTCTCTAAACAAGACGAAATAAAATTCGTTAAGTAAATTAAACTCGAAAACCATCACACATTTCCAGAAATAGTTTTTCAAGCACTAGCGCGTAGAGACCGCAACTCTCTTTTACGACTGGTCATCCTTTTCCCGAGTACAGTATGTCTAAACCTCTCGTCTAGTTCCTTACGTTCTAAGATACTATTAGCGAATAGTTGTCGTTTGATCTCTCTAACCTGATAGATAAATAACAACTCTCTGTTGAGTCTCATTGTCTTTTCCTCTACTGATTCCACGCGTTCTACACTACTATCCAGGGTTACAGTGCTCATTACTTTGTGTGAGCACTGTAGCCCTGGAGAGTAGTGTAGAACATGGTGATACAAGACAATGTATCCGGAAAAAGTGACATAGCTGTGTCGTTTGTCACGCATTCCGTCTTGACTAGTAAAGAACATAGTAGTGTGATACATCGTCTTCGACTCGCTAATTAGGTAGCGCTGTCTCCTTCATTCGAGGGTTCCTCCTCGGGGATTCCTCTAGCCATATGGCTAAATACGTGTTTACTAGTTGTTAGTCCACCCGATAACAACCCTAAACAAGGGAGGTAGGGGGATACGTATGATATAAACTTCTCTACGTCTCTTTTAAGTAGTTGGTCAGTGATCAACTCTTTTTCTAGCTTTTCAGGTGATTCAATAGCGTTTAACCCTCCTAACGCGTGGGCGAACTTGCTTATTAAAAGGTCACAGAGAAACACGTTTGCTTTCTCCATTCTTTTTACCTCCCATTCTTCGTAGATCTTGTTGATAACTTTATCTGAGGCCTTTTTGAGATAAGCGACGGATTTGTCTATCTCACCATCCTCTGAGAGTCTTCTTAGTTCGTCTCTTTTCTTGTCTACATCAGTTTGTGGAGTGTCATCGGCTTGTGGTGTGTTGGTTTGTGACTCATCAATCACTTCCTGTTCTGCTTCTTGTATGTCTTCGATGAGTTCGTCGATTGTCTCAGTATTTTTTGTCCTACGTTTTGGCATGCCCTATACTATACGACGTGTTTTGTTTTTGCGGAATAACTATTTCGTACGTGTACGGATGTCTTAGAAATATCTCCAATCTTGCGTACTCGTTGTCTTTCAACTGTTTTATTATTTTCTGAATCTCCGCTTTATCAACTCCGTTGAGATAATCGTCTACGATAATTTTCATATCGTTTCTGTTAGGGTTGTAGAATGTTACTAACTTTGAGATGTTTTCGCGATATGGTTTACTAATTGAGGTTAGTTGTTGTGTTATGACTATTGTGGATAGGTTGTAGTGTCTAGCGCTAAAGGCTAGTTTAACTAGTTCGCTTGTTCTGTTTTTAACATCCTGCCCACTAGCACAATCGTCTAATATTATTAGTGAGTTGGGCATGCCTTTATAAGTGTCAGTCACGTATTTAAGAATTACGTCAACCTTGTCCTGCTCACACTGAATAGCTATTAAGTTTGGGTCTCTCAAGTATTTCCACTCTGTGTACGTTTTATTCCATTCAAATGTTGGACATATAAGAATGATGAAATCGAAGTGATTCATATGCTCTTTCTCTATCATATCCAAGAGGTAGTACGTTTTACCACAGGCTGTCATACCAACAATTAGCATGTTGAAAGGTGTTTTCATATAGAATACTATATGTTTAGTACTGTATTGATTGTAGATCATTGTTGATGAGGTTTACAAGACCGTCGGAGAGCACGAATATTCTACACATAACGTTCGCTGTTGTGGCTTCTTTAGTGATTTCCATCAGTATTCCTGACTGGGTGTTCACGATCTTCTTTCCAGTTGAAATCTTATCGTTGTCTTCGATAGACCTAAGGTCAATAACCAAAGCGAAACCGTCTTTGTAAAACTTTTGGACAGTCATATGGTCGTAGTCTAGTTGTCCGAACAACCTTTTTGCTTCTCCCCATAGTCTTGATTTAGGTATTCCTTGACTGTATACCATATTTGGCACGCCTTCTATGGTGAGTTTGACTGACTCTATGTTTGGGTAGACGAATAACTCACTATCAGTTATTGTTTTGTTTGTGAAGAGTAGAACGACAGCTTTCATCGATTTTCTCGGCAGGTTAATATTCTCGTTTACGAGTGTGATTCCTTTATCCCACTCCACAGTCTTCATTAGTGTGACGTGTTCGTATGATAGAGACCTACCGGACGCGTATAGAGATGACACTTCGTCAGCAATCTCTTGACTCTCGATAGTTTCGTACTCCAACTCAAGGTTCTCTAACGTATAGCCAGCCACAGCTGATCCAGATTGAGCCACCATAATATCAGATGCTTTGGGGAGTGTGATTATGTACCTGAAATTGTTGTTCATGTTGTATGGTGCATATAGACCATGATCTTCTAGAATCTTGTCGATTTGAATCTTTTGTTTAGTGTCATGGACGGAGAACATCAGACCATCACTAACTTTTTGTGTGTCTCCACTGGCTGCACCACTGTCGTCCTTTGAGATTAACTTTCGAAGGTTCTCGTTTGCTATACCATATTCGACCATCTGGTCTCGCTCACTGCTAGATTTCCAGAGGTCTTTATACGTACCGATTACGCTTTCACCACTGTTGTCGTACACAGTCTCACCTGCTAGTTTTACCACCAGTCTCTCTAGTAGTAGTCTAGAAAGGTTGTTAAGAAACCATGATTTCACGTTCGAACTCTTAAAGTCGAATAGAAGATGGAGACTAGAGGGTACCAAACAAGTGTTACCCTTTGTTTTGGGGATGTCGATGTACAACTCTTCCCCTGGATTGGCTTTGTTAGGGTTTAGCGTTACAACGTGACGGGTTCTCATGCCTTTGATAGAAGATATTCCGCGACGTCTATATCCAGGAAGCAACTCTCTCTCGTTAGTGTTCATACTATATTATAACATGTTTTATTTCCTCTGTTTGTACTGATCGTAGACGAACCAAGCTAATGCTATCGCTAGGATCCATAAATTAGACGCTAACCAAGATATGCCTGCAGCTCCCCACTTTAGCGCAGTTGCCACCACGTTTAGCAGTCCAGCCAGTAGAGGGCCAGCCTTTGTGGCTAGATTAGCTATAGCTTTTCCTAGTTTTCCAAGTGCTTGACCACCTTTGAAGACTACGCTTCTAGCGGATATTATAATCGTAGTGATAAAAGAGGCTATGGTTATTCCTAAAGCCGAGGCACCCAACCAATTTTCCTTGAACCACTCCTTTATTTTTTGCAACCGAGTGATGTCCTCTTCTTGTTGTTCTCTAACAGTCTCACGTTCCAATTGATTTAAGGTTCGACCCTTAGCTATCTCAAGACCTGTCAATCGCTCATACAACTCTGTCCTCTTTATGGAACCATATTCCTCTCTATTCATATCGTCTGCGGTCTTGTCAATAGCGCGCTGAAAATGATCGGCTTGTTCTTTTACAAATAGTGATCTAGTGTCTGGATCGATACTGTTGTTTGGGTTTAGGACACCTCGTAGCTCACTATTTTCTTTTTCTGTTAACCCGAATACGTTATCGTAGTTCGCTTCTGTTCCAATTACTGGGAAGTCACTTGAAATTGAGGTGTCTTCGTTTTCTGTTCTGACATCAGTTATTGTTGTTGTTGAGGTGCTGGGGATTTGTTCAACTAACTGCTTAAACTGCTCAATCGCACTTTTACTTCTATTGTCTGTACTGTAGACCAAACCATTTTTTCCAGGTTTTAGTATTATTTTAGGTTTCAAATATTCACCTTTTTCGTTTATCGGTTTGAAAAGAATAGAACCTGAGGTTGTCATGTGTGACCTATTGACTATATTTCTTGACACATCATCATTACTGAGTCTTTTGTTATACAATTTACGTATTTTTCTATTTATTAGCTCGGTTCTTTTTATACCATTTTCTACCAACTTTTTGTTGAGTTCGTTTAGTTTACCAAGTCTTCTTTCGATTTCGTTAGTCTCTTTGAAAGCTAAATCAAAACTCTCGTCGTTGACGTCACCATATGTCACCTGTTCAGAAAACACTACTGCCGAGGCCTCAGCTGTGACATCACTGCCCTTGTTAGTTATTGTCACCGTTTTTCCGTCGTCATTATCTATGAATGTTGTCTCCGCATGTCTGATTCTGTCTTGTACTCTGCGTTCTATGGCTCTAGTCTCTATCTCTAGTTTCGCCCTGGTGATTCTGTTACGTATACCACTAAGTTCATGTGTTGTCCCATGTTCTGCGATTATAACATCGAGTCGGTTGACTTCGCTTTCTAACTCCTCGTTCGTATACTTCTCAAAATCGTTACGATTTTGCATTTCGATTTCATCGAACCCTCCTTCAGCCATTATATACTACTCGATATTTTGAATATCGCTTTCTGGTATCCATGAGTTGTGCTTACTGTCGTAGCCAAGCCACTTAACTAAAGCCATCTTCTTACCTCCCACCTTCTTTCTCTTCACTATCTTCTCGACTTTATATACATCGTCTTTTTTATCAACAGCTGATAGCTCTTCCTCATAAAACTTACCAACGATGGGTTCCCCTTCATGGTCCTCTATCTCGTACACGGTAGGGTCACCACGTATGACCTTTGTCACTTTGAATAGCTCCTCAGTGAAGTTAGCCTCGTACCCTTTTGCGAATATGCTCTTGTACTTTGATATCCTGACAGTCTCACCTACTTTAAACTTTGGTAGTGGGTAGTCACCGAAATGGTGTCCAAACAACGTCGTCCATACTTCGTTTTCGTTTTTCTTATTAACGTCTTTAGGTTTCATTAGAATAGTACTGTGTTTGGTATTGTTGTAATTTTCAACAAGTTGGTCTAAAATGTCAATCCACTTGTACGTTCCTTTACTGTAGAAGTACTTCCACATAGACGTCTTGAGTGTTCTGTTAAACCGTTCCACGACTGCTGCCTTTTTATCAGAGTTCGTGCTGAAGTATTTCACGTCGTGTTTATCCAATAGATCCTTCACACCAACGTTGTAGAATTCCTTACCATCGTCAAACTGAACCAGCTTTGGATACTCGCCAAATCTAACCTTAGCCTTCTCCAATAACTCTGTCACAGCCTTAGTCATGTTTTTCGTATCTTTCCTGTAGACAGGTATGGTAAACGCATACCTACTAAGGATCTCAGTGGCTGTTAGTATCCAGTAGTACCCGTTGTTCTTGTGCTTGTACTTACCCATATCGACCAAGTCCATCTGTATCTGCTCACCCAGATAGTCAACAAACGTTTGTCTAAACTTGTGTTTCTTAACAACTGGTTTGTACCTGGTGTATGTGTCTTGAGATTTTAACCAGTCCTTTATCTTTGCCCTACTAACGTTTAGACCGTCTTCTTGTGCCTTTTGGTACAGCCTCTCGGCAGATTGGTAACCAGTTGATGGGTTGTAGTAAATGTCTCTTAGTTCTTGCTCTACGTCCATATACACTACGTGATGTGTAAATCTAACAACACCTCGCCAACGTTAATACTGTTATCGTCCTGATCTGTTATCTTGAACTCTAGTTGGTTGATGACTCCTTTGTTTATCGGTATTTTTGACTCAACACCAAAATGTTGTACAGAGCCCTTTAATGTCTGTGTGCTAGTTATTGGCAGTACTGCGATACAACCACTTTTGCTACCATTAACTATGTTCTTAGACCTGTCCACAATGTTAGATGTTACTTGTATGTATTTCAGTCCTCTGTTAACGTTCACAACGTTAGGACTGGTTTTTGTGGTGGTTATTGTAGTGTTTTCGTCAAATCCTAGAAGTTGTCCAAATTTAAACAGTTCTATTTGTTGATCAGTTGTTATCGTACACGTCGAGTCATATCTGTTAGCCACTAGCTTCACGTCTCCTAACTCTTTCAAGTCGTCGGCGATCATTTTAAAGGTGTGGTACCCAGGACTAAAAACGTGGTTGTTACTGTTATAAGTTATCTTACTGTTGGCTGTGGTTACGTTAACGTAGTCCCAAAAGATGGTTGCCTTCTTCACTAGTAAGTGAGGGTCTGAGTTAGTTGCTAGAGTTGACTCTGGTAGGTCTATAGATTTCGTTGAACCACTAATCAATACTACCACTCTCATATAACGTACGGTATGTTATGATGGATGCGTTCAAAAGAAAGCTGTATCCTTATGCTGACAAGAATAGGTTTTTTCTTGACGTTGACGACAATATGCATATACATATATTCTTCGTGACGAAAACTAATATTGGTGACGTTTCGGTAGACTCGAGTAGGTTTAAGAGTAACCCGGAGTACACTAAGTATCTAACGATAAACAAACCAGTGATAGTTAACCAAAAAGAGATAGCTAACGCCGTACGCGTGGCTAAGCTGAATCTAGTGAAAAAGTACCCTCACATCACTTTGAGCAAGTTTGAGTTCGATCCAACTGTCTCACAAGATGGTGAGGTTAATGGCGTTGACATATATTTTAGAAACAACGACATCATAAGCACGAACATAACTAGCGATACCTTCAAAAACGACAAGAGTATGTGGATTTGGTTACACAACAACAAGTCTCCAAAAGGTCACGACGACAAGTTTCCAAAAATATGGCTATCAGGTGGAACTATCCAACCACTATCAAAAGGTCGCAAGAACCACTGGGGACTTTGGGATGGTTATCCAACGGAAAACGTGTTGAACTACCCAGTGAATAACTTTAGAGTATTCGTTAATCAAAAGAACTACTTTCTCTCAAAGCTACCAATATTACAAATCACCACTTCAAAGACAAAGTCAGAGTGGGACGACAACGAGAGCTACTATAGGGTCGTGTTTGCAACGTATTGTGCAAGTTTCTGTTGTGGAGTGTCGTTGCAACACTTGTCACCCTCGCAAGAAGTTCACCCTGTTATCACGAGTGTGATGAGGTTTCATCTGTACTTTACTGTTAGAAGACTTCTCAGAAGGATGGAAGGTGGTGAGAGTATGAGATCGATAAGTAGAGAGTTTGATGCTGGAGAATTGTATGGTAAGATAGACAAGGTTCCTAGAAAACATTACTACCAGGGTAAAGTCCTTGCTGATGGTACAACAGGTGAGGAGAGAGTCTTCACGATTAACGACGTTAAGAACGACTACAAACGATACGTTCCTCTGATGTCGAATGGTTTTACCAACATTGGGCGACAATACCTAAATCAGTCTATAGAAGCCTTTGTTTACTCCACACTTGGTGCACAAGCTAGAACACGTGTGTCAGTCGTTGGTGATTCCGCAGGCAGTCTAGAGACCCAACAAGAGTTCCGAAAGTTGGTGGAGGATAGTGTTATAAACTACGACGTGTCAACGTGGATTCTCAACATGAACAAGTCGATTAGAGACACTAACGTTGTCCAAAACCTTGCGCTGTCACCGTCTACGTGGTTAATGCCAAGTAACGTGGTAATACTCAAGAACAAAATCGCTGGGTACAACAACCTATTGAAGACTGCTACACAGAGTATGAAGTTTGGGGTAAATAGTGGGCTAAACTATACAGAATCGACAGAAGTTAAGAAAGTTCACCAAGAAGGTGGAGAGCATCTGGAGACACTTGATAAACCAAAGGTGACACATCGTCTGACACCAAAGGTGACACATCGTCTGACACCAAACGTGACACATCAGGAAGAGCGTCTGGTCACACTTGACAAACCAAAGGTGACACCAGACAACACAGAGTTGTGGCTAGTCCTAGGGGTCTCGGCTGTGTCTGGCTATTTAGTGAGCAAATATGTGTTATAGCATAATGAGTCTAAGTTATGGATTTGAGGACAGAGACTACGAGAGTGACAAAATATTAAGAAGAGCGAAGAGACATCTAGACAGTGACCCTAAGTTAAGCGTTAGCGGTGGGAGGATGTCTGGGAATATAGATATGGCGTTCAGGGCACTCAAAAACGTAGCAGATCCAGAAGACGATTGGGATGCTATCAATAAAAAAGTGTTGGAGTCTGTATACTTATCGCAATACTTTAGAACGCAGTCCTATAACGTTATATTCGATTTTAACGTCACAAACCATGCTGTGAGTATGGTGGAATACCACAGTGGAACAAATAAAGTGAAAACCATTAGAGATAAAACAAACATGTTAGTACAATACGACCCAACGTATGGTCCTATTATTGGTGTTAACAATGGTCATAGCTTCCTATCCCCCGAGCTAACTCCAATTCCGTTTGAAGCTGGAGTGCATTTTAACTGTCCACGTATGCAATACTGTGACATATCCGTTTTTGTGGTAGTGAGATTAGTCACGAGGGTTTCTACGATAGATTGGGAGGCAATTATCTCAAACGATGATGGATCGTGGGACAAATACATAGGATACAAAGGAGGAGAAAACGATAAATTATCATATGGTGGTGGCTCTCCAGCAAAGGAGTATACGTGTACAATCCCAAATAACATCGACATCACCAAGAGACATATGATATCAATACATTGGCGGATGGGTAACTCCTACGTTAAGGTGAACAACATAAGATCAACAGACTCAGACTTCACAGCTAATTACGAAGAGATAGGGTCTCCTCACGTAACGATCTTTGGAGTGCATCGACCAAAAATACCACTCGCACCCTATAAGTACCCGTCTTTGATAGAGTTCTACGGTGTGAAGATTGTCTCTGGTTACATGACAAGCCGAGACATAATATTAGTTGGTAGAGATATGATGAAGGAATATGATGTGAGCTAAGATACATGAGGAAGAAGTCAGTTGTTGTTTTCAATCACATATCAAAGGATATGTCAGAGGAAGAGGTGCTAGAGCTCAAACGATTGTACGCGTACTACCACAAACTAGAAGCCTGTTACAAATGGAAATACAAGAGGTTGAAGAAAATTAAACTATCGTTAAACATGACTAGCATAGGGTTAACGACAGTAGGGATTATAGCTGGATCGATAACCGCTAACCCTCTAATCATTGCTTGTATTAGTGGTCCTGGTGTGATCATCCAAGGCTACTTGGCTAAATCCAATCTGACTAGTAGAGTGGAGCATTGTAAGTTCGCACACACTAGCTATAAAAAGATACTGACACAACTAAGATCGTACCTTAGAGGTCTTCCTTACAACGAGTCAATGTTTCTCTCAGACGTTAAAGTGTTGGACGATAATGTGACTGACTTATGCCCACCAATCAATGGAATGGTGAAAAGGTACAATAAAATATATGACGAGACCAATGTTCCAAAATATGGTAAGATACAAGGGGTGACTCACCCCACACGGCCACACACGGTCGGTCTACGTATCAGAACCAGGAGTGTGTTCCACATGAAAGACGACGAGAGCTGACACCTTAAAACAAGGCGTTGGTTGGGAAACGTTTGTATTGAGCAGTTATTTTTTAAGAATAGCTGACCCCCCAAAACGGGGGGTCAGCTTTTCCTAAAAGAAAAACACTACTTTAAGTTTAAAATAAAACATACGTTATAGTATAGGTGATGAGTATCACTAAAATATTTAGAAATAACGACATGTCAGTCACTGCTATAAAAGATGGAGATAATATTTGGTTCTACGGAAAAGAAATTGCAGAGATTTTAGGATATAAGAGACCGTATAAGGCTATAACAGATCATGTCGACGATGACGAGAGAAGAAAAGTTAGTAAAATAACACCTCAGAGTATATCAATTGATACAGACTGTCAAAACAGACAAGTTTGGCAAATTAACGAGTCTGGAGTCTACGCTCTAATATTCTCGTCTAAACTAGAGTCTGCTAGGATGTTTAAAAAATGGGTATTCTCGGAAGTTCTACCATCTATAAGAAAAACAGGTGTTTACACACAATACAACCAGTTATCAATAATGAATGAGACAGACTTGCATTATGATATAGTTAAATATATTAGAGAGTATCACCCAACAATAGTCATCCCAGGGTTGGGTGAGTACCAAGACACATCTACTAAAAGAATAGATGGATGGAAGAAGGGTTACAGTGGTGGACAACCAGATTTGATAGTTCCGCAACTACATAAGAGATACAATGGTTTTGCTATAGAGTTCAAAACACCGAAAGGTAATGGGGTTATTAGGAATAACCAGATGAGGGTATTAAGGAGACTAAGATCACAAGGGTACAACACATTACTATCCTCAGACCAACATGAGATAATACATTTCATAGAAACATATATGATAGACTCCAGAGTTCTGTGTGAGTACTGCAATAGGAGATTCAAGAGTGAAACCACACTGTCTAATCACCAAAGATACTTTCATCGAATACTCTATCTGTGAGATAATCTGTGAGATGACTATGAGGTCATCTATAACAAGACACCACGTATAGTATAGATGGCTGACAGTGAGTCCGTACCTATTATAACGTCGACAACAAGGGTCAAAGACCCTAAGAGAGTAGAGGCAGGCAAACGCTTGGCTGCCATATCTAAAGCAGCTAAAGAGAGGAAGATGAGAGAGAGAGTGATAAGTGAGGACGATAGTTTTAACTATGGATACATCATAGGCACTATAGGAGTGGTAATAGCCGCTGGTTCACTGTATTACACGATTAGTCAAGACAAACAAGTAGTGACTGAAGAGCCTAAGAACGTCGTTATAAAACCACCACGTAAGCTCGACAGCTTCGATTAAAACATATCGTATAATATATGGCATCAATAGACAGAAAAGAACTGATGAACGAGCTATACGACGCAGCCCTTGTGACTGCTGGAGCCGTAGCTGTGTCTATGGCATCAAAGAAAGTACTAAAAGAACCGTTAGGCACCCCTGAATCAGTGAAGGGCACCCTCAAGCTAGCGACTGCTGTAGGTGTCTCAACGCTACTCATTAAGTGGGCACAGAGTAAGAAATACTTACCTATTGACCCGTTCTCAAAATAATCTAACGTAATACATAATGGCTAGCTTGGTAGCAGGTGGGTTGTTCAACGCTATAGCGTTCGCAGGAGCTGGATTTCTATTCAGTAAGCTAAACCATACCGGCTACGAGATAGAGATAAAGAGACACAACAAAGCACTGGAGAGTCTTGCTAGAGCTAAAGAAAAGTTCTATGAGAATGAGATTCGTCAGAGAGACAAAATTCAGGAGCTAAGACAACAACTGTCAGACGCTAACGCAGACATAAATGACACGAACCACGCTCTGGATCAACTAAGACAAGTACTGACGATACAGTATGATGGGAAGACATTTAGTAAAGAGCCTGAGTTGTCAGACTATTACAAACCATCAGATGAGATGAAAGAATATCAAACGGTATTCGTTGGAGTTGTTGGGATACCTTTAGGTTACTTGATATATAGAGTAGTATAATGAGCACTACTCTGAAGGAGATGGCTATGGAATTTAATAAAAAGCGTGACTCGACACTCTTTTACCAAATTCGTCAGATAGAAGAGTTGGAACAACTACTATCAGACGCTCTAAAACAGGTCACAACAATAAAATGTGAGTGGGAGACACTCAACCACAAAGTTACTACACTATAGTCTAAAGATATATATAGTATATTAACTTAGATGGTTGACGAACGTACAATGAGAATGTTCTATGCTGGGTACACATTGGATGAGATCACATCAAAAAAGTGGAGTGGTACTACGTTTGGGTACACATTAGACGAGATCAAGAACGGAAGTAGGAACGCAACACCAAAAAAGTGGTATGACACCACATACTGTTACGAGTGTAGTAACCACAGAACCCCAATCGAAGATGGTGTATTTAGTTGTAACAAGTGTGGAGAGACTACCTATGGACGTGTGAGAAACTTCGTACCTAATATTTGGATGTACAAGAAATCTGCTCATAGTTATAGTAAGTGGTTAGAGAGAATGTTGACTAGTGAAAGACTAGTTAACGATAGTGACATACCAATAGTGGTCAGTGACTTTATAGAGATAATATGGTCTCTTAAAAGAAACAAACTGATTGTCAAGAACATATCGAAATATATTTTCTATGTCATAAGAATATGCTCTAGAAAAGGCGTAGAGTTGAGAGGTAGTCTTAACGACCTCAAACCTGGTAAGGTCAAGACGCGATTCGAGCACAACCTGTATAGTGTAGTATACAAGGATCTAGGTTGGGATGGGAGAGGAGATCCATACTACAACGAGTGGATAAATAAAACATATAGTAATATATAATGGCAAGACCTAGAATTTACCAAACCAAAGAAGAAGCTCTAATAGCATCCAGAGCTCAAACCAAAGAGTGGATGAGAACTCATAAGTGGGTGTGTGAGACGTGCGATCGGTCATACCATGTGACCTCTAAATATAAACACATCAAGACTAGAAAACACGTGAGAAATTTAAACAGTAGTCCTTGACTAATTCGTAATGTGCATACGCATAGCTAGATACACCGTCTGGTAGTATGAATCGCTTGTCGTCAAAGCAGCTCAATGATATCTTATTTATTTCATAGCTTCCTAGTCGGTGGCTCTTGCTCCGAATAGTTTTAATTATGTGAGACATTTGCTCACCATTTGTCAGGACACTTTTATAGTTGTCATGTCTTATGTTATTTCTAATGGTACTCTTCTTGATACCTTTAGCAGTCATCCCACCTTTTCCATCCTCTTTCACGTAGCTATACATTTTTGACCTCAAACCAACATACTCAACGACAGGGACTCCAAATGTCTCATCCTTCATTTTACCAATGACCTTCTTGTTCATATCCACTAAAGTCGAACACTTCTTTGTTATCGTACATGTATTTGTACACATCATCCGTCTCGATCTCATACATTAGGCTATCCGTGTCTGTGAATGGCAGTTTGGATCTGTTGCCATACTTCTTTTTGATGTTATTGTAGTGGAAGTCATACACCAATGTCTTCGACAGGTCTAGAATACACATACCTACGTATGCTGGTCTATTTAGAGTTAGTGTCTCTTTGATCTTGTGAACTGCTACCAAGTTATTGTCAAATATCTTACTGCTCACAAAGGTTGGTTTTGACGTTAGTTTCTTCAGTTTTTCCTTGTCTGTCACCAACTCCACATTCACACGCTTTCGTAGATTCTCCATAGTCTTTCCAAACACACTATTATTCATAAGTTTGAAAAAGTCTTTCTCAAAGTCATTCTTTGCTTGGGTTCTCTTGTCCGTGTTAAAGTCGATATATTGCTTGAGCCATGGTGACTGATCGAATTGAAGTACTCTATGCACCTTCTTAACTTCCATCCCCAAACTCCTGTATAATTGTAGGTTTCTATAATGAACTACGTACTTAGTCTTGTCGCTTAGGTTAGGTACAAGTTTTGCAACCTCTCCTACAGATATCTTAAACTTATCTTGGATTGTCCTACAATAGTTTGACAACATGTCACTACTCACTTTCATCCTCTCAGGGGCTAAAGGATAGTCGTTATGCATATCATGCAAATCCTCTGGATACTCTAAATCAACCTCAAGTATCAACCCCTCAACCACAAATCGTGGTACCCACCCATACTCTCCACACCCATTGTCTCCCACACTTCTTGAGCGTGCTCATAGTCTGTATCTGACACATGCTCATCGTTTAGGATGCTGTAGAAACTCTCCTTTGATGGCAACTCAAGTTCGTTAAACTTATCGAAACTATCCATATAGTCATATGGGTACACACCTTTTCGCGACACCAACTCTAACTCCTTACCTTGAAATAGTTCAGACGTGTACTTGAGACAGTCCTTTGGTAGGTTGTTCACTAGGTTGGCTAGACTAGAGCTCATGAATTGGAAACTATCTAGAAACACTAGATGTTTACCTAACATGAATGCCATATATTTCTCCATATTATTTGGTATGACGTTGATTTTCTGACCTATCTTACCTATCTCTTGCATTATGAAGTGACTATCATATCCTCTTAGATTATGAAATATGACAGGTATCTTATCAGTCAATCTATAGTTCCTATTACATAACTGATGTGCTGAACCTCTATATTTACCAGTGACATGACAATGATCTCTAACTCTCACGTCTTTACGTTTATATTTTCCATCACAAATATGACATTTAGTCGCTTCCTTGAAGTTAGCCTTATCAGCTATGGTCATCACCATGTCCTTATTAAAATGTTCCTTTCTAACTTTCTTGCAGTATTTAACCTCCTCTAACATCTTTTTCATGAACTTCTTAACCGCTTTCTGACCTCGAAACATCTCTACTGGTTTACTATATTTGTCATCGTAACAGCACACTACTTTGTATCCATACCCACAGTCCGTGTGTCTTTGGTACTCGCTAGTGTACGATCCTGTGAGTGGTGTCACGTTGTCGACCTTCTCTGTGATAGCCTCGAAGTCTGCGTATATTACGAATGGTACCTCTAATTGTTTGTGGTAATTTACGTACTCAAGAGTACTGTCTTCTTCGACTGGCATCTTGATCGCTTGCTTACCATTTACCACCATACAAACCTCCTTATGATTCTCTAGAATCTCATTGGTAGTAAAACACTGAAGACAGTACCTACAGAAATTCTTGCGACACTTGTGATTAGACTGACCACACATAAACCTACCAAAGTCTTTGATGTACACGTAGTGTCGTTTAACACCATTCGTTATTAGCAGTAGGTCCATATGATCCTCACACTTCTCCTCAGAAACGTAGATAGGGAATGGCTGCTTGTCCTCATATCCAAACACGCTGATGCTAATATCATTCTGCCTCTCTATCTTGTTGTACTGTTTCGTATCCACTGGAAATCTCACTCCTTCATAATTGACAGAACCTACGTTCTTCTTGTGCTTCGACACTCTCTGCGGATCCTTTCCTACAGGACATTTGTGTAACACGTGACACCACATGAAACACTTATCATCTTCATTCTTTATATTAATCAAACCTTTCGACGCGTTCCTCAACTCTTCAGGTAGCTCAATATAACTCGATCCTTTAAGAGGCTTATACACTACCACATTAATATAGTGGTCAATAACACTGTCTACAACCCACCCAGACCCTTCTGACAACCATACAGCTATACGATTTACTATCTCCTCACTAGCTTGCTTCGTAGTCCCACTAATATCAACACTACTAGTCACTGTTTTGACTACACTATTGAAGAAGGCTGTCTTAAACACAGACTCTCCGTCACCAATTTGTTTCTCTAGAGTTACTTTCAATGTCTCAGAAAACTTTAAACCTTTCAGTCTCTCTAACTCTTTCTGTAAAGCCAAGCCCACTACTCCTCTAGTCTTGACTAGTTGTTTTAGTGGATCCTTACTGTCGACCACCTCAACACTATACGACTTGGTGTACCCTTTGAGAGCAACTTTCCTTTGTAATACAGTAGGACGCGTCTTAGCAATAAGGCTAGTGATTCTCTCATACTCTTTGTCCAAGACCTCCTGACTTAATCGTGACCTCTTAACATATCGTCTAAGATCACGTCTAGCCTCTCGAGTCTTTCTGACCTCCCTAACTCTGGTGACTCTATTAATAACGTCCTCTCTATAGATACCTTTCTAATAAGGTCCATCCACTTATACCCCAATGCTTTAGCGTCAGCTAGATAGCCAGACATCCTCTTTAGAAAACTCATCTTAACATTCGGTATAACTAAGTTACCAGAACCCATGTCAGGATCACGTGCACCACCACTCGATAGTGTACCACTACGAGCGACATTACCATCCACAATAGGGTTACGTTTACTCTCAGACATTTTCACACGAGTCGTTTTATTATTTAATATAGCTAAGTCCTTAGACCTTTTCATGCGAGTCGTTTTATTATTTAATATAGTTAAGTCCTTAGACCCTTCTGAATCATGAACCCCACTCAACTCATGACCTAAAATAAAGTCCATATCAGGATCACGTGTAATATCACTTGACATAGTCTTGTTATGAGCGACATCCTCACCCACAGCAGCCCCACGTCTAGACACCTCACTCTGTAGCCTACTAGCTGACACATGTCTCGTAGGTTCCAAACCATGCGACACATCGCCTATTAGTAGTCTCGAAAGTGGGGCTAACGGCGAACTTTTTCCATTTGAATGTCTCAACTTCTCTGGAGAACCAAGCGCTTTTTCTGTTTTTGGATTCCACATATTTACTCGATAGTTATATGTGGAATCCAAAAACGAAAAAAGTGCTGCGTTCTCCAGAGAAAAAAGTTGAGACATGAAAAATGGAAAAATGCGCCGGTAGCCCCACTTTCTATACTACTGTAATATGAAATATTAGTATGACATTAAAGTCGGGTCATCCCATTCTTTAATAATAATAATAATAATAATAATAATAACGACAATAATAATAAAAAAATTGTGTTCAATTTGTAATCAATAAAAATAAAGTAACTATCTATACGTGAAGTATATATATATATATAATATATATATATATATATATATATATATATATATATATATATATATATATATATATATATATATATATATATATATATATATATATATATATATATATATATATATATATATATATATATATATATATATATATATATATATATATATATAGTTCATTGCTGCTAGTCCTTTCTCTTTTCTAATTAAGTCAGTGCACAGGCTTCCCAAGATTGCGACACTTTACTATCTATTTTAATGATTATAATATATAAGATTTACGATCTATTTTAATGGACTTGCAACGGGAATTCATTCGACTTCGTTAAATCTGTGTAATTTAGTGTGAAATCTGGCGCAGTTGAGGCATTTACATGTAACAACATGGCCAGATACCGAACTCGCTGTCAATGCCTCAATTGCGCCAGATTTCACACAAAATTACACAGAAACGACAACTACGACTTCATAAGAAATAAAGTGAACTTTATTTCTTAATTTATGGCAATATTCTAGCATTTTAACGAAATCGAATGATCCCGTTGCAAGTCCATTAAAATAGATCGTACATAAAGTACTCAAATATCATAATAATAAAAGTGCCGCAACCGATCACTGTAAATGCCTCAACTGCGCCAGATTTCACACTAAATTACACAGATTTAACGAAGTCGAATGAATTCCCGTTGCAAGTCCATTAAAATAGATCGTAAATAAAGAGTCAATAATAATAAATGTGTCGCAATCTTGGGAAGCCTGTGGTTCAACGTGACTCTTCTTGTTGTTCGTGAGGCATTTATAGAAGGGCTGTCCTCAAGATGACAAATGAAACTTTGGCCCGTATCCAGGTAATTCGGCTCGCAGTTTATTGGTCCTCCCTTCTTGTTGTTTTTAAACTACACTCGTGTCCTTGGTCTTTGTGTGATTTTTCAGACTGTTTTATTATAATACCTTTCTTAGAATGTGCGCTGTACAAATCTTTTGTAGCTGTGGTATCTTTAATCGCAAGTCTAGTTTCTCTATCCAATTTCCGAGTCTCTTGCTGACAGATCCAAATGCTCCCAACATCCACCTTCTTTATTTTCCACAACTTTCCAATTTCAATCCTCAACTCCTCATACCTCTCAACCTTTTCGTCTTCCCTTGTTGCTACTTTACCGTCCCCTCAGGGATTGCCACATCAACTAGCACACACTTATTCCTCTTTTTGTCTATCAACACAATGCTTGATCTTTCTATCACACTGCACCATAAAATCCTACAACACCTTCGCCTCCTCATTCTCCACGAGTGCAGCATGCACGCAAGCAGAGTTATGGAAGTTGAGCAAGCCACCTTTACGCCATTGGTGTTTACGACAACAGGAGGCATGGCAGAAGATTGCAGAAGATACCACAGTAGACTAGCGGAACTCCTAGCAATCAAGAAAGGGGAAGATTATGCGACAACAATCATGTCTTCAGCGTTGAAAGTTGAGCGTAGAGCAGAGTCATAGTAATTTTTTAGATTATTTTTAAATTTTGTCAGATGTTGTGTGACGGCCGCACTTCCTTTGGTAGCGCGTTCCATGTCCTTGTTGACCTGACCAAGTATGATCTGCTGTACGTTGATGTTCTACACAGTCGCTCTTCAAAGGTGGTGCCAGTTTCTTTACTATATATAAATAAATGTTGTGCTTTATTATAATATTGCAGAATAACTAATGTTAATACAAATTTTGAATGGCAGATTTTATACTTTTATTTAAATTATCCATCACCGTTGTTTCACTCGGTCACTTTGCAACCTCATCCACAATGGAATAATTGAAATACTTGATAATTAGCCCATATACTGTAGTAAGTACCAGTACTGGTGGTAAGGATGTAAAAAAGTACAGATTATAGCTGTGTTTATACTGCAAGTCTATAGGACTAACCAGGACCAACCTGGCTGGATGCCACCTTGGGCCTGGCTTACATTTTACTGACTTTAATAGTCTAAACATGCACCACACTCAGGTTATAACAATCAGTGTTTATACGCTCATCTGATGGCATTGCTGGTCTGGCCAATGGCTTAGTGTGTTTGTGTAAACACCTTTGTCCTGTATTAGGCCTAGACAATGCCAGTCCTAGGTTTGCAATGTATATATTTACACAGCTTTTGTAGGATATATACTGTATATATATATATATATAATATATATATATATATATATATATATATATATATATACTGTATAATTGGGTAGATTAACACTCACTGCATGTGTCAGGGGAACACATTAGGGATTAAAAAACTGCTATCATCTCACTGACAACAAGCAGCTGAAGGGAATTTCATCTTGAATTAATAATACATTGGTGAAATAATTAGATTAAGCAATGTTCTAATCTTTGTTGCATATTATGGACTTTTGTCATTTCATCTTTTTGAAATGTGTTACCAGTACTTGAATACCATTGAAATACCGGTACATGTATGCATAATTATATAATATAATAAGATTATATATTAATAAAAGCAACAGAAGTCTTCTAACAGAATAAAAGGTTTATCGAGCTTATCAATATATAGTCAGACAACACTCATTGCAAAACTCAAAAATTAGCTGATATAGAGTATACTGGTGTCTTGTAGTAAGGATGTAAAAAATTACAGACTTTAGCTGTGTTTACATATATTGCAAGTCTATAGGACTAACCTGGCCAGCCACGACCTGGGCCTGGCTTACATTTTATTGACTTTAATAGTGTAAATATACACCATACTGGCTATAACAATCAGCATTTACGCTCATCTGATATTATGGCATATGCCCTTCTGGCCAATGGCTTAGTGGCCTGGACAGTGCCAGTCCTAGGCTTTCAATGTATATTTTTACACAGCTTTTGAAGGATAAATTATACTGTATAATGTATAATTGGGTAGGTAATTAACACTCACTGTGTCAGGGGAACATGTTAGCGATTAAACAAGTGGTATCACCTCACTGACAAGAAGCAGCTGAAAGGAATTTCATCCTGAATTAATATATATATTGGTGAAATAATTAAATAAGCAATATCGTTCTTTGTTGTATATTATGGGCTTTTGTCATTTCATTTTTTGAAATTGTGTTATCGGTACTTGAATACCATTGAAATACTGGTACATGAATGTGCATAATTATATAATATTAATAAAAGTTAAGAAACAGAAGTCTTCTAAAAGAATAAAAGGTTTATCAGGCTTATCAATTTGGTATTTTGGTCTAGGATAAATTTAGGTATTGAATCTTTTGGTATCTGCTTATACTAACAATTAGACAATAAGGAACATGCAGTTACATTATTACAGTAGGGTACATGTATGTACAAGGTTATGCAGTCTCGTGAATACAATTGTACTTTGAGTAAATTATGAGTATGCCACTGTTACTGTAAACATGTATGTTGAAATTTATTATTAAAAGCATAACTGACATAATTAACTTTAATTATGTAATATATAATTATTATTACCCACCTAAGTCGGTTTTGTTTGATCTACCGCGGGATATATATCGCTAATATCCCGAATATGTCATTTAGTGTCCTAAAAGTAGGGGGCGGAATTTGAATATTCCCAGGGGAGAGCGGGGCTGAGTGAACTGCACAATACAAACAACAAAGGGAGCAAACACACAGAATGCACGGCGCTATATACTGCATATAGCACGGTGCTATAACCTGTATACAGCACTGTTTCCAGTCATAGCACAAAATGCACGACCCAAACGAACAAAAACAACTCATTTTATCAAGAAATAAACACGCAACTATTACTGTTTTATTCACTCGTGCCTTAATTATTTCCAAAATAGAAATTACACCGACTAAACACGCACTTCCCACTAACGCGTTCGTCACAATCTTCATTACTTTGCTCAGACTTTTCACTGCACAATTTCTTTCGTTTCGGCTCTTCAACGTCATACAGAAAACTATCCAAATTTCCTTGAAGAACGTCGTCAACCAAACCAGGTAAACAACAATTGTCTTCATAACGGCCTTCTACACTCTTCCTTGCTTCACATTCATCACGATTTGTTGCAGTAGTTTTTACCAATCTGTTTTCATCAAACTGCTCCGAGCCCACACTCGAACCTTCCTCATCTTTTCGCGAAAATGATGTACTTTGAGTTATCCAAAACTCCTCGTCACTATCGGAGGCATCCATCCTAATTACATGTTGCTCCCTAAAATTCTCACTGACCACGAGTCTCTAATTGCCCAGCAATTTTATGTAAATCGCAAAGCCCATAGAGATTTCACTTTGACGTACGTAATTTAAATAAAAAGAATAATCTATTGAAATTGATCTTTAATGCATTCAATAGCTTATTTTAAAATTTAAATTACGTACATGTACGTCAAAGTGAAATCCCAATAGGAAACCTCCTTTGTTGGGTAATAAGACAACTAATTAACAACAACTAATTGACCTCGGTCGGTTCAATAACCTATACAAATTTCATTACTGAACTTATTTTTTTGCAAGTTGATATCTTTTGTCTGAGATGATAGTTAACCATAACCAACATTACTGGAACAGTAAACAAGCTCAATATTGCTGTTTTGTTGTATTGATTTGATGTCTATTTTTTATATATTTATTTGAATTAACACAAATTCACTGGTAGTACGCCTTGGAAAACTGTCAAACACAAATTATCCGATATCCGGCAGGATAATACAAAATATCCGGCCGGATACCGGATAGTGAGATTATCCACTATCCGACCGGATACTAAATCTGGTGCACCCCTAGAATAGACATTCATTACGTACAGACTATTTACTATCCATGGTACAACCAGGCACATTTGCGGATGTCTCACGTAACTTGTCCTTCGAAGAGATTGAATTGTCCTCCGAAGAGGTTGAGTTGGCTGTCTTGGCTGAAATATATTTTGATTTTAACGAGGCTTTAAAAATCTTTTGGCGTCATGTCGATGACTCCATGCAACCTACGAAAACTGTTGTATATCACACTTGCAAATTTATTGTAGTTATAGCAATGTATATGCGCTTCGCGCAGATACAAAAACATCAGGGAAACATGCTTAGAAAGATGAAAAAGATATTTCCAGATAGCTTTTATCACGAAAATATGCCGTTACACTTTATGTTGGATTGCTGCAGATGTAAAGTGATGTTGTGAGTTTGCCTAGCCTTCATATTTTACAACACAGAATCTTTTTTGTGGTTTTCTCTCACTGTCGAAGTGTTGTTCGGTGATTTTTTGTTGGCTACAAGAACAAAATGAGCCGTGATCATATAACTGATATAACTCAGTGAAATGGCCAAAATCCAAGACAAGGAAAATATTCTACCTAACCAACAGCATCTTATATTCGCGGACAATCAACTAGAAGATGACAGAACCCTTGTCGAATATAACATCCAAAATGAATCAATCCTTCATCTTAGTCAAGATACTGGTAGAAGCAGCCTACTCCGCAATCTGTCCACAAACGAGAAAGGGAAACCGATATGGACAGGTTCATTTGATTCCTTGCAAATGTTTGTTTATGAAGTTTTGCTTTTGGAGAAAGGGAAATGGTCATGCCCTGGTGGAGGAACTAAACTCTTCCAAAATGAAGACATAATGTTCCGTTGGTACACCAATAAACAAACGATTACTGTAAATGGAAACGGAGCGGATGAGATTGAGGAGAAATTGACATCAATTGCTTCAATTTCTCAAAGTCTGATAAACGAAGAAAAATCTGAAACCGTTGAACAAGTCGCAGACAATACCAATCAATTAGAAGTCAAAAGTCATCCCAAGAAGTCAATTTGTTCCAAAGACAATAGCCCATTGTTGAATGAAGAATCCTTAGAGACCGTCATTAAGAATTTATACAGCCAACTACAGAATCTGACAAAAGAATTTACCGCAAACAAACATGCTGTAGATCAGGTATTGTCGGAACATTCAAATGAACTTAAACTTAAACAAGCAGATTCTACAAGCGAGATAAACAGATTGAAAGCTGAAAATTATGAGCTAAAAAGTCAAAACGAAGCACTAACTGAGAGAATAAACAACTTAAGCTATATTTTAGCAGATTTGCAGGGACAAGCAAAAAACGCAGAGGAAGAAAAGGCAAGCCTCATCACCGCTATTCGGCTTGTATACAAAGATGCTGAAATTAATTCTGCTAATCAAGAGGGCCATGAATACGAACAAATCAATGAACAAGTAAAGAATCCCCAATGTTCGACGAGTGAAGATAGCCGTGAACAAGTTCCAAACCCAAGTATTCTGACTGGAAATAGATTCTCCCTACTTAACGTTGAGGATACTGCAGATGATACTGATAATATTGATGCGAAAAACGACGTAGAGCCTAATTTGTGTAATATCGCTGACCAATCAATCCAAACAAATGCCAGCCGACAACAACAACAACAACAACAACAAACTAAAATAAAATCTGGTCATAACTCTGGTTTAAAGGTAAAAGGCAAACAGCAACACAACAAGATCAACCATAGATCTGATGGTAACGATGTCAATGAAAGATTACACAATGTCAGTGAAAGGTCCAACAACGAATCCCAGGAAAGTACCGGAGTTGAAACGAGATTTAGCCAAGGCAGATGGCCAACCCTGCCAATACGGCATCCACGCAGAGTTGCTATTTTAGGAGATTCAATGATAAAATACCTTGACACAAGAAGAATGCAGCATGGACTCGGCTGCAAAGTCACCATAAAGACATTCCCTGGTGCCGGAACAGAAGAAATGTGTCATTATGTCAAACCTACTTTATCCACCTGTCCAGAAGAGATCATTCTGCACGTTGGAACCAACGATTTGAAAACAAAAACTCCCATAACTTTAGCGAAATCCATAGAGATTCTCGGTGAGACCATTTCAAACGAAAACAAAGATACAAAGATATGCTTCTCCGAGATCATAACAAGAGATGATGACGAAAATTTAGCAGACAAGATAGTAAGTTTTAACAAATTATTAGCTAATATCTGCCTGAAACGAAAATGGGGTCTTATAATTAACAATAACATTGACAAATCTCATCTAAACAATTATGGTGTACATTTGAACAAGATGGGCTCAGCATCACTCGCCAAGAATATAAAGCATTTTTTAAGCACTATTCAATGACTAGGCGTAAACCCGGAACATGGCTCTGCGGAATCAAACTCAAACCAAAATAACCCGTTATCACACCTAAACAAAATGCCTTATCCGAAACTTAAAGGTTTTATAATTGGCCAACTAAACATTACAAGCTTGGTAAAACACATTGAAGAACTCAAAATTTTCTTGCATAATCAGACTTTTGACATATTAAGCATTAATGAAACTAGACTTGATAATACAATACATAATGATGAGGTTAAGATCATGGGTTATGAACTAGTAAGGAAAGATCGAAACCGAAACGGTGGAGGCGTTGCAATTTTTATACGAAATACTATTCCCTACACTGAACGAGGTGAATTAATACCTAATAATGTTGAAGCAATATGTATTGAAATTAAAAAACCTAAAAGTAAACCTGTATTAATTTCGACCTGGTATCGCCCACCTGATTCAAGCATTGACTTGCTTGATCGTTTTGAAAATTTCGTGCAAATAGCTGATGATGAAGAAAAAGAACTAATCATAACCGGCGATCTTAACTGTAATCTATTAGCGGTGGAAAGTAATGCTCATATTACAAAACTTAAAGACTTATTTGATGTGTATCAACTACAACAACATATAAAGAGTCCGACTAGAGTAACTACTAAAACTAGTACTTTACTAGATCTAATAATAACTAAAATAGATGACTTGAAGACTATAGATTCTGGAGTCATACACTTGGGAATTAGTGATCACAGCCTTGTTTACCTATGTCGAAAAATAAGTATTCCAAAAGAAAAGCCTAAAATAGTCGAAACAAGACAATTTAAATATTTCGATGCCACCCAATTCCAACATGATCTAAGAGAAACACTTAGCACATTACATGATAGTTATACAGATCCAAATACAGCATTTCACGACTGGAAAAAAAATATTTCTTGAAATAGCTGATTTTCACGCACCAATCAAACGGAAAAAAGTTAAAAGCGAGTATAATCCATGGCTAACAAATGAAATTAAAATAATGAGTTACCGCAGAGACTACTTGAAAAAGAAAGCGGTAAGTCTTAAATCTACGTCATACCACGAATCGTACAAACGTTGTCGGAACCAAGTAAATCGTCTAATTAAAGAAGTTAAAGCAAATTACTATAAGTCTAAACTCGAAAATAGCAAAAATAGCAAGGAAAGTTGGAAAACTTTAAATGAACTATTAAACAAACAATCCAAATGTACGACAATTAAAGAAGTAATAGTAAATTGCAACAAAATAACTGGTGACAAGAATATCGCTGATGAATTTAATAATTTCTTCTCAACAATAGGTCCAAAATTAGCAGATAACATTCCACCAAATGATCTTGACCCTCTTTACTGTGTGACCCCGGAATCCGGAGTCTTCGAGTTTAAAAACATCTCATATGTAGATGTGGAGAGTGTTATAAAAAAGATGAATGCAAGTAAATCACCAGGTCTGGACAAGATTTCAAATAAACTATTGAAAGCATCGGGAAACGCCATTATTGATTCATTAGTCTATATTTTCAATTTATCTATGAACACTGGAATCTTTCCAGAAGAAATGAAGTTTGCAAAGGTCACCCCTATCTATAAATCGGGGGAAAAAACTGACTGTAATAACTATAGGCCTATATCTGTGATATCAGCCGTCGCAAAAATGTTCGAAAAGATTATTTATATTCAATTAAACGACTACTTAAATAACAATCAAATTATCTCAAAACATCAATCAGGATTTCGTACTCAGCATTCAACTGAAACTACACTCTTGCATTCTACAAACCAATGTCTAGTTAACATGGACAAGGGCTTTATTAATGGTATATTATTTCTAGACCTTAAAAAAGCTTTTGACACTGTTGATCACAAAATTCTTCTCTCTAAACTAAAATGTTATGGAGTAAGAGGGATTACATTACAATGGTTTCAGTCATATCTTCGTGAAAGAAAACAAATATGCAAAATTAATAGTTCAAACTCAAATACTAAACAAATTACATGTGGTGTCCCTCAAGGATCCAACCTTGGTCCACTTCTCTTTCTTGTATACATAAATGATCTGCCAAACTGTCTAGAAACGACGCAAGCGTCAATGTTTGCGGACGATACCAACATTATATGTCGGGGGAAATCGCCCGCAGACATTGAACGCAAAATTAATATAGATCTCGATAATGTTCACAAATGGCTTACTGCCAACAAACTAACTTTAAATAGTGAAAAAACTGAATATATGATAGTCGGGTCTCGACAAAGACTAAAACAAATGTCCAATAACTAGTAATTGGCGATCAAACAATAGAACAAGTGCATAATAAAAAAGTCTTAGGAGTTATCATTGATGATCAGTTAAGGTGGCAAGAACATAATGATGCTCAATGTAATAAAATTTCGAAAAACATTGCTCTCTTAAGAAGAGCAAAAAATTTTGTAACACAAGATGCATTACTAACAATGTATAACTCACTTGTCTTGCCACACTTCACTTACTGTTCAACAGTGTGGAACAACGGTAACAATGTCACACAAGTCAATAAATTATGCAAGTTACAAAAAAGAGCGGCTCGGGTGATAACGGGTTCAGGGTATGAAATTAGATCATCTGACATATTTGATAAACTTAAATGGGATTCAATTGAAACTATTTTTAAAAAAAGAGAACAATTAATGACATTTAAGGCACTACGAGGTATGACACCAACCTATTTATCAGAACTATTTGCAATTAACCATAACAACACATATAGATTGAGAAGCAACGATCGAAAGCTTTATTTAGAAAAACCTAAAACAAATTTCCTAAAACATAGTTTCTCATATCGCGGAGCCAGGTCCTGGAATAGTTTGCCACAAGAAATTGTCGACAAGTACGAGTATTCCTCAATTAACTATTTTAAAAAGTGTATTAATGAGCACTACAATGATTTAAGAACAAACTTGTCGACAGTTTAAATTGTTTATTTGTGCGTTTATAGTTATATTTGTATATATTGTTAATTATTGGTATGTATTAGAAGCTATCTGTATAATTTGTAAATAGTTAATTTTTTCCATATTCTTTCTTTATACACATATTTATGTAAATACACGGCCCTTTGAAAATCAGAAAACTGAAAGGCTACCGTGTGTAAATAAGTTTAAATAATAAAATAATAATAATAATAATATCCTGCCCGACGAGAGGTAAAATAAACATTTTACACCTTTCCATGTTCTCTTGGTGGACTATATCTATAAAAGTGTTGTCTTTTTGGCTTTTATTGAAACTTTCAATAAGGTAAACTTCGCCTTCACAAATTATGCGGGAATACGTTGATCTGATCTAAAACTGCACACTAGTCAGAACACGAGTGAACACGAATGGAACACGTGTCTAATACGACTGACAACACCTGGTAAAAATTAGTATCATTCCTTAAATGTTGATTACGTCATGTAATACGTCCAGCTATCTCGAAGGAGACTATTGGAGCTTATAGAAATTTCACACGAAACAGGGAACGCATGCGTATAACATCTGGCAGCTGGATGGGAAAATCCTTGTCGCTGGACAAAAGGACCGCAGTCTCTGGTACGAGATTGGAAAGCGTGGAAAATCAGACATAAAAGCGCAAGACCTTGAATTTTGGTATGTATCTTGTTTTTATTCTGTTGTTTGGGCAAGTATTGTATTTAATTTAGTTGCGCTCAGTCCTTGGATAATGCACACAGCACACACATTGTTTATTCTATTTACATGTTTAACTGTAAATTCTGATATCAGCATATACTGACATAGCCTGTGTCCCCAGTTCATTACGCTGACAACTACTAGTCTTAACGCCCGAGTATGTTCTTAATGCATATAGTCTACATACGCAAACGCACTCTGTCTTGTAAAAGATGCTACACGCGTGTCACAACTCATAGAACATGCTTTATATATTTTGTAAATCATTCATGTTAATTTTTAGGTAAATAAAAGTTGTTGTTGTAATGTTGTTGGGCTTGTTGTTGTTGTGGTTGTTGTTGTTGTGGTTGTTGAGTGTTCTTGAAGAAGCATAACGATTATATCTAGTATCCCAAATTGTTTAAAATACTGCATTATAAGGGCGGCGGTTATAGCCCCCCAATTTTTGAAATGGGTGGGCTAAGCCCCCCAATATTTTTTAGGATTTTAGAGCTATTCCCTTGTTTAATGCCAATGGATATTCAACGAAAGATAAACTAAATTATCCAAAGGTCTGGTTCGTTTTCCCCTTGAATTCTGGTGCCACTCGGTTCTTACAAACTTTCTTACCTCGCAAACGTGCACATTTTGGGCACAATCAATGAACCTGACAATTCTGTAAGGAACAGTCTCAGAATGCAGGAATTAATACCATTTAAGAGACCTAGTTTTCAAATTTTTTCCGGGGGAGCAGCCTCCGCAAAACACAACTGTCTTCCGCCGCCAATCACTGAGCGACTTTGCCCTTTTTTTAGTACAACCCCCCCTCAAAATGTTCTAGTTGTGCCCCTGCATAAAGAAATTCAAATACAAAACAATAGCTACGTAAAGATGAATAATTTTACTAACCTACCTCAAACTTTTCTTCTAAGACTAAAAAACATAATTTTCAAATGAATTCGCTGGCCTTCCTACGGGATTTTCCGAACCTGTGTCCGAACAAAATAGCGAAGATGACATACAACCCAGCGTGCATTTCGGGTGTAGTCCTCTTCTTTCTTGTCCGCCATTATGGGTAAGTTGAGTTCTACACGTGGATGGTGTTTTTGGCTGAATTTTTGCCCACAACTTACATCAAAAGCTGTTTTCTTTGTCTCAATTGATAACACGGATCTGAGGAACATTTTTATTCGTTTACATTGAAGGAAAGCCTCGAGGTCTTCGAACTGCTCGCAAAATTCGAAATCATCGCCGTGAACAAAGATGGCACGACAAATCGTACAAAAAGCGGCATTTGGGTACAGCTTTGAAAGCTAACCCTTTTGGCGGAGCTTCTCATGCCAAAGGAATCGTGTTGGAAAAAGTGTAAGTAGCAGTGTGTCGTTTATATATTTCAGCATCAGTCTTCCCGAGTTTGAGAATAATATAAGGCAAGGGTTTGAAATACGAAAATATGTGGGCAGAAATGTCGGTTTTTGTATCGCGAAATTATAATGCGGTTTTTAAACACTAATTTTGTTTGGTAGAATATGTCCGTTAGACTTTGTAAGTGAATAATTACAATTGATAGTTTCTCCAGTCCATGCCACAATGCAAGCCAACAAAGACCTGTTTTTTAATTCCCAATTCCCTGGAAGGTCACGGCACAATTTCATTTTGAAGGGTTGTGAATGCCAATTATTGTTTTAACTGATAACCAATTAGCATATACCAAAACAGTGGATAGTGCTTTTCGTGCATTTTGATTGGTTGCTCTAGCTCGGGATATCCTGCACTATTCACTGTTTTGCAAAACAAGATGGTATCCTTCTCTTGAATGATTTTCTGTTTACAAAATGGAAGGAATTGGTAAAAGCAGGCAGGTAGAAAACAATTACTGTATGTAGGGAAATTATTTTATGTAATATTTATGAAAAACAAGTTGCAAAAATGAATAGAAAGTGCTCAAAAACCCGCAGAGCGAAATAAATGTGCTCCAAAAACAAACTCGACGCTTCGCATCTCGGCAAATATCCACCACTATTCACTTCCACTTGGGTGAATAATTGTTAGAGATGAGCCGATTACGAAAATAACGGATTACTGAAGCCGATTATTTGGAGGCCGATTAATCGAAATAATCGGCCGATTAATCGGTATATGCCGATTAGCGATATGTTTCCGGTTACCAGTTTCCGCGCAGTGTCGCAATGTTTTATGGGATTGCTAGGGACAACAACATTTTCGAAATATAATGCAAGTTTTGGTGGTTTAAACGATCGGAAATAGCCCGAAAAAGCAATAGCGCTGTGCACAAATGACGTCAAGATTCATGTTTCTCCATATTTGCTATTAATTCTTGCTTTCAAACAACAGAACAATGTTCAAGTGGAATCCTTGCGAATCAATTTCGGTTAGCAACTATGCGCTACGCTATCACAGAAGAATTGCAAGAAAAACAAGAGAAGTCGTTGTAATACAACAATTGTTATGTTATTAGTTTATTAAACACAGCAAACACAATTCTAACTCCCACATTACAAAATCATTAAACTGATCAATACTCAAAGTTGAATTTTGGCAAATTGTGATACAAAAATAAAATATTGTCGCGGCTGCCTTTTGAAGTGATGTCGCTTGACCAAACGATCTTATTGAAGCAAGACCATAGGTCTTGATGAGGTCCAGCGCTGCGACTCTTTTTCTGGGTGAAGATTTTCTCCGTCGTGACTACGTCGATCGAAGATCCTGTGAGAACACGGAGCTTGCAAACGATTTTTAACGTAACACGAAAAATACGATTTTTTAAACGATTTTTAATGTCACACGAAAAATCATCCAGTCTGACAAAAATTGACATGTATGTGGATTAAAAATCGTAACCTTTATGATTGGGACGAGCTGGACTGTCGAATTTCAGTGTGAAATAAAGACTATTGTGTTCATGCTTATGAATTTACGGACTCGCAGCATGTCGTTCGCGAACTTTAATGCACAGATTATTTTGCCGATCGATTACCGATTATTTTAAATTGGCCGATTAATCGGCTTTGCCGATTAGTTTCCGATTAATCGGCTCATCTCTAATAATTGTTAACTATCTCTGCTGCCAACGTTCCTTCCTCAAGGAGTATTAACCAAGAATACTTCACTGTATACTTCTTAGTGTACATTTCTACTAATGTTGGGACACTGAAAAAACAATGATATTTTACTAATTAATTATCAGGCACTGCTGTATGAAATCATTTGAAAATTTGAAAGGCCTACTTTCACATTAATGACGCATGATAGAGATACATTTATCATCACTCAAATAACATTAACATTAATCATCACTCAAATAACAGGGGGTCAGCTCACTGACCCCTTACAAGCCAACTTGTTTTCTTTTACCTTCCATTCTCATTGTAAATCTCATTTAATTTTTCTGTACGATGATAAAAATAGATTCAATTAATAGATCTTTTACTTGCACAACTTCATTTTAAATCCCTACAAGGAAACATCTGGATATGATATATCTGTGATTGAATAATAAATAGCCGACAATACTGATCTATCTGAAAAATTGTAGTAAACATGGAGCAGTAACAAACTTAAACTCTCAAGCTTTTTTCTGGAGTGCCAAAGAAGACAACAAACCTTGACAATGTTCAACCAATTAAATCTGATATAACAATGAAAAATTTGTAAGCCAAGTTGTCATACAGGTTGACTTCTCCAAGTGAAATAGCTGCAGCAGAAGTGGTAGTCAAATGTTTATGGCCTTGTATACTGATAGAAAGTTGAGGAAACAAGGCTTTTGTTTCTAATGCACAAATTAAATGGTTGATCACCCAAATTTTATATTTACATCTGACCGGTCATGTGGACTGCCGACCTTATTTTGAGCACTAATGTACCCGGAAACAATATTCAGTTTTTATCTGAATTGATTATTGCATTACATACCAACGTCAACAAATTTTAGGTTTTTGCTGGGTGGCAGGGTTTTTTCACATGGCCACTTTTCATATGGATGACCTTAGCAAAACATTTTCATCAAACAACATGTCAACAAACTTACAGGTTCCCCCTTTCTAATGTTTCTTGATTTCCGTTAGCTACTGTTTATTTTAGCTATTGTGTAGGTTTCGTTACTAATTTTTGTCAAGAAAATGTTGGCATGATGATTGATTGCAAGATCGATTTAACATATATATGCTGTAACGTGAAGTAGCAGAAATGTTGTTTAATAGAACTGCTGTTCAATACGTTTGATATTAAGCTTACTTGCTCATGGCTATGCGCACCAAAATTTTTGGATGGCCAGTTTTGAAATCCTGGCTAAAAGCCTGCTGGGAAGGGAAATGGTAAAAACTACCGTACTTGCCCAAAAATAGTGACTTTTTAAAATTGTCTGTCTGTTGGAGGATGTGGCCATATTAAATAAAATTGCCAACATCTTGCCTTTAAATTATCTTTCATCCAGTTGTTTTAAGTCCACCACATTTGTTAGTAAGATTATTTTTTTACTTAATATATATTTTTGTGCCTAAATATTTGGTAGAAGTGGCCAACATGACATTAGACAACTTTATTATAAATAAGAAATTTGCTATATTTATTGCAAATGATCATATTGAGGAAATACATTCTAGAAATCTAGGAATTTTAAACTTCCAACTAGTAATGAATTTGCACTATGTGTGTACTGTTATTGCCACGTACAAATTTCATGATAAATTCATCACAATAGACATTACCCATTATGACGCATTAATCTATTATTGTCACCACCACCAGAATCCTTTTTGGCATATCTTTTTGTGATGTTACATGTAAATCGAGCAATTGTTGCCATTATGGTAGTGTGGTAGTCACTAATATATTTGAACGTCGTAATGTGGGTAAGGTCTATTGTGTGAAGATTTACTCTTCAGATTTGGGAGGGAGGAGACAATGGGCTATTATTGGCAATGTACCATAAATAATGTAGGGTAGTCAGTAGTGTAGATAGCTTACTTGAAAGCAGGCTATATAATATATAATAAAATATATATATCAGAATATATAATAAAAATAGTATAATATTCATGCATTACATTGAGAAGCATTATAAATGAGAAGCATTATAAAATATGTCATCCTTCTTTTGTTGTTTAAGAGCAACTTGAATCTAGGAAGAATGGGTGATTAGGAAAAAAATACATTTACTGTACCTTACAAGGGTATGGGCAACAAATAACAAAAGTTGCAAAAAGCAATGAGGCAAAAATAAAATTTGTTGTGACATTTAGATCCAATGTATTTTAGTATCCAAGTTGTTAATCTGAGTTTGTCATCTTGCATGTATTTTTTAATATGTGTGCGACGTCACAATCTGGGTAAAGGTGAAACAATGCTAATAAGTAGAAATGTAAATAAGGAATATTGGAATGTGGACAAATGAAGACTGTCAAATGTATAGTTAGGTAACATAGTCGATAAGAGACAGATAAACCACACTTGGTAAAAGCATGATTATAAAAGAGAGAACAAAGATAATAAAGAACAGTTCCGGTTAAGGTGGTTGTCCGAATCCAGCAACTCGTACTGTGAACCCTAGTGTATGCTACAAAGGCAATTTTTTATCTACAGCTGAGCCATCCTTGTGTATCTAAGTCTGAAACTCGATTTTTGTGAAGGTCTTTTTCAATTGAACCACAAAACTTTAAAATGCTTTCTACAGAAACGCAGCCACCCACAAAGTAGTTTCATCATGCTTACCCGGTTGCCACGTACCTATACGAACAAGTTTTGTGATTGGTCGATTAAAACAATAGAATCAACTATAAAGAAACCAATTTCCTAACCACTTTTGCTCCATGTTGCCAATCACAAAACCTGTTCATTTTAGCTAGGTATTTACCGTACTTACCCAACTTGTGTTGTCACCAACTTTCAGCAGATGACAGGATTGTCCTTGATCAAAATTAGTGATATTGTTTTACACAAGAGTAGTTTTGTTTACTTGGACTGCATTCTTACGCTTTTGTTTGTTAATCAGAATGTCAAAAATTTGTAATTATGGTTTTTGTTGCCATTACCCTTTAAGTGCCAGGGTGGTTTTACTCCAGTGAGATTTTTCTATCAAAATGTGGACTGTAATTTATTGAGGATAGAGTCACATGCTAGAATTTAATTAATTTTTAGGGTGTGCTAAATTTCCTCAAAAAATAATGGTTATAAATTCGCTGGACTTATATTGTTTTATTTCCAGTCACCATAACCAACATATCTTAATTAAGTATTTATGAAATGATAAATCGACACTCTATATTATTTTTCCTTCAAAAGTATATTTTGAACCGCCAGAGTTGTTATGAAGACTTCTAGTAGCGATGTAGAACCTCAAATTGGACAGTGTAGACTGTAGAAAATAGACGTAATGGGCACATTTTAAAACTAGTAAATAAATGTCTTAAAGGTTTTATGTCACAATATTTTGAACATTACGTTATTTATAATAGGGATATTATTAATAGAATAACTGGACAAAGCAATCTGTTGCATTTTATTTATCGTTTTCCAGTTTTCTTGGTTACAGAAAATATGTGTTATAGGGAATTAAGGAATGTTAAGAGCAAGAAATCCCCAGGTCCTGATTCTATCCCGAATAAAATATTAAAAGAATTTGCGTTAGAACCCCCACCAGCAGTGGCTGACATCTATAACTCTTCAATGCTTCAGGGCGTGATACCAAGTCATCTTAAGCAGTCTATTGTCTCTCCAATTCCAAAATGTACATCGCCTAAAACTATCGAGGATGATCTCCGCCCTATATCTCTGACATCTCAGATATCGAAGATCATGGAAGGGTTCACATTGAAACAGTTATTGGCACAAGTATCCAGTAAGCTTGACCGCTTTTAATTTGCTACGACTCAAGCCCTGGTGTATTTCTTTCACAATATATTGGCCGCACTGGATAAAGGAAAGTAAAGGCTTCGACCTGGTGGATCATAAATCATAATGTATTCCTTGACAAACTTAATTTTCATTTCATAGGCGCTTGAAGCACTGGTAAAACAGGAGTTTATAGGGTAGCTTCTCGATCGTAATCGTAGAAGAATAGCTCTCTAAAGTTTAGCAACTTGAATATAGGGAAAATGGATGTTTAGAAGTAAACCACAATTACCTTTATTTGTTCTAAGCATACTCCTAACGTTTTGCGCATTTATTTTTATTTGTCTTGACGGCGCCCCACGAGTAGGTTAGGATACAGTGAGGTTCTTTACCTTTAAGACTTTTCAGTGTCAGGGTGGTTTTATTCCAATGAGTTTTTTCCTATCAAAATGTGGACTGTAATTTATTGAGGATAGAGTCACATGCTAGAATTTAATTAATTTTTAGGGTGTGCTAAATTTCCTCAAAAAATAATGGTTATAAATTCGCTGGACTTATATTGTTTTATTTCCAGTCACCGTACTAACCAACATCTCTTACGAATTTATATAATTGTTTTGGAATATAGTCTGTTTAAAAATATAATGTCGGTGTCCATTACTATTCTTTTTGTGCAACATCTCGAGATGCAGTTTCGCTCTTTGTATAATGATATCTGTATATTAGTCGAGTTTCGGTGCTAGAAAATTAACATGGCGAAATATCTGGTGACGTTGCATTATTGATCTAAGATAGGAAGTGGTATTGCTGCTGCCGTCTTGGTTTGAAGATTTAGGAGAAACTTATTTATCTTTGTCCTTGTTTAATTCGTTCGAACACTTATCCCCTCGCCCGGCGCGAAGGCCTAATCACGCGGATGCTTGGCTGGGTGGGCTAAATAGAATTCAAAAATTAAAGAGACTTGTAAGTCGATGTTTGATTGGGATTCTACTAGTCATCAGTCCGGAACGAAGGAGTCTCATGAGAAGCGCGCGCATGCGTAACTGAGCAGTCTTCAACGTGAGTGATCACAGGAAATATGCCGGAACGAAGGTCACGGGAGGGAGGGTATTTAACAAGTATATTTGGGCATCTGCGCTGATGACTAGTAGAATCTCAATCAAACATCCACTTACAAGTAAGTCGTTTAATTTTTGAATTCTTGTACGTCATCAGTTACGTCACTACGGAGTCACATGAGACTTCAAAGTCCTGTGATCACTAACCTGCGTCCCCTCCGTGGGTTTGTTTCAAGGTTTTGAAAAGAACCTAGCTGTCTCGAATCAAACCCGTCCCAAATCTTAAACCGTCCCGTATTCTCGAAACAAACCCGAAACAATCAAGAGGCAGACTTGGAGCAAGTATATGCTTATAGCAACTAACGAGTATTCACAATAAAAGTTTAAGAAATCATATGAAGAGCAAACTTAGTCCTAATAGACAAATAGGACAAGCTGAAAAGCTAAAACGAATAAACAGTATAACGAGAATCGGCACTCGATGGCTACCTGGAAATATCGTATGATTAACAATTCGATTCCTGCATCTCTTCGACTGTTTGATCATCCTCGAACCAAAATTATGCCGGCTATAATCCGTCATCATTTGCCAAAGTATTAGCAAACTATAATCTCGTTTGCAAATAATACGTTGAGGCGGCTGAGAAACTGTCTTCGTGGTAAAACATTGAAAACGGAAGTAGTAGTTAACCAATTGAATATCACGTATTAACTAAATTTTCTAAGCGACCAATCGGGTTCATAGTCTGGTTTTCAAAATTTCACAGACTATGACGTAGCTAGTGATCACGAGCATGACTCAAATTTAAGAAAAAATCGAACGATTTTATTAGAAAAATCACATAATATACAGGTGTATAAAAAAAACGAGACCTTGAGAAATTAACCTATTGTTGTTAATCACAAGATTTTATGCTCCTGGGAATTTAAAATAGCTTCTAATCGTATGAAGGAGCATAACTAACTGCATAACAAATTGTCAAAGTACTAATTAGTCATCAGTTCGAATAAAAACGGTTCAACTGACCAAAGAGCAACGAGTTTTTACTGTTTTACATTATACCGAGACTCAAAGTATATCTTGTAAAACTAGTACGTATCAGGCCTACTACTTTAACCGCATTACAAAGTTGTGGAACAGTGTTTGTAAAGTAGCCTGCGTGCAGACCCCACCCGATAATAATAATAATAATTATCGGGTGGGGTCTGCACGCAGGCTATTGTAAAGTAGCTCCACCTAGTAGTTTCTCCAGTGTAACTATATTTAGGAGTTTCCTTTCCCACCATTACTCCGCACTTTTACTCTCTGTATTGACGTGGATATGACCTGACCGGTCAAAACAAGCGTCAAAGGCGCGAGCATCTAGGGTGGGGAGGGGGGGAGGGAAATTTTGAAATCTGGAGTCTCTGAAATGCCATTTCCTGCATCTTGGGGGAAGATTTTACACAATACTGAAGGTTTGGAAAAGTCATAAAACACTAAAAAAACACTTTCCAGGATTTTAAGTACATTTTTTATTGTTTATTAAAATTTATAATGTTAATATATTGAATCAGTGAAGTCATAGACGGCGGAACCAGGGGGGCTATAGCCCCCCTAAAAGACGCATCTAGGGCCCCCACCACGAAATTCTATGCATGGCAACCCAGGATCTCCCCCTAATTTTATTGTCCATACAACAAATGTATAAAATAACATGGCGCCAATTATGATATTTGGTTCTTTGTTTTCGCGTAAAATTTGAGCCGTGCTTGCTGCAAAATTAGCTAGAAACGTTCGCTCAGAATGCCGGAAATCACGTTTCAGAGGTTCTAGATTTCAACATTTTCAGGGGGAGCATGCCAGCGAACTACTTCACAGCGCCTAGTTTCAGCCCCCCAACTTTTAAACACGTTCCGCCGCCACTGAGTGAAGTTGAATTAAGTTACATGCACGCGATACACCACCTTACGTCCAATAATAACATTTCAGTTGTGAATGATCACAACGTTTTTGGGGGCGAAGCTTCCACCCCTCAAACCCCCTAGATAGAACACTGAATGATGTAACTTAATTTATTTAAACACGTAAATTTTTGGCAGCATTATTATTGGGGGGGGGGCGACCCTGGGTACTACTGTCGGAGAGGTGCCTCGCATGGGTACTCGCGCCCCGTCCGATTGGGTAACTACTTTTTTTTGTATTCTTGTTGTATTTTCTTGTTATTATTTTCTCTTTTGTTCTGAATTTTTGTAAACAAATAATTTTGTAGTTGACCCAATAAAGTTTATTAAAAAAAAATGCCTTTGGCTTTTAGGAATCTGGAAACTAGTTAGTCGAGTTGCCAGATCGGAGACCTTGTTGTCATGAGAAGTGTATCGTTTTTTGTATCTACTGCGCATGCGCTAGTAGATACTTTGCTGTCATGTATAAATGTAAGTTAAGTTAACAAAAGAATGCCTTCGGAGCCAATCAAAACACAGAAAAATGGAACGAAGATAACGACTGCCACGCGATTATGTTAACGTCAACTTACGAGTGAAAGCCGATCGTTATCTCGCAAAATCATAATCAATAAATACAAAATGGCGGTCTATTCATTCCATGTCAGTATTTATTAAATCTTCAGTATATTAATTTGACACGAATACAGGGTTTCTTTCAGAAAATATAACAAGAGGGGGCGGCCCTTCGCCCCTGCTTAAAAGAAACCCTGCACGAATACCAAGAACACCACTAGCGAAAATTGGTAAGTTAGGGAACCAGATCTCCGCAATGTCATGACCACGGTTGTACAAATGTTTGTGTGGTGTGACTTTGGGCCGAGGGCACAAAGTGTCAGAAGGAAAATCAGGTGTTAGCATTTGCAGGCTTTCAGAATTAACAGTCGTCGGCATACATCATTAAAGGAATACCAAATGATTTTCCGTGCAGGATTAAAGAAATTCACCTAATGGTTTCCGTGTTTGGATACTGTGATCCAAACACGCGGGATGTTGCGAGACTTTCGAAAAGCGTAAAAAAACACGAGCCGATAGGCGAGTGTTTTTTAGCTTTTCGGAAGTCGAGCAACATCCCATGTGTTTGGATCACAGTATCCTGCACGGAAAACCATTTGGTATTTATTTTATAAAATAACGACAGAGAAATAACGAATTTTATCCAAAAATAATATGATGAGAATACAAATTCTCCCTAGAATTATCAACTACCAATCATAATTCGTCTCCAACAGAGTAGTAATAATATATATATTATTATTATCAATGTGTTAGGGACTGGACCGAGCTCTAAGCTCTCTTTAATTAAAAAAAAAAAAATAAGATGAAATATATCTAAAAAAATAGATGAAATGTATCCCCAAAAATTTTTTAGAGATTGTGATTATGGTCGGGTATATAAGCAGGTGGGTTTCATAAGATTTTTCAGTTGGGTCTACTGTTGTGTGTATTGCTTGCTTGTAAGTTGTACTTGGTACAAGACTCTGAATTCTTCCAATGTGCCGTAGTATTTATTATTACTAAACTGCATTGGCGCGCGTTCACCCGTAGTTGAATTTGTGATTGGAATGAAATTGACTCTTGTCCAAAGCGACAATCAGGTCATCCCTCATTCTATCAATTGCTTATTTTACGCCAGGGTTGTTCGTTAGCGTATGATAAAAGAGTTAGCTATAGTAAAACACACAGGACGCAGAAGTTTGATGAAGTTTTTTTTAAATATAATGAATATAGAAAACAAATAGATGAAATGTACAAAAATAAAAAATATTTTAAACGCGTTCCACAACTAAAGTTTGCGAAGATTCATAAAAGATAAAGTTTTTCCCCCAGTATCTGTATACCCCCATATTTTAGGTGAGTCTTCTCCGCTTTCTTCTTCATCGTCTGATGAAAAGTTATATAGGGGTACTGGGGGGACTTTAGTCTCTACGAAGTCGGATATTGGCGGTGGTATTTCTTCGCATTCTTCTGGTGGTGGTGGTGTTTGATCCCGCGGGTGGGTTTCTTTCTAAGAAATAATATAATAAATAATTTTACAAGTTCACGACGACGATTTACGCACAGCAACCATAACATTTTACTGTTCTCATAGTATAAAAATTCCTTCCCCCAGTATATCCACATAGATACATACTTTATATTTGAAGTCTTCCCTCGGCGGTTCGTACTCATCAAAGTCGAGCTTTATTGGACTTTCCCATGTATTTTCCATATTTTTCGTTTGAGTTTTCTTTGAGAGTTTGGTTTTGAGTTTGAGATTAGTTGTCCGTACAACTATTTTTATAATTGTTGTCTGCGTTACTATCACAATGGTTTAGAGGGTTTGACCAATCAGAGCTCGTCATTAAAGCGTTCATGTCAAAACAGATGATTTGTTATAGGTAGGAACAATGATTGTGTGTTACGCGATTAGAGACGCGATTTTATAATTAGCGTCTTCTTCTAAACTAATAGTCATGAACAATGAGTATGTATTGCAGGATTAAAGACGCGGTTTCATAATTAGCGATTTGTTCTATGGTGTCAAATCAGTTGATTTATTATACTCGTAGGATTAGTAGGCCATATTGGATGGATTAGTCGACCCCCGTGAAATATACTCCTGTAGTGGGGATACGTTTAAATACGTCTACATTCTAGATATTTAAGCATTTTACACTTATTTAAACATATTTATAGCTATTTTTATGCTTTTTGATACACTATTTTACACTTTTCACACAAATTAGTGAAACAATTTAGTATATATTTTAATATTCCCGATAACAATTGTGTTAGATAATAAGTGTCGGGTAACTGGGTTTAAGAGAGTGTTAATTAATTCATACATGTCAAAACAGATGATAAATATTTTTAGCAAAAAATAACATACATTTCTTTTAACGTAAAAATTATGGATAGCTACAACACATTGTGAATGAGTTTTCAAAGTAGATGTGCTTTCCAATGAGATCTTCTTGATTTCACAGCAACAATAATTCCAGCTTAAGATTATAATCCTTTAAATCACCCCACGACGATCATCAAACCAAATTTTACCTTCCTTCATAAAGTCAACAACGTAAAAATTGGAGTCCTTACAAATAGTATATAAAAATTCAGAGGTATACAACTTGACGTTATCAAGTTTAATTTCGTTTATATCTATACTTGTTGTCATGATGAGTCTTGACTATAAAATGTTTTAGTAGAGATAGGATGTCTATATATACAAAGGGATTAACTCAGATCTTTACTCCAAAAGAATCGCTGGTCAAAAGTATAATCCAAAAAAGGCTTGGAAAACAATAAACAACTTACTAGGCAGACAAAACAAATTACCAACAAAAGTAAATGAATTAAATATAAGTGGGAAAAATCTAACAAATGCCGAAGGCATTTCTGAAGGCTTCAATGAATTTTTCTCAAATATTGGTTCTGACCTACAGCTAGAAAAATTGACACCTCAAACTTCAATTTCGAAGATTATATTAAGAAAGGTAAATCAGAATTCCCAGCATTTGAGTCGATTACTACCAACAAAGTTTATCATCTCCTGTGTGCAAAAGACACTGGCATTGACAAGATTTCAAGTAAAATTTTAAAACTAGGAGCACCTGCTGTCTCCAGTTTCATTAACATATATCTATAATCAGGCTATTACACTATGCACCTTTCCAGATGAATGGAAAATGGCAAGGGTATCACCTCTTTATAAGAATGGCCAAAAAAATTTGCCTGGTAACTACAGACCAATTTATGTCTTGCCAACTGTAAACAAAGTTATGGAAATAATTTTATATGACCAACTATATGATTATTTGACCAAATTTAAACTACTTAATGATTGCCAATTTGGATTTCGCAAATTTCATTCAACTGCTACATGAATATTGACAAGAAATTATTTAACTTAACAGTACTCATTGACCTAAAAAAGGCATTTGATACTGTTGACCACCAGATTTTACTAAAAAAACTAGAATGTTATGGTGTAAAAAAAGATGCTCTATCCCTACTAAAATCGTACTTGATGAATAAAACTCAGAAATGCCAGGTAAACGGAACTATTTCATCACAGCGGTTCATTAAATGTGGTGTACCACAAGGCTCAATTTTAGGGCCTTTATTCTTTTTGTTATATATTAATGACTTGCCTCATTGTTTAAACAAAACAAAACCACGACTGTTTGCAGATGATACAAACCTAACAGTTGCTGGAGAATCTATAAATGATGTTGAAGCTGCTATGAATTCTGATTTAGAAAACCTCAGGAAATGGTTAATTGCCAATAAACTAAGTTTAAATGTGGCCAAAACTGAATTTATATTAATTGGATCTAAACCAATGATAAAAAGTATTTCAAATAAGCGGCTAAACGTTGTCATAGGAAACAAACCAATTAAACAAGTTTATGATTGCAAAACTCTTGGAGTGACTATTGACCAGTGTTTATCTTGAAAGAATAATACTGATAACATTTGCAAGAAAATAGCATCAGGAATATAAGCTCTTCGTAGAATGAAAGAATTTGTTGAGAAAGATACACTTGTTTCTGTATATAATTATATTGTTCGTCCATACTTTACTTATTGCTGTGAAGTATGGGACGTGTTTGGTGAAACACAATCCAAACGCCTCCAAAAGCTCCAAAACAGAGCTGCTCGACTCATAATGAATATGAGCAATGATGTAGATCATATGGTTGCTCTAAATGATTTAGACTGGAAGCCACTTAAAACGGAAAGGATAAAGGCTAAGTCAAAATTAATGTACAAGCTGTTGAATAAAATGGGTCCGAATTCACTAACTGATCTATTTGCTTTCAAAAGTAAAATGAACAGTTATGAACTTCGAGATTCTGAAAGTACTCTTTGCTTGCCACAGCCACGTACAAATAGCATGAAAAAAAGTTTCATGTTTCATGGGGCACAAAAATGGAACTCTTTACCGAAACAAATTAGGGAGAGCAACTCCCTCATGTCCTTTCAAACTAAAATTGCTACTCACATTTTTGAATGACATCGCATAAAAGACTTGTAAATAGATTTGTTTTACTGTATATTATTTTCTATAGTTTATATTCTTGTACTTATAACTTTCTACTACACAGTAGGAGCGGAGCAGTTGGTGTGACCATGGGGTTGGTTATCTCAGATTCAATCGAATCTGAGATGACTAACTTTGTGGTTATTTCAACTGTTCTACTTTTACAGTGTATATTATGTTACTATATCTTTGTAATTTTGATAGTTTACACGCCCCTTGTGGAAATCAGCCTAGGTTGACAATGGTTAGGGTTAGGGTTAGGGTTAGGGTTAGAACCCAGACAAGGGAACAACTTGGGTTGTTGAAACAGTTCAACTGCTTCTATCATCCAGATATCAGTCACTATTCAGTATAAGTATTTCTGAAAAATTTATGTTCCATGAAATTATTCGTGCGACAAATGAAGTGACCGGGTCCGAATTGTGAATCTAAGGCTCCGAAACGGCTATTTTCTGCGTTTTGAAGGAACGACAAACCATATTTTTAAGTCCATATAGATCAAACCATTTGATTTAATAACTATAACTTCAAAATGTATGCACAGCAAGCGCGATTTATACGGCATGGTTCAATAGAGTAAATCGACAGCCCAAAGTAAACAATTCAATCGCTAAACACAACAATCGGCTTTTCTAAACAGATTCTAAGTTAACAATGCCATACAAATACTGCATGCGTGCATATGTAGGCTATGGATGACTGTTAAAAATAACTAAGTCTATTAAAGGCTAGCTGCCACGATGCATTCTTTAACTTTTTAATTTAAAGCTCTACATTTTAATATTTTTATAACTGGGCAAAAAACTGGGGGCATAAGCCTTCGCAGTCCTTCACCCTGCGTAGTCTCTGCTCTCTGGACTAAAGATTATTTATTCTCTTTGTTTTGAATGGAGAAATATTTTGTTTGAAGGACGTCGTCGTATAGATAAGCGGATTGTAAATCCTATTATTTTTAAGTCCCTAATGGCTGCTATGACGCACTACACCATCCATATTTTCATAGCAAACGTACATGAAGATATCATTTTGTCTGAGTAGAAGAAATACTGGTATATATTTCATTGATATCTATATAATAAACAATAATAATAATAATAATAATGTTTAATGTTTATATAGCGCAAAATACATGATCACTCCGCCTGCAGGCAACGAAATATACACAAGGTGGCAAAATAAATGGGGGTTAATGGGACTGCTCAAGACTATAAAGTCCCTAAATGTCTATTGATGTCACTTGATGTACACAATTCACAAGGAAATTGTGCACGTGTACGTGCCAGTTTCTGACACCGACGACGAAAACAGACGCGGCCATTTTAAACCTCCGCGCTACCCTACGGGCAGGCGGAGTAATAATTTCACATGGCATAACCTGGCTGTCTCTATGCACTAAACCCTTTAGATTATCACTCGCGCATTCTCAACAAGAACATTTTATTAATAACATCAGTCTGTTGAATATATGAGATTAAATTAAAAAAACTGAAGTTAGGTAATATAAAATGTATAAGTAGCTGCCTGGTACACATCACTATATGTTAAATTATATATCTATAGGCCTTATTAATAAATAAATTACTTAATGTCAATTTAATGTACATTAATATATATATTTGAATTAACCTTTCCAGACTCGCTTTGGGGCTGATTCGCAAGGGTTAATCAATGGTCAGGAGTGTGATAAATGATTTAATATTTAAGCCCAATAAATAAAAAGAAATACAAAAAACATTGGAATGCCACGCGGCTGTTAGGCTTCACGAGCGATGTTGAATCTTTTATCATGGTACGAATGGCCATTGATTAACCATCTTATAATTATCTCACCTACCATTACATTTTTTTGGTAGTTAAAACGTTCATTATTATATATCCGATAAGTAATGTTATAAGCTGGTTTACACACTCTTACACACTCTTTGAATAGTTGAATGAAGGATTGAAAGTGCCTATCTCACGTTTGGGGATTTTACATATTCGTAATATTTGGTTGTTCCTGAGCAGAATCATAATATATCTTGTCAGCCGAAAATGTATATATTATGCATGAGTTTGCTCAGAAAGACATAGATATTACGATATGTAAAATCCCCAAACGTGAGATAGGTGCACTTCAACGTTTCAGTTGAAAGAATGAATTGTGGGTGTGTCATGAGATATTATTCATCATTTTAATTGCACGTTAAAGAAGATAGTTACAAAATAGTATTATAAAATTAATTAGAATGTAAAAGAAAAGAGAAAGTATTATAGTAAATGATCGTGCGCAGTGGACAAAGTAGCGTATAGCTTTCGAGTTGTCCACTACCTACAATGCTAATATTAAATATATAGATGAACAGAGTGTATATAGTGTAATAACAAGTTTCATCTATTCATTAAATTACGTTTGAGACAAGAGAAGCGTTTGCTTATAGTATTTTTTAAATACATAAGACGAGTTGGATTGTTTTATATTATAATCAACTGTTTGTCATATTTTTGATGAAGAAGATTGAAATGTAAATGTCCCATAATTAAATGAAATGTAAATGTCCCATAGATAAAAAAACATTATCACGAAAAGTGTATTTAGTGTAAAAGGACGACGAATAGCGGTAAATAAACGGAGAGACAAAATAAAATGAATATTATATCAGATATAAGAAAAAGAGAATACGAATAATTTACGCCAATGAATGATTGCCAGAATTTCGTGTCCCGCCAAAAAAGGCCGCCAGAGAGATTGTGAGCGCACAACGTATCACCCCCAGGTTTGAGCTTTCTATATATAGATGACGCCACAATAGCTAGTTGATTAGTCTTTTTTATTATATGGCTTGGCTCATGAGCGGTCTTAATGCAGCTTTGGTTGCTGAGCGGTCTTTACAAACCGACAAAGACCGGTTAACTGAAAAGTTTTAAAAATTTGCAAAAAATTGAGGAAATGTGAGAGCCATATCGGTCTTTACGGAAAAATGATCCCCCCTTGGTGTTATATCCACACACCTCGCTCCATCGTCACTCGGTCGGTACTGAAAGACTGTGGGCTGGATAATTTTGGCATAAAGACCTCCCGCTCAATACGTCTTTCTTATAGTTTTTAATTTGGTCCATTCGTGTCCGATATAGTACTGTGTCTCACTTTAAACATGGCCGGTTGTATAAAAATAGGTTCGCGATACGAACATGTGAGTATCGCATAATTATATTTACTAGACAGATACAGTAAGTTACGTCTCGAGTAAAACTATATGGACTGAAAAAGCGAATATTATCATGCCCACGAAAGGCGCGAGTATTTGACGACGATTTCCTGCTTCGTAAACATTCGAAAGAAGCTGTTTACCTTTGAAATAAAGAGCAGAAACCTCGACAGCTTGTAATTTTAGCACGAGGAAGTGGAAATGCTTCGATATTGTTCCCCACGAAGGGCGCGAGTACTTGACGAAGATTTCCGACAGTCTGAGTTGCGCAGTTGTAATTTCATGATTGAATCCTCATGACTATATGGGTACCGCTGACCAAGGTACCCACAAAAGGCGCATAGTAAAGGGCCTGGGATGAGCCACCTCGATCTGCCGTCATATCAGGTACACGCGTACATGTCACACACAACAAGTAAAACAATAACATTGTCATTGTGAAAAGCACATTTCTGTGGAGCGGCCTGGATAACAGTTTATTATTAACTATTACACTTGTTGACAGCCACCATTGGATGGCAGTTTACTATTAAATATATTCTATCGGAAAAAGCCATCGGAGAGCTGATGTCATGTCGGGTAGGTAGCAGACCCTTTGCAATTTGAGGAAATTTTTAGCGGGTATTCAAAATAGGGCTTTTTAGTGTTTCAAGGGAGATATATCGGAAACAAATGGACCAAATCAAAAACTATAAAAGAAGTTATCAACTGCTTTGGCGTCCTCTATAGAGAAAACTAAAAACTGTGGAATGTTTATCATTACTTTGAAAACGAGAGTGACGTTTGTAGAGACGAGGATTACTCGTCGCATACCTAAAAATATTCATTCTAATTTGTCTTGTATGAAGACAAAGAAGTCTTGTTTCTTACCGCACTGGTTGTATTTGTGTAAGGTCCCTGATCAGACGGATAGAACGTCCAGTATGAATTAAATTTTTCAGAATTGTAAAATACGACGTTTGAAACTGGCCTTGATATGATGCAGTATAAGCGCTTATCTACACCTCAACAGTGGAGTAAGCGCTATATATAATTGAATTACTTAAAAGAACACTCGTAGTTTAGCTAAACCTTCCAGCCTATACACCTGATCTGTAGATTACGAAGAAAATAATAGGTACTATTGAGGCTAGGACCATTAAAGCGGCAAGGATATCATATAGTATCCCATCCTGGATACTCAAGGGCAGCTGTCCATTCTTTGGTTCCGGGATATTTTGTGCTGTAGGGATCCTAAATTGAAGAAAACGAGAACTTTTAAGCATGGATCTGTGAGATATTTCTTTCTCAAATCATTAATAATTCATAAACCAAAAACAATGAAAACCAACTGCGTGATGGAGGGTTTGAAAGGAGGAAGATTTTACATAAAGTTCGCCAACTTTCATAACGATTTTCTCTCAAAATACAGGTTCAAACACTCGTAAAGAGTTTTTCCTCAACACGTCGAAGATCGTTAAAAAACCTCGGTTCGCCTCGTCTTTTCAACTTGCTTCTCGGTGTAGTAACGGACACCAGCTATTATGGACACCTCGCTACTTTGTTATCTTGCTTTTACGGACACTGGCCTCGCTACTTTGTTATCTTTGGTATCGGACACATCGCTATACGCTGCATGCTAACAGAGCTGTTACACTGTGCAATGTTTCTTGGGATTTGTCTCGCAACGGCTCAATCTGTTACGTTCCACGGTTCCAGTTGAATGAAAGGGAGTGTTACACTAGGCAACGTTACATGCAACTTCATTCGTTAAATTTGGACATCTTTGTGTTTGTGACAAGGAACGCATGCGCACCGAGCAGTCAAATATAGCTACTTAATTGCTACTTAAGCTTTAACGCAAATCAGAAAATATTTAATTCTGAGTCCCATACGGGAATAGAACCCGCAACCTTCTGATCTTTTCGAGTGTTTGATTTAGCTTCTCAAATGAATAAGTAATTCAAGAGAAAATCAAGACGAAAGTAGGATTAGTTTAGGTGAGGGAAGTATTTAGGTGAGTTCTCACGCATCCAAAGCTCTGTCTCGATACTGATTTCCTTTGCTATTCATCTTGCGAGATATTTTCCGGTATTTTGAACCGACAGAAATATACTACTTCCTAATCGAAAATAAACAGAACAGAACAGGATTTCCCAAATTTAAGAAGACAGCACTTTATAACAGGACTATAGAAGTAAGGTTTCTTGCCAATTTGTCGCATATTTCACAGTAATTCCGAAACTAGTAAGGGGTTTTCGCGAAGTCAATTGAAGCTCATCGGTGATTCCCAGGTAAAGGCTATTTCAGATACAGTGCAGCACCTCGCAAATAAGTTCGCTTGCAGGTACAGGTGCTTCGAGTGTTGTGTTGTGATGCGGAATGATTTTGCTTCGAGTCCCTTTAGGACGACATTTTATTATTTTTGTTATTTCTTTTTTATTCCTCATTATTTTTTTCTTTGCTTTGTTAGTATTAAAATTAGGGTTATTTTAAGTAGTAAACGTTTAATGTGGGCTAGTGTTAGTAAAATGTTTCATTACTTAGTTCCAGCCTTTATACTGACTGCGATGTGCTCCACTGTATCTGAAATATAGGCTTCACCGTGACTCGATATGTTTGGATACTAGCTATTCGATACTAGAATACATGTATCAAATTGGATACATATGTTAATGGAATATAGTACCAATCGAGACTGTTCATGAAACTAGAAGGATAGTTCGTTTTACCGGAAATTAGCAATGAGATATTTGCAAACTGCATTGCGGTGAACTAATTCTCTATGAATTTAATTACTTGCCTGTTCACAGCCCACAAATGCACTATATGTGGCCGTCCCTTCCGTCAAGTCGTAAATAGTAGCAACCAAGACAATGAATAATGCCAGAGGAGATATGTACTTCCAACAAATCATCCAACCGATCCAAGATCTTTTACCGGTCATTTCTTCTATGTCATCAGCAAATCTGAAATTATTTTGGTAATATATAAGGACTTATTAACTGAGTGCGAGGTCTGTATGGGAAAGTGCCTGAGGTTTTCGTACAGACCGAGTGAAGGCAAATACTTTCCTTTACACAGACCGAGCAAATGAGGTCCCAGGAAACTGTTGAACTACGATTTTTAAATTTATAAAGCCGAAGTAACAACCACCGACATGCAACGCCCAAAATAAAGAATATACTAGGATGACAACGAACGAATTTAAATAACGGTACAGAAATCATCAAAAGTCTTTCCGAGACAATGTATACAAAACGAAATTCGACTTTCGAAATGTGTCTGGAAGTCTGAAAAAGAACGCACGTAATTTTAGTGGCTACACTACCTGTCATTTCCATAAATCCATGAAACACCAATGCACTGGAAAAAGGCAATCACCAACAGCGGAATAGTTGCGCAGTAATCGTCAAAAAGTTGGAACACGTAGAAACCATTTCCGGCTATTAAGGCTAGCCCAATAAGTAACAGAACAACTGCAACAATGGCTATTTTAAATAAAACAAAATAAAATAGAAGATTTGAGAAAGGATATACAGTATATGAAATAAAAAGAAAACAAAAGGAAGAAGAGGAAGAAGAGGAAGATTATCTTAAATTAAATGTATTAATTATTTTATCCATGCATTGAAATTCAATTGACGACCACTTATTTATCCAATTAATTTATGCCTATCGTAACTAAGCAATGTTATTCAAAATGACTCAAGTTGTCCAACCTGAGTCGATTTCGAGATGAGTTATTGAATCGATCAGACATTGAAATGACTTGATTCAACTTGTAACTCGGCCATCATTCGACACTTAACAACACTTTCTTAGATTATGGTTTTAATTTATGCTACGAACGTTAACACCATCTGTCACACAATGTACTAGATGTGTGAAGTTAACATATTAGATGTGTAATGTAATATATTAGATGTGTATGTTGTTGTAACAACATACGTGTAGCCTACAAACCTATTACTACTTTGCGACATATACTAACTAACGTGACAGACAAAGAACCACGAAAGACAGGGTGCAGTTTACAAGATCAAATGCGCCGACTGCCAGGACACTTATGTTGATGAAACCTGCAGAAACCTAAAAATCAGACTAGCTGAACACAAACGAGCTACTAGAAACGGGGACAGGACTAATCACATAGCTGAACACCACGTACAAACAAAACACGATATTGACTGGGACTCGGCTGAATGTATCGCGTTGAACACAAACTACAAACAGCGACTTACATTAGAAAGTTGGTATACCAACTTGGAACATAAACCACTTAACAGATCACAACAATTACCAACACCATACAAAATACTTCTTCGTACGCACCAACGAACAATGGACCTACCGACAAACAATATACCCATTGACACAAACAACCGATGAGGAACAATATTGGCCCACTCTTAACGCATGACGCAACACCACTCACACTAATTATGACACAAACAAACTATGACGTAATGAACCAGACGTATATATAGGCAAACCTGACAAACACGCTTTAGTTGACTCTGAAGATGACCGCCGCTGAGGCCATCGAAAAGTCAGTCACCAAAAAAAGTCTTTCTCAAGATTACAACAACCTGGACGATCAACTTCACACATATAATGATACTTCTAGGTTCAAACCATTTACTTTAATGTAATATATAAAGTACAATTTATGTAGTTTAAGCAAATATTTGCATATTATTGTTAATATTGTTATTATTGCATATTATTATACAATATAAGCATATGATTACATATAAGCATAATTATTTTTAGTGCAAAGTTTTTTAAACTTTGCAGTATTGTGATGAGTGGCGAAAATTCACACGATATATATATATATATAGAGAGTGAGTGACCGTGTTAACATCCAGGGGGTGGCAACATTATTATTTCGTGGTGTTTTGACTTCAATTTGCTTTAAATATGTCTCTAATATATAAGATGTGTCCCCCGGTTTTATGTTAACATGCTACTGCGCACGCGCGAGCTGAAATTTAGATTTATCGAAATGGTCGACCCAAGGAGCGATATATTCTTCTCAAAACAGGGATTTTGTGGACTTACAGTATTAAATATGATGTAGGATAAATGACTGGTTGTCTGTTAGGGGAAGACGAGCCTGGATATAAAATAAAGGTGAGATATTCAGGATATTTAGTAGGACAGCCGACAGGTAAGCGTAGCGAGTCTCTGCCTTTTTATAATGGAACACAATGGATACAATAACCTGCGAGATTATTTTGTTAGAAATTAGACTACTGCACTTTTGTAAAGCGGTCTGTAGTTTCGGTATTTACTTCGTGTTTATATTAGTATGACAGCATTTGATTATTTGAAATACAATTGTAGATATGTTTGGGTATTGAGCTGTTCAGCATACAGCACTAATACGAGTACCGATTTGACAGCTTGAAATTTATAGAAATTGTCTGTATTACTATGTTTTGTATTGTCGCGACTATTATATTTTTGGGGCTGTTGTGCATGTATACTGTAAGCACAGTGTTATACTGTTAGATTGATTCATTTCTGTTGTTGAAACATAATTTTGTTCCTTGGAGAAATTTGGTGCTGTTCCAATAATATGAATTGACAAAATTAAGAGCATTTGAAACTGCCTGAATAATTATATTAGTCCATGTTCCTTCACTATATTAATTATTGTGATGTAAATATCAGGCTATCAATGTTAACCCAGGGTGGGGGAACACTGATGGAATATTGACTGATTGACTTTCTGAGACAGGGAATTTTTTTTTTTTTAAAGATCGAGGGATGGGATTTTTGACACGTAAACAATAATTTTAACATTAACTACTTAATGACCAAGACTGAGGTCTTTATGGTAAAATATCTAACAGAGATCTTGCTGTATTGGCCGAGCAATAGTGGCCAAGGTTTTGTATTTTACTGTAAAGACCAAACATTCGAGGTTATTGAGTAGTCCATTATATGGCACTTTTTATTACAAAATCAATCTTGTATTTCTTGTTCTTTGTACTTCGCTTAATTTAACATCATCAAAACACTGGACTAGCATTATTTTATGTTGTTTCTTTCTTGTCTGGATACTAAAATGTACTTTTATAATATTTATTGTTCATCGTCATTTAATTTATTTTCATAATTTTGCAGCAATAACTTTCTTATTAGGATGTTGTGTTTATTCCCAATAATCATAGGGCATTAGCCCGTGAAATTTTATCCATAGACATAGTTGTCATTTCTGTCCAACAGATCACCTTTATCAACCTGCAGCTTTATAAGCAAGCAATCTTTAATCCTGCATAGCATTAAACTTAATTTGTGTCATGCGTTATGCTACTACTGTTTTATTTAATATATATGATACATAATTCTATAAAACTTTGCACTGTCCTTGGGACCTAGTTGTTTCTGTGGATGTGACAGTATGGGACTGATTTGAAACAACAAGGAGTCCCTGACCTGTGCAAATTTATTTTCTAATCTTCTTAGGGAACACTCCGAGCTCCATGAGCGGCCCTATTACTGCTTCAAGTGTACCAAACTCGCTGTCGATCCCAAGCAATATCAACATTAGGAAAAATAAAATGACCCAAAATGGTGATATATCCAATTGAAGGATAGCGTCGGAAAATGCCATGAAGGCCAAGCCACCATCTACATTGTTTCTAATCCTTCACGTCAATGGAAAATTTGCGCTAATGGTTTGAAAGTCTGCAATGTTGGAGAGACGTTTGAATATCATTAAGCAATAATGAATATATATTATTAATTAGCTGAGCTCGCAACAGTTTGACTACACATCATTAGTGAGTGACTTAATGTTGCTATGTAACTATCAAAAGAAGAAGAATCGAGTCCTGGTAATATTGTGTGTAAATAAACCTTTGAAAACTGACATTACTGTTACAATTGGTGGAGGATGCAATTGTTTTTACAATGACTACACCTGAAGAGTTACTTGGATTCATCAAAGGCCTTGGAGAAGCCGTGCAAGATCAGATAAAAGCCCACAGTGAATCGCAAGCTGAGTTGCATGAACTCACACACGCCATTGGAACTCTTGTCTTGTCACATGCTCACCATGAATCTACGCCACAGAACTTATCTTCGTCCAGTACCAGCCTCCGTTTACCACACGTTACCGGTCTACAATGGACAGCCGAGCGAAATCCTGCATCGTTTTGCGACAATTTTAACTTCTCTTCTTAAGTCACCTGGCGTTCCGAGTAGCCATTGGACTACGTACCTTAAACAAAAACGACGCTCGTGCCTATAACATCGCCGATATACCCGAACAGGAACGCTTACATTTACTTGCCGAAAATCTACAGGATGCTTCACACAGTACTTTTAGAACTTACTTCAACGCAGTACTCCAAAAGATGTATAATTGTTCCATGATGCTGCAAAAGATAGAGCTTCTATTCTATCTGAGGAATGGATTGATGTTATTCAACGTAGAAATTTAAACATTCTTACACGACAACCCTCCCAGAGCAGACAATCACTTCACCCATTCCAGGTTGAAGATGCCAAACAAGAAATGCAATCTGCAATTGGCCAGCATGCCTTTGGAGCCCTCGTTCCTTGTATCCATTCAAAACCAATCTTAGAACCAATCGCACTCTTGACCCTTACTCCAGAGAATATCAAGATATGGTAATTGAGGCACTTCAGCTTCACGACAATGACAATCTCACACCACAACAGAAATATTATTTGGAGATCCTTATCAGAAAATATGCCCATGTGTTTATGCTCCCATAAATGTCTCACATTTATGTGTTTATGCTTCCATGTTTATGGTGCACCATTCCGAGGTGTAGCCACTCCGGAACATTCAATCGATACTGGGGATGCACCACCTCAGTATCAACCACCATAATATGCTCTGTCATCTTCATGCTCAGTCATCTTCAGAAAACGCATGAACAGGGTGCACCATGCGTTCTTGTTAAAGAGAAACCTGAGCATGGATTGCCTGTTCCACCACGATTGGGTTGGGATTATCGTCGCCTCAACAGAGTAACTAAACCGGATGTTTATCCCCTTCCTAACATTCAAACACTCCTTGATCAAATTGGTGGCAAATATTGGTTCAGCAAATTGGACCTCTTCACCGTTTTTTGGCATACAATTACCCATATGGGATTATATCAATTTCGTCGCCTACCATTTGGCTTAAGAAATGCTCCAGCCACCTTCCATGCAGCGACTTATGAACACCACAGAAAGATCCTTTTCTTATCTTTCCTTATCTTTTCCTTAGTATGTGAACGACCTCCTCTACCACAGCACTGAATGGAAATTTCACCTCGAATATACTTGGAGAAGGTTTTTATTGGCTGTGACACGGTCGGACTATCTTCCATCGAAATGCGAACTTTTATGTCATGAGCTGCAAGACTTTCTTGGTTGCAAGATCAACTCAAATGGAAGACAACCCGACCCTTCCAAGACCAAAGCTGTCGATTTATTTCCTCCTCCCAAGAAAACAATTGAAGTTCAACAGTTCCTTAGACTCGCGGGTCACTACCGGCACCATATTCGATTTTTTGCTTCACCGATCATGGCACCTACGCTAACTAACAGAACGTTCAATTTGATTGGACAATCATGGAGGAACGTGAATTTGAAGACCTGAAGCCCTTTGCTCTGATTCTGTCATCCTACACCAGAAGTAGAACCTTCGATTGATGTATCAATTTGTGCAGTCCTATGCTGCCTGGTAGGGCTCGACAGAGACTTCAATATATCACCACTCAATCTTCTTCCCACCGATACACTCTTAGCAATGGGTTCTATACTGTTCCTGTTAATGATCCAGCTGCTATTTCCGAAATTAACCCTGACGAAAGCAATTCATCTACCAACCAGCTCATCGCTGTTAAACCCTCCTTAGCAGAGTTCCATGCTGAACAGCAATCGTGCACCCAGAACTTGGAAAGATTTACAAGTATCTAACCAACCCGATTCCAACCAACAGCCTATCCAGAATGACCACGTTAAAGCCAAAGCACAGTTATCCTTTATTGATGCATATGAAAAATGTCTCCACTACGCTGACCAGTCGTCACATCTAGATGACAGCAATGCAGGACTCATGGTGAGTTCAAATACTTCATGAGGTGCAAATACTTCTAAAAAATCTTTTTGAAGAAGCTTGCAAACATCTCTATATTATTTGACCCGAGAACAGAAGGCTCATTCAATGCGTTGGCGGAATTAGAAAACTAGTACATCACCCGCGCCAGTGGAACGAATAAATATAGTCTGGTACAAAAAAACACTTTTTCATGTATGATTTATAGTGTATTGATAGTCACCGCACTACGCGGTGACTATCGTCTCAGATTTACTGGCCAGTCAGTCAATCAGAACTCGTTTAAGCTCAGAAATTATACTAAAAGCAGATACGGTCAACGAGGGCTAGTATCAACCATAAACAACCCGGCATTCTTTAACGTAAAAATGTCTTATCAAACATTATTGCTCATTTTGAGATATAGTTTCACCTTTTTGTCTGTAGAAGTCTCCCCATTCAAAATGTAGAGCTGTAGCTAGATGGCACATGATAAACACTAATCGGTCACAAAAGACGAGATTGTAATTACTTTGCTTTAAATTTGGTGTAGATATATTCCATATAGGCATAAGCGAATTCATTTTCTTATTCGAAAATGTCAAACTGAACAATTTTTTATTACTTTCGGGCCTATATTTTCATGATTTCATCACTCGACACTAGCTCGTATATAAATTTTAGTCGACGCCATGTTTGCATGCCTAGATTTCTTCAGGTTTTGCTTGCAGCGTGAATATGTCGTGGCTTCGGGTTTGTCAGGATAGGAACATTCCAGTTATAAGAAGATTTTGTTTGTGATTGGATAACGAACAGTGAAATATTTCTTTAGAATTTATACACTCTCAAGTTTATGTTTTTAAAATGCTAATGAGTGTGACGTCATCCCAGAAATTTGGCTTTTTTCCCACTTCCTTCTTGTACTGCATCTGAATACAGGGTAACATGCACTCGTACACCTATATTCGTATTTAGCCATCGGTACGGGTGTATATTTTAACCAGACAACATAGTGTATAGAGTGGTTACTACACCGTGCTTATCAGCTGGGTGGGACCCCAACTCAGGGTCGACGTCTTGAGGAGAAAGTGCTGCCTTTGCAATAACATCATCATCATTTTCAATAAAGTTATTGTCGTCTGGATAACGACGTTGAATCGTAGGTCTTCGGAGCCTTAGTATTTAATTGGACATTCAAGTCTGTGGTGTCGGTTCACCTACCAGACTATTAGTCCAGCGCTTAAAAACATGAGCCTCTGGCTTTCATGAAAAGGGTAACCTTATAATCCTGCGTTATCAACTTTAAATAAATTATACTGATGCTGAAGGGAATGTTTTAAATTATGTATATTATTTCTTACGTCTGGTGTGATACAGGTTTCCAAACCATTCTTAGCTCCATCGAGGGTTACTCCACGGATGCACAGTATGATAAGAATGATATAAGGGAAAGTGGCCGTGAAGTACACCACCTAAATAATAGAACATACTAGGTGAGTCACGATAACAGGAACTTTTTGCTGTGCTTATATCACCCCAAGGGGCGGTTTAGCATACATGTTTAATTTAGCTAGTTTAATGGCTTAATATATATATATATATATATATATATATATATATATATATATATATATATATATATATATATATATATATATATATATATATATATATATATATATATATATATATATATATATATATATATATATATATATATATATATATATATATATATATATATATATATATATATATATATATATATATATCAGTGGTCAGAGCACTGCACTAGCAATCGCAGGGTCGCGGGTTCAATTCCTACCGGAAGGCCGCTAAGTTGCATTTTTCGCAACTGGTCCCGGTTTGGTCTTAAAATGTATGTATTCCAACACTCGAAATTTTCCTTCACCATAAATCCTTTCAACATGTAGTTTGATCGAGTGAAATGCCAAATATTACCTATAATAACCCAGAATCTTATCCCGGCATTACCACCATATATACAGAACTCGTGACTAGGCTCTCGGCAACGGCTTCCGTAGCTCAGTGGTCAGAGCACTGCACTAGCAATCGCAGGGTCGCGGGTTCAATTCCTACCGGAAGGCCGCTAAGTTGCATTTTTCGCGAAAAAAAATTTGTGAAAGTTTTGTGGCCGATTGGTTGATCGATTCGATTAAGGGACAAATTGACAAAAGACAGTTTGGTTCATTAAAAAACACTTCGACGACGCACAACCTGATAAGTCTCGTCCACCATCTACTTAGTGAGTCAGACGCAGCAAAAAGCGCCGTAAGAGTTTTCCTCCTCGACTTTTCCAAAGCTTTCGACCGTATTGATCATACCACTCTTTTGCATAAATTATCAGATATGAGTGTACCATCATGTATAGTTGACTGGATACAAAGTTTTCTTACAGAACGTAAACAACGTGTCAAATTGTGTAACAGTTTGTCGGATTGGCATAATGTAAATGGAGGAGTACCTCAAGGGACAGTGCTAGGTCCTGTTCTTTTTCTCGTAATGATTAACGACTTACTCACCGAATGGCCTGATCGATGGAAGTACGTCGACGATAGCACGGTCACTGAAAGTATTTCACCTCACTGTTGCAGTAACTTGCAGGAACTAGTGGATTATATTAATGATTGGACTGTCGCAAACAACATGAAGCTAAATATAGCTAAGTGTAAAGAAATGGTCATCGACTTTTCTAAAGAAAAACGGAATTTTTCACCTTTAATGATTAACGACGTAGCAGTACAACGTGTAAAATCCGCTAGTATCCTTGGTATCTCTCTTCAAGATAATATGAATTGGAATGACCACGTATATCAAATCGTTAAAAAAGCTGGGAAAAGACTTTATATGCTGAGACTTTTAAAAAGATCGAAAGCTAACATGATAATATTGTGCACGGTTTTTACTACCATCATAAGACCGGTCTTAGAATATGCTTGCCAAGTATGGCACTTTAACATCCAACAGTATTTAAGTGATGACATCGAAAAAATCCAAAAACGTGCATTTAAAATTATGTTACCTTCATTAAGTTATAGACAAAGCACGTGAGCTCACTGATCTCCCGTTACTAAAAATACGGCGTGAAGAACTATGTAACAAATTCTTTGAGAAGAATGGAAAAAACAGTAAAATTAGTGAACACCTGATTCCAAAGACCTCGTCAGATTATGACATGAGGTCAAAATGTAAATATAAGAACTTCTTATGTAAAACGGACAGATTCAAGAACTCATTTTTACCACAAATTATTTCAAAAGAAAACAGTAATTAGTAAATATTTAATATTTTAGGCCTGCCACATTTTAAAATTTATTGTAAATATAACGTTTCCTATTTAACTTTTTTTATATATTGTAATTACTGATGCAATTTGACCTTGGGTTACAATATCAGTTTGATTTAATAAATTAAAAAAAAAAAAAAATTAAAAAAAAATATATATATATACAGAACTCGTGACTAGGCTCTCGGCAACGGCTTCCGTAGCTCAGTGGTCAGAGCACTGCACTAGCAATCGCAGGGTCGCGGGTACAATTCCTACCGGAAGGCCGCTAAGTTGCATTTTTCGCAACTGGTCCCGGTTTGGTCTTAAAATGTATGTATTCCAACACTCGAAATTTTCCTTCACCATAAATCCTTTCAACATGTAGTTTGATCGAGTGAAATGCCAAATATTACCTATAATAACCCAGAATCTTATCCCGGCATTACCACCATATATACAGAACTCGTGACTAGGCTCTCGGCAACGGCTTCCGTATCTCAGTGGTCAGAGCACTGCACTAGCAATCGCAGGGTCGCGAGTTCAATTCCTACCGGAAGGCCGCTAAGTTGCATTTGTCGCAACTGGTCCCGGTTTGGTCTTAAAATGTATGTATTCCAACACTCGAAATTTTCCTTCACCATAAATCCTTTCAACATGTAGTTTGATCGAGTGAAATGCCAAATATTACCTATATATATATATATATATATATATATATATATATGAGTTTGATATCTCAACTGTAAATTGGTCAATTAGAGAGTTAGGTTGTAACACGTGGCCAGTCAATTTATCATAGAGTTACCCCCACTTCGTGGTATTCGAGTACAAATACCTGCACGCTAGCTCGAGTACCCCGCTGTGGCGTGGTATATTTTAGTGAGATCTCCAGTGTGTGTGTGTGTGTGTGTGTGTGTGTGTGTGGGGGGGGGGGGGGGGTTCAACTATTCACTTAGAATATACATTCAACTATTCACTTAGAATGTACATTGAACTATTCACTTAGAATATACAATCAACTATTCACTTAGAATGTACATTCAACTATTCACTAATTTCACTTACAATGTACATTCAACTATTCACTTAGAATGTACATTCAACTATTCACTTACAATGTACATTCAACTATTCACTTAGAATGTATACATTCAACTATTCACTTAGAATGTACATTCAACTATTTACTTAGAATGTACATTCCACTATTTACTTAGAATGTACATTCAACTGTTCAGTTATAATGTACATTCAACTATTCACTTAGAATGTACATTCGACTATTCACTTAGAATGTACATTCCACTGCTCACTTAGAATATACATTCAACTATTCACTTAGAATATACATTCAACTATTCACTTAGAATGTACATTCAACTATTCACTTAGAATATACAATCAACTATTCACTTAGAATGTACATTCAACTATTCACTAATTTCACTTACAATGTACATTCAACTATTCACTTAGAATGTACATTCAACTATTCACTTAGAATGTACATTCAACTATTCACTTAGAATGTATACATTCAACTATTCACTTAGAATGTACATTCAACTATTTACTTAGAATGTACATTCCACTATTTACTTAGAATGTACATTCAACTGTTCAGTTATAATGTACATTCAACTATTCACTTAGAATGTACATTCCACTATTTACTTAGAATGTACATTCAACTGTTCAGTTATAATGTATATTCAACTATTCACTTAGAATGTACATTCGACTATTCACTTAGAATGTACATTCAACTATTCACTTAGAATGTACATTCAACTATTCACTTAGAATGTATACATTCAACTATTCACTTAGAATGTACATTCAACTATTCACTAATTTCACTTACAATGTACATTCAACTATTCACTAATTTCACTTAGAATGTACATTCAACTATTTACTTAGAATGTACATTCCACTATTCACTTAGAATGTACATTTAACTATTCACTTACAATGTACATTCAACTATTCACTTAGAATATATATTCAACTATTCACTTAGAATATACATTCAACTATTCACTTAGAATGTACATTCAACTATTCTCTTAGAATGTACATTCAACTATTCACTTAGAATGTACATTCAACTATTCACTTAGAATGTACATTCAACTATTCACTTAGAATATACAATCAACTATTCACTTAGAATGTACATTCAACTATTCACTAATTTCACTTACAATGTACATTCAACTATTCACTTAGAATGTACATTCAACTATTCACTTAGAATGTACATTCAACTATTCACTTAGAATGTATACATTCAACTATTCACTTAGAATGTACATTCAACTATTTACTTAGAATGTACATTCCACTATTTACTTAGAATGTACATTCAACTGTTCAGTTATAATGTACATTCAACTATTCACTTAGAATGTACATTCCACTATTTACTTAGAATGTACATTCAACTGTTCAGTTATAATGTACATTCAACTATTCACTTAGAATGTACATTCGACTATTCACTTAGAATGTACATTCAACTATTCACTTAGAATGTACATTCGAGTATTCACTTAGAATGTATACATTCAACTGTTCACTTAGAATGTACATTCAACTATTCACTAATTTCACTTAGAATGTACATTCAACTATTCACTAATTTCACTTAGAATGTACATTCAACTATTTACTTAGAATGTACATTCCACTATTCACTTAGAATGTACATTCAACTATTCACTTACAATGTACATTCAACTATTCACTTAGAATATATATTCAACAATTCACTTAGAATATACATTCAACTATTCACTTAGAATGTACATTCAACTATTCTCTTAGAATGTACATTCAACTATTCACTTAGAATGTACATTCAACTATTCACTTAGAATGTACATTCAACTATTCACTTAGAATGTACATTCAACTATTCACATAGAATGTACATTCAACTACTCACTGGACACTCTTTTAAGAGCTTCAGTGGTGTCAGTTTTGGTGAGTGCTCCAGCCATTGTGGACGAACCTGTCGTTGTCGTTCATTCAACTTGGATAGCGGAGGAAGCGGGTATTGTGAACTGAATGATGCCGAAAAGGGGGAAGCTCCTTATGATCTTCGCGCCAAAAAGGTTTTATGCATGTTTCGTATCATTCTTTGACTAATGTAAGTAACTTACATTTTCTCTTAGTTCGCCGTCTCTAATAACGCGTCAGTTTGGTAAAAGCTATTGATCGTACGATTTATCGCACTTCCGTTTTTGATACCTACAGTATGCTATCCTCATTTTGACTAATTTTAAAATACCCAAAGACACCAATTCTTCTTTACCGTGCGGGTGTCTGAAGAAGCTCTGTCAATCCGAGGGTATGCCGCCTTCTCTTGTTCTTTCCGTCGTTTCATTTGATTGTGCGGTACGTAGGTTCCGTTGATCGTTTGTTTGGGAAGCTTCAGCGGTCTGACGTAGTGGTCGCGATGTCGTAAGAGTCACTTCCGGAAATTCTTTGTATGTTTAATACGGTAGGTATTACCTTGAAGACACTTCACAACTACGTATGGTCCTTGCCAACGTTTAGACGGATATCCTGGTTTAGGTGGCACATGCATCATTACTGTGTCTCCGACGTGAAGATCAGAGCACTCATCTGAACTGTTAGCAACTCGACCTTGTTTCGCTTGCAAGTCTCCAGTGAGGGCTCCTATAAATGTGCTTCTTTGAAGCGGGAAGTGAGGGTCGACGCCCACTGACTTGGCTCTTGTTGACGTTTTGCGAGGGGAGGTGCGACGACCAACCTTGGCGTACGAGGAAGATAGCCATGTGACAGGAAAAAGGGTGAATATCCAGTAGATTCGTGCAGATCTTGATTCATGTAGTTAAACTGAAGATAGGGAATTTCAAAATCCAAATCGTCTCCACGCTCATTTGTCGATTTCCTCAACATATCTCCAATGGTTCGATTGAGTCTTGCAACAGTTCCATTAGCTTGGGGGTGAAGTGCAGATATTCGCTTTTTGTCAATGCCAAGTTCATGGGCAATGGTGGTTAAGGTTAGGTTATCAAACTCGCAACCACGATCCGTAAGGAATGACTCTGGAATCCCTCGCCGATAGAAAACGTCGCGTATAATGACTTTAGCCACGGTTTTCGCGGACTTGTCATGGGTATGATCTCGGCAGCCCGAGTGAGTAGATCGATGACAACCAACACGTAACGATTTCCTTGTTTGATGGGTTTCGTGCCAAATGGGCCTTTGATGTCCATCGCGATTTCCTGCCAAGGTTCCTGCGGTTGTGATGAGAAAGTGAGGTGCTTTCGGCGAGAAGGTGTTGAATGATTTATTTGCACACTTAACACATGACTGGCAATATTGCTTGACATCTTTGATTCTTTGACCATGGTTAACCAGAAGTATTCGCGACGTATTAAACTGGTTGTTTTCTCAATGCCCATGTGACCAGCTGCATCATGTTTCATACGCAATACACTTGAGATAAGAGCTTCGGGTACCACCAGCTGGTTTACCGCGCGCTTTCCAATTCGGTAACGAATATACAACAGTCCGTCTTGCTTGCCAACCGTAAGAAATTCCCGTTTACTTGACCACCAACGAAGGATTGTGTTAGTTAAGGGTATCTTCTTTCCACTCTTTTTCAATGCTTTGATGATGACACCTAACACTGGATCTGATTGTTGAAACCTCTGAAATTCAGTGATGGTGAACTGACCATCGCGCAACGAGTGGACTCCTGGTATACGGGACAGCGCATCCGCATGTGGATTGGTGACACCAGCTCTGTGTTGTACGACAAAGTCAAATTCTTCAGCTTCTTCGATCCAACGAGCATAACGACCGCGGGGATCACGGGTATTTCGCAGCCATTGAAGTCCCTTGTGGTCTGTGTGCCAAATGAAGCGGCGCCCTAAAAGGTATGGGCGGAATTTTCGCAGCGCGAAAATGAAGGCAAATGCTTCTTTGTCTCGTGTGTGCCAGTTCAACTCGTTGTTTGTCTGCAGCGCCTTGGATGCGAATAAAACCGGTTGATCACGAACGAACTCGTCGAGTTGCGATAATATGCACCCAATTCCCGTATCTAAAGCGTCTGTACTCACTTCAAACGGAGTTGACATGTCTGGAAATCGAAGAAGAACGTCAGAAGTTAATGCAGACTTTAAGTCATTGAAGGCAGCTTTTCTTGCTAAGGACCAGATGAACTTGGATTTCCCAGTTAAAAGCTCGCAGTTCTTTCGTGTTCGTAGGGCGTGGCCATTGACGAATTACCTTCAGTTTGGTGGGGTCAGGCTCGATTCCTTTCGTTGAGACTTTGCTTGGCATAGTGAGACCTTGCTTGATTTGACGGTCAAACCCGCTTCGCGTAATCGTTGTAGAACATCTCTCAACATGGCGTAGTGCCCCTGAAAATTATTGCCACCGATAATGATATCATCTAAGTAGACGGCGATACCATTCCACTGCAACCCTTTCATAATGTCTGCCATAAGACGGGCAAACACGGCAGGTGCATTCTTCACGCCAAAGGGCATCACACAAAATTGCCTTGTCCTGATTCGGTTGAGAATGATTCGGCTAATTTATGGCGGTGTTCTTTCGCGATGGGTATCTGCCAATAACCACTGTACAGGTCAAACGTTGTGAACAGGTTGGATCCATGTAAGTAATCGAGGCATTCTCGAACAGATGGCAGGGGGAAATCTCTGTGAGGGTAGCATCGTTTATAGGGCTCGAACGTCAGCACAAAATCGATAAGAACCATCTGCTTTTTTTTGCATCTGTTCCCAATCATGGATGCGCTGCTTATATATGATATATATATATATACACACTGTTATTTGAAAGTAGTTAATTTAACTACAAAAACATAGTTACCAAAAAGGTTCAGAACAACTACAAATTTTGTGGTAATTTTAACAACATTCATTTAACCACACATTTGTAGTAATTTTGACTACATTTATTTAACCACAAATGTGTAGTAATTTAAACTACATTCATTTAAAATAAAAGGCCTTTAAGTATAATGTTTAGAAATGTTAATAGTTTTACGGTGTCTGCTCTTATACTCGAGAAATAACGTTTTCATTCTCCTATTTTATGCTTCTGGACGCCGCCATTTTCGAGTTTGTTCGACGGCTCAAGATTGATGTACAGCGGTGGTTTGCTTTTCAATTTTGACGTCATTGAGTGCTAGTCTTTTGTTCCTTGTAAAACTTTTATTACCTGATATATCAACTATCTTTATATCAACTGGAAATCAACATGGTCTGTGCCTAACATGCAAAATGTCTTAGAGGGGGTCCCACGTATTGTTCAGGGCCATTAGACTGGGGTACTGGGTAGAACTTGTGGTGTAGAAATCCCCAATATTTGGCAAACTGTTTAAATTCATGACTGCCATCAAACAGGTTTCTGGTGTTGTATTAAGGTCCGTTATCACTTATTACTTGATCTGGCAAGTAATAAGTTGCAAGTTGCCGTGTTGTGACGAAGTATCTCAATCTCAAAGTATTTGGAGTAAAAGTCAGTTACCAATAAATATGTATGTCGGCCACCATAGTCGAATAGGTCGGTACCAACAACTTGCCAAGGCAAACCTGGGGTGTCATGAGGATTAAGTGTTTCTCGCTGCTGGTTGTGTCGATAGGCATTGCAAATAGGACAAGAGCTAACTTTATATTTAATTTGAGCTGTCATCGAAGGCCAGAAGACAATCTCTCTAGCAAAGCACACACTCTTGGTTTCTCCCATGTGCGCACCATGGATGTCATCCAATACTTCCTGTCTCATTGCTCTTGGGACTACTATTCTGTCCGACTTGAATAGCAAGCCATCTTCTACACTTAATTCTTCTCTGTAACTCCTGTATTCTCTAGCAAGTTCATCAACTTGTCTTTAGCTTCGGGCCACCCCTTTACAACGTAAGCCATCACTATTCTGGAGGTCTCATCAATACTGGTAGCGTTTCGGAATGTTGACAATGTACTTGTTTCCATTCGCAGCTCATCAACAAGATTAACTCCAATTTCTTCTTCAAACTCATCAAAAGGTTCAGTAGTGTTGATAGGAGCTCTGCTTAAACAATCTGAAATCACTTGATTTTTCCCTGGTACGTATCTCACCTCCAAATCATCCCCTCGCCCGTGTCGAATGTGACGGGGTGGTACAATGTCCGGTCGTTTATATCTGCAGGGCAAATTGTTTCAGTATTATGTTTGTCGTCGAATATTATATATATGTATCCATCAACCGCGGACATTGGTTGTCTTGGTAATGGTTACGATGACGAGTTTCACGGGGCAGAAAGTAGGTAAACAAGGATATTTATGGATCTACAATGATATTTATCAAGGTGTGAGCCGGGAATGTTTTGTGTTATTTTTCAAAAGCGATTTTTATACAGCATTGGAAACTCGAAAAAACGTGAAATGAGTAATTTAAATCACGAATGGCAGGAATCGAACCTGTAACCTGATTGCTGCTGAGATGCTCTAACCATTGAGCTACCGAGACTCAAATGGAGAGTGAAGGTTACAATTCGACATAATAGTAAGGTAATAATAGTATGTGGTACTGCCTATGCAGCTCGCATTCACTACAGCAGTGTATATATTAACACATCCAAGCATTACTGATATAATATATTGACTGCCGTATAGGCAGTACATATATCAATTGAACCAGTACATCATTTTATTCCTTCTCTCTCCATTGGAGTCTTAATTGATAGCTCAATGGTTAGAGTCACCGGCAATCAGAAAGGTTATAATTTTTTCAACCGGGGATAATTTTTCTGAGGAGACTTGACAATTTTCCATGTATCGTATACTGGTCTATATTCCATAAACAATCTGTGTTTACTCCATCCATTATGGAACATTGTTAGGCCTACAGTAGCTGGCGTAGTGGCCATAACATAACTTATTGTGTATGTGAATTCTTGACTTGCAGCCAATCCCTCGAGACTACGAAGACAAAGGTTTGGTGGCCATGTTGGTGCCACAAACAAAAGAAGTTAATGATATTCTTTTGTTTAAGTTCCACCAACATGGCTGCCATGACGTAACGTGCAAGTCAACAATAGGCTTGGACAATGCTGGTGCTAGGCTTGTAATGTAAAATACAGCTTATATAGGATTATATTGGGTATGTTGACATTCACTATGTTAGTAGAAATTGTTAGGGATTGAACAAGTACTGTGTCAGCTTGATCAATATCAACAAGCGGGCTAGGAATGTCATCCTGAACATTGGTTATATATGCGCATGGTGATATAATTTAGATACTATAGTACATGCCATGGCTTGTTGGACATACATGGTTTTTGTATTAATAACCGTCAAAATATGGTATCTGCACTAGGCATTTATTATTATTATTATTATTATTATTATTATTATTATTATTATTATTACTATTATTAATAATAATAATAATACAATAATATTTATGGATAGCCCCTTCAATGCTAACACTAGTATCAATGGGCATCTTGTTTCCTAACAAATTACAGTTATTATAAATATGTACAGTACAATGTTACAAAAACTAATTTTAACTCAAAAGTGGAATAAATCCCCTGCACATTAACGGACAGTTGCAAGTCCCGACTTGGAAAAGATCAGTTTCCTTGCCCTGCGTTAACTTGAGACCTCCTTGCATCAATATTATATAAGTTATCCACATTCCACATCCCTGGCAGCTCCGCATCACAATGTGGGTAGAATTATCAACTTACTTTATATGATCATCCACACCAACAATTGGGGTAGAATCCCTAATACGTCTTAGTAATTCCAATTTGAATAGACCCCTAGACATTTGAACGAATTTGATTTTTTTAAAAAGAGGACCATTGTGTGATAAAGATGCACTTTCTTCCTTCAACAGCCTTTGGTGTCTGTTTATACTAACTACTGAGCTGATTATTTCATGTGGAATCATCAATAGTGTTAAACAAGTAATTTTTTTCTTAGTGATTGATGGTAGAAACAGCAGTAAACTTCCCCACTATTCTGTTACTGCACCCAAAAATTAAAAAGTTTGGGCTATATAGTTATTTAGTTTGATGTTCTATGAAACAATTAAATTCAGACAACACAAAGCTCTCAGAGATATTGACAAATTGTCCACTGAAAATCTATTCAGTTTGGCAAATGAATGGTCTATTACCTAATAGCATAGCGTCTGGCTGCTATTAATAGCTCAAAATACGGACAAACAAACCAAATGTGACTCACAAATAATTGCAAATGAGCTATTTTCTTTTGTTAATGCCGCAAGAATTATGGGTAAAAGCGGACAAACATGAAAAAGAACGAAAATAATTACTGTAAGCAACTACGCTATAAAAGTTTCAAACAGTAAGCGGGCGATGGGTTGTTGCGTATACGTATTTCTAGTGGCGCCGCATTCAATGGTTTTCTGAAAATGGCTTGTAGTGGCTTATGATCTGTTTCTACAATTACTTTACGACCATATACATATGTATGCCATTTCTGTACTCCCCATGTAATCGTCAATAACTCCCTCTCAATATTTGCATATCTCTGTTCACAACTGCCCATACGCAACCCAGGGCCACTTGCATCCACATTTAACACCGTCTCTTTTTTGTTATCAAAATATACAAGGGCTGGTTCACTAACAATAACAGACTTGATCTTATCAAAGGCTTCTTGTTGTGGTAGGTCCCAGACAAATGCACTGTCATTCTGTATCAGCTGGGAAATTGGTCCATACAGTTCTGCCTTATGCTGAATAAACGTATCGAGATAGTTTATAGTTTCCAGCAGTCGCATTACACCTTCTTTATCCGTTGGAGCTGGTATTTCGTGGATGGCACGAATCTTTCCCGGATAGATATATAATAATAGCTCCTGCTCCAGAGATTTACCAAAGAGAGATGGACAAGCTTTTTGAAGGAGTTCCTGTAGAGATTATAGTTGACTATTTCTTGATTCAAGGAAAAAAACAAGCGGAACTCGACCACAAGTTAAGAATGGTCCTGGACAGAAGTCGTGAAGCAACCTCGTACCCAGGCTCTTCTCTCCCTACCCCTCGCGGGAGAAAATACCCTGGCTGGGGCTGGTCACGTGCCACCTAATATGAAATTTGCCTGTGTGAGGGACCCCTGGGGATTGCTGTCATTTTCTGTCAACACTCGGCATTTCCGCCATGTTGAAAGACTCGAAGTGTAGACTGTTCTTTTCTTGTCTCCATTTCGCTATTATTAATAGCGTGTATATTAACATATGTTTAAAGCCAAAACAAGTCATTTGTTTGGAATGTATATTCTTGGGAAAAGATGTTTTAGCAGTCCTTCCAACAGGCTACGGGAAATCCTTGGTGTTTCACCTACTTACAACAACAAGTACAAACAACAGGCCACCACCAAACAGGGAACAACTGTAAAGGAGATTTTAAGAAAAATTATCATCGTCGTTTCACCGCTTGACTCACTGATAAACGACCAGGTTTCCCGACTAGCCTCATCAGGTTTACAATCGTCAGTGCTGAGTGTGTCGTGGAGATGTATCAACGACGAAGAAAATCCTGAAGCTGAGATAAACTTTCAATATTGTAACAAATCAAAGCTTGAAAGTGCACTGTACGACGTTGTGTTTGCACACCCAGAGTCCTTCATCTCGTGCAAGTACGGAAGGAACTTGCTACAGAGCAGAATATACCAGGAGCATATCGGCGCCATAGTTGTGGATGAAGCCCACTGCATATTGAATTGGTTAGTTTCTCTTAAAATTTGTTGAAATTTGTAAAAAAATTTCGTAATCAAATGTTGATATTTTTGCTTGCTGGTCTACATAGACCTGGAAACGTAAGCAATTAGGCGCTCAAAATATGATTATATATTAATATTTTACTTAAAAAGGGAGAGAAAAAAAAAGTTTTCAAAGATCTTTCAAGTCAAATTGTAGATGGTTTTGTTCCTGAGTGTTCCATGTTGGTGCCCCTATCCCTATAATATACAGTATATATAACAACAAATGTCAGTTGTGCAAAAGCCTATGAAATTTATCCTGTGAACGTTTTACAAGTTTGATTGTTTGAAACATGGATATTGCTGTTCATTTCACCTGTTTATAATATATGATTACTTGAATACCATCCAAAATAAAGTTAAATATCCAGGCTTAACACAACTGACTCCAGATGTGTATTAATTTTTAGTGCTTCATTTAACATGAATTTTTAGTAAACGTAAAATTATAAAAATAATATTCAATTAAAATCCAATGTTTTTTTTAATTCTCTTTATAAGGGGCAGTGATTTTAGAACAGACTACTGCAGGCTTGGGATGTTATGTGCAGTATTTCCCCATGTTCCAGTGTTGGCTATGACAGCAACAGCAAACAAACAGGACAGGAAGTATATCAAAGAGTCCCTTGGTTTAAAAAAATGTTCTGAAGTAACAGCTAACCCTGACAGAAAGAACATATTCATAGAGAAACATTTCAGAGAGGGGTCAGACATGGTTGCTATTGAAGGTATACTGAAGCCCATAGCTCTGAATTTGTTGTCAAGCAAATTATGTTATCCACTTACCATAATTTATCTTCATCTAAAATGGTGTGGATTTGCATACAGATTATTTGAATATATATTAGGAATTAATCAATACTTCCCAGAGGGCTCTGATGCAAAGCCAGATAACAGGTTATTTGCCCAATACCATGCACCTCAAACAAATAAGATGAAGGATGAAATACTGAAGCAGCTGAGATTGCCTACTTCCAAGGTTCGAGTGGTATTTGCAACAGTAGCTATGGGTATGGGGGTTGATATTCCATCAATTCGCAACATCATACACATAAGTCCACCATATACAATAGCCGAATTGTTTCAAGAGATTGGTAGAGCAGGAAGAGATGGAAAACAATCTAAAGCCATTCTGTACTATAATAACAAGGACATTTGCAAAAACAAAAAGCAAATGGAAGAAGAAGTAAGAGATTATTGTCGTAGCAATGGAAATTGCTTGAGAGTTATGTTGTTGAAATTTCTTAATGCTGAACAACCACAATCCCTGGATCCACCACATCTATGCTGCAGTGTATGCAAGAATGCATGTTCATGCCCTCAATGCAAGGTACATGCTGAACTTGTTGCTCTTCATGATATGTCTGTGAACTAGGTAAATAGTTTTGTTTTTCATAACTTTTTCATATTGCATGTAAAAATTGTCATCAGACAACATTTGCAATCAATCATTGACTTGTAAGATAACCAAGTCATAAATTAAGGACTCTTTACTTTTTGTTAAATGCAAAAAGGCATTGAATTGGTTGTCTACAATTGGGTTAACTTGTTATCCCAACTTGTTATGTTGAAAAAAACCTGCATTTAAAGAACCTTGTGTTATAATTATATAGCACTAATGCTATCCAGTTCATAAAATAAATTGCTATGATAATTATAATTTATTAGGCCAAGTGTTGTGCTTTTTAAAAAAGTGCAGGGCGGTTCAAGCCTTGTGTAGCTTATCCCTAACAAGAGAACAGCACAACTCATGTTTTGAACAATTCTGTTGAATAATGAATTATCTATCTGATAGTGCTATTCAGCAGATAAAAGTTAAGTTTGGTTAAGATAATATACTTAATAATTTATATTTTAATCTTGATCACTATCAGATTCTTCCTCCACATCTTGATTGGGAAACTGTATGATAAGATTCTTTCGATGTCGTTCAAGCCATTCATTCAGTTTTAGTTGATCAATACCTTGAAGAGGGTCAGCTGAAATGAAAGGAAAACTCGGATGTGACCTATCTTTTGTTTTCATGAAAGGTCGCAATTGCCTTAGGTCAGTCAAAATGATTCTCTCATCTTGCATTGAAGATCTGCTACTACGAGCTGATGAAGACTTATGACGGGATACTTCATTGTCAAAGGTTTCGACAATCATCTTTATTCCTCCAGCCGCTTTGCTTGCTCGCTTAATGGCTTTATCTGTTTTGTTTGCGCCCATTGCTTTGATAAGATCCTTGAGATCCTTGTTTCTATTCTCTTGAAGTAGGTCAATCTCTATGTTGTTCCCCTTACCTCCCTTCCAGTTGGCAGTAGATGCCCACTTGCAGTGATGAGCTTGTTCTGGACTCAGTAATATTTCATTTTGAACTATACTGACAAGCATCTCTATTGCATAGACATTGAAGCTTGGATGAGAATGGAAGTGGAGAAGCATTTCTTTGTGAAGTGTTGCAATGAAGTTACCATTTCCAGACTTCACTGCAACATTATAACTTGCCAATATTAAAAAGTTCCTTATTTTGTTTATTGAATAATTTAATATTTGATCAGGAACGTCTTCACCTGCATCATCTTCAGCTGTATTCATTTGACTAGCAAATACATACTGATCAAGGAATGCATTAAGTGTCATTGTCAAGTACTGTTCTCGCTGTCTTGCATGTATCAGATAAGCATAGTTTGGGCCGTTCTTTGTTATATTTCCATCTTCGCCAGACATACCAAAGAACTCCATCAAGGCCTCAATGACAAAGCATTTTCCAACACTCAGGAAAAACTTCTCACAGTCTTCGTAATGTTTCACATCCTGAGTAACATTCCGTCGCATCAATTTCTCCCTGAAGTACCGGAGCGTTCCTTGTTCCCGACCAGAGTTGCTGTAGAGTCTTTTAAATACAAGCTTGAAAAATTGGAAATAAATAGTTGTTCAATTAGTATTTAACAATGATATTAATTAATTTAGATATGCTAATTTTTTCCTTTACTAGTTATCTTGACTTTTAGTTACAGGGTGTAACCATGGGAGATTCAATACAAGTTACACTTAATTTAGAAAGTTAAAAGGTTGTAAACTGCCGAGGTTTTGGAGATATTTTTTCATTAAAACTTTGACAAATTACACAACATTTTCCCTTTGCTATATCAAAAACACTGCCAATGCAGCACAACATTTTTTTGTATTTCATTTAGAGATTAATTTAGCTAACATTACAGGATTGAGCTGATTTTGCACTTGCAAATTGCATCACATAAAGAGACATTGTTCCTTTGTCTTATGAGCTCTCAGGTTGTGGAACTATTATTAGAAATATATTCGAATCTATATAATTTTTACAGTGGACATGCAAATAATACATGCAAACATCAATACATGCAAACAAAATTGGCAAGTGGAAAACTGGCTTAAGACAGCCTTTTCCAATACTGAATAAAATCATGTGGCATTAAGCCAGAATAAAATCATAAATGCTGTATCATGCAGGAATGGTTTAATCGATATTTCGGACTTTATATGTAGGTTTCAAAAAGAAAATTTACCTTCAAAAAACTTTGTTTTGTGTGCCAGTCAACGATACGAAATGGGTATATGTGGTCAAGTTTCTCCCTTGGAGTGTGACAGCCAGCTCTAAGGTCTTTGACACCAGCAAACCTGACCCGAGTTAGCTGATCACCAAAACAGGGAATACTGACTCCAGACAAAGGATCGTCTTTGGTGGGAATGGGTGGGAGATGAGAGCCAGGTTGATCAGGCCTTGAATGAGCATCTGGTGGCAGATTTGCATGTGTTATTGGCTTATGACTGGCATCACAAAGGCCTGCAGCAGTGAAAATGTAATGGGTCCATGTCTCAAGTTGGTCCACAACATCAACACACTCGGAGTACTTCTTTTCGTCTTTCATCAAAACGGGCATTGTTACTACACACGACTGTTCCATCATTTGATTTGAATAGAGACTGGGTGGATGTTCTGGAATAACATCTTTGAATGTATGAAATGCTGTCAAATATTCAATCAATAATTTAGCAATTATCACTCTGAATGATGCCCTAATGTCATCTTTTTCTTGGTCAATGATCTTGATAATATCAGATAATTTGCTTGTAGCTAACTTTTTTTGAGGACCACAGTTTGGTAGGTGGTCAGAGGAAACACGATCAAACACAATACTGGTGGATATAGCATGCACACTCTTGTTTTGGTTGTCTTGCCTCATGTCATGCACTTTAACCTCCCAATCAATGTTATCAATCACATACACAAACTTGTGGCCAGTTTTGACCAGCTCAATTGCTTGGTCGAGGAAGTGCTTGCCAATTTCATCAAGTAAGGTATACTTCATGTTAGGTTCAAGGCAAAATCCATATTTGTTCAGCCTTTCAAACACCTATAAATATTTAGTAAAAAATTAACTTGTGCATGTGAACAGCCATAAGGCATTTAAAAATTAAAATTTGTAACAGGTTATCACATTAACTGAACCTCTTGATTAAGATGAACATTACTTAAACCTCCCCTCAGGGAGGCAGCACACTTGGCCTTCTCCCTTCTAGTTACTGTATATAAACTAGATACTATATAAATTCAAGAGAAAATAAATATTACAGGTATGTATATGTATAACAAAATACTTTACTAATTTTTTTCTAATCGACATTTTATATATATTGTATGTATGTGTGTATGTATGTATGTGTGCACGTGTGTGTGTGTCTGTCTGTGTATATATATATATGAATTTAATTACAATTAATGATTCCATTTGGGAGGAACACAATTGTTCTGTAGTAACAAAATTACTATACTTACAGTGTGATTAGTATTTCCCTCTGTTAAAAGGATTGTATTAATTCGCTGTATCCTACTAAGTTCGTGGCATCGCTTGAACATTATTAACCCATAGATGAGACATGTTGGAGCTACTTTCTTCTCGTAATTATACTCGAGGTCGATAAGAGATGACAAGATTTGAAAAACTGTTGGGCATCGCGAGGACAACTCTCTAGTTACTTCAGCCATCCATCCATCAGCACTCATGCCATCATATCCCCTGTTTCGCAAAACAGACGGTTCAGTTCGTCGAACCACAATATTCAATTCTTCATTTACAGCATTAAGTATGGTCTTGAAGAACGCAGTGTAAACAATTGGGTTTTGAAGTAAATCCCGCACCAGTTCGTCTAGATTTACTGAGGAGCATAGTAGTGTCTTTGTAATGTTTTCAGCGATCTCTTTCTGATCAGCTTGTTTCTGCTTCTGCAAAACAGGTGATATTAATTTTTCAATTTTGTGATAGCAATAGTACATTTCATTCACGATTGTAGAAATTAAGATATCCGCACTATCTTTAATCTTTTATATATCATTACTGTAAAGTGATCAGTATTTATACAGAATTGGCTACACGCATTGCCAAAGCTAGAATATCTGTTGCGCAGTTGTGATCAGAAAAAGCAAGCAACATAAAGTTAGTAAACAGCCGATTTAAGAGAACTTTACAAGAAGCTAAAAGGATATTAAATGTCATGAATGATGAGTTACCTCGTCATGGGACTGCGAACTGACGTTGGGCTGAATATTTGTCCCTTCGGTACTATAGAAATGACGACAGTACACAAAATTACCACACGAAGTACATCAATTATACTTATAACTGACCACATATTAATTGTTAAGTTTACAAACCTTTGAGGAATCGCGGCCTGAGATGATGGCAAGCTGTCGAAAACAAGGCCTATCGCCGCACTGGCACCACCACGAGTACTGCACGTCTTCGGTGGCGGCCTTAACGTTGAAGGAGACACATCTTTACATCTTTTTGTCCTCGATGCCCTTTGGATTGATTTTTGCGTTTCGGTTACCACTGCTTTGAAGTTTTGGAAGTTTTTTAGGCGCCTTTCACACGGTCGACACATTAAACTAGGCAAATGTTCATGTCGCACAATTGCGCTTCCACATAGTTCTTCAGATGCTTTTAAATAATTGCGATTTGCAGGCTTAAATATATTCTTGCAGTAGTAAGCATCGACAACGTTCCCGCAAAGCCGACACGAAGAAAGGTCAAAGGTTGTCTTTGAATAATACAATTTCTTTGGAGTATCTTTTGATGACATGTGTATTATATTAATATACCGCCCGTCAAGATCGAATTATTTGACAATAATGATACGTAGTCTGTGCATCCCCTCCCACAGCGATTATACTTTTTGCCACCTAGATTTTAGGTGGCACGTGACCAGCCCCAGCCAGGGTATTTTCTCCCGCGAGGGGTAGGGAGAGAAGAGCCTGGGTACGAGGTTGGTCGTGAAGTTGGCCTGAAATTCAACCCTGGGAAAGTTAAACTCAGAGTTCCAGAAATAAGCTATGTTGGACATTTGCTAACCTCACAAGGCTTGAAACACGACCCGGAAACGATTCATGTCATCCACGAAATGCCAGCTCCAACGGATAAACAAAAACAACATTACAAAATGGCGGCTAGTGGCTTAGCAAATGGACTCGCACTTATTTTGATGCTAGCACTTTTTATCACATATTCCTTCACCTACAAACCAGCCGACAACGTAGTTAATGATGTCTCTTCATTACTTGTGATCAGTAAATTGGATGTAAGATGTTATCTGAGTAGAAACTCAGGATTGCCTCGTATTGGGAAGACAACGTGTTCTATACCTATAAGTTCAAAGATAACGGCATGTATTCATTTGGCCGGTCAAGTTTTCCCTTGCTGCTGGATATCTTGTCCTCTTAGCAAACGATGTAAATCTAAACCCTGGACCAACTGCTGGTGCTTTGATCTGTCCATGGTGTGATAAAGTCATTCGAAGAAATCAAGCACGCCTACACGCGTAAAAACGCACAGCTTGTTTTTGCCTGTCAACAGGCAAAAACAAGCCTGTTATCGACAGGCTAGAACATGCTTGAGCTGGCCAGCAAGAACATGGCTGTTGACAGGCTTGTTCTTGCCTGTTGACAGGCTTGTCCTTGCCTGTTGGAACAGGCTGTTTACGGCTTGATGAATGAACAGGCTTGAACAGCGTTGTTGAAACAGTATGTTTCATGCATGATAACAGCGTTGATTTAGCGTGATGAAATAACATCCAAGAACATGGTTGTTCTGACAGCGTATTTCAGGCATGATATCAATGCTGTTTTTGACTGTTGAACTCGAGATTTTCTCGTGTTTACTGCGCGTTCTTCTCGCGGGGCCCTGTGTATCGTGTGTTGCCATGCAACAGCACGACGAACAAAAAATATTGACAACACCTGAAAATATATTTGGGCTTTATTGCAAAAGATTCACAAAATAGGCAAGCTTACAATACTTTTTTATACAAAAATACCCTGTAATATAATCAGTCTTCGCTTCCACAAACATTAAGACCACAAGTCATTCTTCAAACGGCATAGGCCACTGCTTGCCCGTCTCAAAAGTTGGTTTCGCGAATTTGAATTGTGGTCATGTTGTGAACGCGATCCCTAGCCTTAGCCATAAAAATAGAAACTATAAGATCTTGCAGTGTTAATCATCTTTGAATGTCAGATATCAGTTTCACATTCTGCAGTGCATGGCCTGGTTCATTCACGTCGATTTTTTCAGAACTTGGTCTAATGGTCTTGAATACGGGTAATAGAGTAAAATTTCCAAACGTGCATCTAAAAATATATAAAAAATAGATAAATACAGAATGTATAATATTTACGATCCATAAATTCAAACCACAACGACGTCGATGTAAGTTAAGCTTAAGCTTTATTTTATATCATTCTGCATGCAGAGACTTGACTAGTATATTGTTTTTTACGTGTTCTCTTTTAAGTTAATACATGTGCATCCTGTCGGAAAAGGCAAATCTCAAACTTTTTTCCCATTTTTAAAATACTTCCCTTTAAGCAAGAAACTAGAAAACATTACCATAAATAGTACTTTAGAATATATTTTGATTGATATATAGATCAAGTTTGTGCGTTAAGCATTGTGCAAACAATATCTAATATCCTAAAACACTTGTGGAAAGTCTATTGGCCATTATAATTATTTGACGAGCAATGGTGCGAACATTTTGAACATTTTGAACATTTTAAAACGTTACACAAAACTCACAGACTTGAACTATACATCAAATGAAAGCTTATGAAATTTCTAACAACATACGTACATGATGTATTTCAACAATCCGTAGTTCGGAAGTTATTCACCATTTTCCTTCATGAACAAACATGGCGAGATAAACTTGCCCCAATAGGCAATAGCCTCGTTTTCACTTTCGCGAGTGTTTTCTTAATTTCTTCCTTCAGCTTCGTGCCTTCGACTGAACCTGAAACCGAAGTGACCATGTAATTACTTAAGTTAACTTACTGTATGTCGTTGGAAAAACTTGGAAGCCTTTTTAAAGACTGACTTCCGCCTTGGAAACAGGAAAAGACTTTAACTGGAAATATTAATCGAGCTAAAAAGGCAAAGTGCCAAAGAAAAATAACCGCTCTAATTAGTCTTTGACACGTTGGCAACTTGGCACAGAATATGGTTATTTTCGGATCTGCCGGTGAATTTCCACTCAGCCAAATATGCGTTGTCGTTTATAATCTCAATTTCCATTCGCTAGTCAGCCTATATGTATATATATAGTGGCAGTCGAAAACAATCTCCAATGCCGAAGACAATGTGGAAAGTTTCAGCCTCTTTTGGCGGCGGGATATCCAGTTCTGTTTCTTCGTCTTTCTTGGTATAAATGTTAGGAATTAAACCATTAAATTTCGTGAAAACAGCAGCACAAAAATATTAAAACTGTCTTGTTCAAATGTCGCTCTCGGATGGCGTGGATATATATGTATTCAAAATTATTCCTGATTATAAACTGGTTCAAACCGGTTGAGTACTCACAACAGGCATGAACAATGCTGTCGAACAAACAACCTTGTTCATGCCTGTTGGAACAACATAAAACTATCATGTCAAATCAACAGCCATGTTCATGCATGATACAACATGTTGTCAGAGCATGATGAAATAACATCCAAGAACAGCAATGTTACAACAACCATTAACTTGGTTGTTGTATCAAGCATAGAGATCATATATATAAGACTAGAGGGGGCACTGGGGCCTGAATTTGGGAACCAATTGAAGGCTGCCATCTTGGAAAAATTGGGGGGCAAATTAACAAAGCCCAGATGAAACGTCTTGGTTCCAGACCTTTTTATTACACTTCGAGAACCTCGAGGTCCATATCAACAAAATTTATAAAGGTGAAAATCTCTTGTTTTCTTAAATATGGTGTACTTCGTTTTAGCTCAAGTCACCAGCAAGACGTTTTTTATTAATATGTATATACAGTATATGTTTATTCTTCGTCGGCTTGCTGTGAAATTGGGTTTTTTTCAGAACTATTTGCAATTTCAGGGTCAGACTTTGGTCAAACAAACTGAACTTGTACTGTATCAACGTAATATAAGTTTTTAGCGGTATGAACAATTCAATTTTGGATAAATTGTGCCTTTTTGAGCGTATATTTTCTTGCTTGTTATTTCCAGCTTTGTTCTTGTTGCGTGAATTATAACAGAAACGACAGAAATTTAAATAAACTTAAGTGGTAAAGATATCCACAGCTTGTAGATTTATCTTATATTGTGCGGTATAAAACAAAACCAGAGTTAAAGTTTAGCGAGAGCTTTTTATAAAAGCCGGAAAATGACCATGGTTTCTCAAATAAAAGACTATGTTACCAAGACTTTGAAATTCAAAATTACAATTGATTGAATTATTTATGGTAAAAATAAATCTATATAATGTACAGTATATTATCACAAACATGTATTAAGACAATGAGATGTAATTTTAATAAAGCATCTGTAAAAATAACAGTTCTTGAGAGAGGAATAAATCAGATATAAACCAAAAAGGAAAGTTTTGCATGTACATATTCTGGGTTTTCATTTTAGTCCCATATAAATCACAGCAAACATTTGTGTTTACAAAACTAAATAAAGGTACATGTACTAAGTTTTACGTCAAACAACTAAACAGGAAAAGCATTTATTATAAACAAGATTGATATTTTAGGTTTACAATGCTTGCAACATGAAATAATCCAGCACATGAACTCAGGTCAGTCAGATGCACATAACTTTAGTGAATAATCCGAGTAATCATTGCATTGACATCAAATTTAGACTGAGGCCTAAAAAAGAAAAATACATATGCTGGAAATTATTTTACTCGTATCAAAGATACAGTATAAAACACAATTTCAAATTATATAAACAAAAGCCAGGTTAACTCCTACAATGTGAAACTGTCTTCCAATATTTACTGATACGAGTGGCATTACAAGTACTGCACTGTAGTAAATTATTTCTATAGTTCTACTGCGACTGTTACGAACAAGAAATCAGCAAAGCTGAATTAAACTTGTATAAAGTGCATGTAAAATTACAAAGAAATTTAAAAAAATAACATCGAAATTGACAGTTTTTTTGCAAATCGGCGAAGAAAATTACCATAATTTGCAGGTTTTGCTTCATTCCTTTTAATTCAATCATTAATTACTAAGGTTAGTAAGGTATTTTCAATATTTCAAACGTTACCTTTTAATAATCTCCTGAAAAACACGTTTCTCTTCTGTTTTCCGTTTGTGATTTCTTTTTTTGGGACGGAAAAAGACGAATCCATTTGGGTTACAAATCTACGTCGTAGTCCTAGTAAAACCCTAGTAAGGTTCATTTTAAAAAATCAAGTACAGAACAAAACGGGGAAGCAAGATGTTTCATCCGGGCTTTGTTAATTTGCCCCCCAATTTATCCAAGATGGCAGCCTTCAATTGGTTCCCCCGCGGATATCTGAAATCAGGCCCCAATGCCCCCTCTAGTCTTATATGTATGATCTCTATGGTATCAAGCTTGTTTTTGCTTGTTGTAACATGCATGAACAAGCATTGTCGATTCGCCAAGCTGTAACATGCATGTTGTAACATGCTTGAACAATGCTGTTATTTCAACAATCATGTTCTAGCATGTTAACAGGCTGTAACAAGGTTGTTGAGCCAACAACCTTGTTACAGCCTGTGAGATTTTTACGTGTGTACATTGTACATCGTGTGAGCTGGATTTCCATTTGAAGTGTCTTGGAGCTGAATACGACCAGACTGGCTGTAGTCATTTATGCAGTTCTCTGTCGCAAGACTTAACTCATGAAGATTCTCCATCTGATGAACTGTTTCTCCCTGCTAAGCTGCGGGAAGTCTTGAAGCTACGTGGATTTAAGATTGTCCATCAAAACATTCGAAGTCTCAAGCGTAAAATTGACGAGGTACGTGTTATAGTAAATGAGTTAAAGTCGGGACTACATCTAATTGCTTTTACTGAAACATGGCTAAGTGATGAGACACTGGATACTGAGCTTCAAATCCCAGGTTATAATTTGTATAGAAGGGACAGGGGTTCTCATGGTGGTGGAATTGTGGTTTATATTATGAGTAATATCTCGGCCATTAGAAGAGATGACCTCGAGAATGCAAATGTTGAAGGCCTGTGACTAGAAATATATCTGCCTAAATCGTGTGGTTTCTTATTTGGAACCTTTTATAGGCCACCTAACTCATCGAATTGTTATGACAGGGATTTTATGTTCAAATTGAATAACAACTTGGACATTGCCAGTGCTCAGGGTAAAGAAGTTTTAATCACAGGTGATCTAAATGCTGATTTGTTGGCCAAGAGATCTGTTATACCAGAGTGTAAACAGCTCAGATCGGTATTAAAATGTCTACAATTCAAGCAAGTGATTGACAAGCCCACAAGAATTGCCCCAAATTCCCGTACACTTTTAGACATTGTAGCAACGAATCGCCCCCAGAATATAAGTGATTCGGGAGTTATAGCTGCAAACTTGAGTGATCATGAAATGGTTTTTTGTGTGCGGAAAATTAATTGGAAAAAGGCTCCTGCTCAAATAAAAACATTCCGAAATTATGCAAAGTACGATCAGAAAGCATATTTTGTGATGACTTAAGCGGTATTGAACTAATTCCCAATGGAAACATTAGTACATGCGTGCAATGACTTATGGAATTCATTCAGTACTGCCTTGTTTGTTTCTATTGCTAATCGGCACGCTCCTATGATACAAAAGCGAGTGCGGGGGATTGATAATTGTCCTTTTTGGCTAAATAAGGACATTAAATGTGACATTCGTCAACGAGATTATCTGGTAAAGAAGGCAAGGAAAACAAATCTATCTCAAGATTGGAAAAGATACCGATGTCTTAGAAATCGTGTTACAAATAAAATTAAAGTTGCAAAAGGGCGCTACAATAGACAACTTATTGAAGAAAACAGCGGTGATCCGAAGGCATTTTGGAAAACAGTTAAGAAAATCATTCCTGGAGAAACTAAAGAAATGCCTTCGAGGATGAAGATTGGAGAGAATATCTCATCGGATACGAGGGTAATTGCAAATGCGTTGAATACATTTTTTGCTGGAACTGATCGTCGTCTTTTGGACTCCTTTAATGAAGCTGTGTCTGTTGTATATAATAATGTGAAACGTAATGGAGATTTTACCCATACTAATCAGCACCCGCCTCTTGAATTCAAGGAGGTTTCGGAAACCTTTGTTTTTTGCCAGCTCTAGTAAAGCAGTAGGATTAGACGATATTCCACCGCGGCTACTCAAAGATGCTGCACGTATTGTTGCAAAGCCTTTGACAATCATCATTAACGCATCTCTGCATCAGGCTAAGATTCCTGTAGAGTGGAAATCAGCCCGTGTGTCATTCCGCTGTTCAAGAAAGGTGATGTTAACAATATGGACAATTACCGTCCCATTTCTATTTTGCCCATTGCCTCCAAGCTGTTGGAGAGAGCTGTACATACACAGCTTGTTAATTATCTTCAAGAACACAAACTTTTAAGTCCATTCCAATGTGGTTTTAGAAAAGGCCATTCCACCGAATTTGCAGCCCTTTCCTTTGCAGACACTATCAGGAAGAACATTGACCTTGGTCAAATGACAGGTGCAGTTTTTGTGGACTTGCGGAAGGCATTTGATACCGTTGATCATTCGACGTTGCTTGATAAGCTATCTACTATTGGAGTCGTAGGTCGTGAGCACAACTGGTTTAACGACTATTTGACTGGTCGGTCCCAGGTTGTTGGCTTTAATTGTGTTCTATCGGACAGCGAACCTGTGATTGTCGGGGTACCACAGGGATCAATTCTGGGTCCCTTGTTGTTTATTCTGCACGTAAACGATCTACCTGATGTAATTCGCAATTGCAGCATTCTGATGTACGCGGACGACACCTGTATTATTCTGCTCCGGCTCGGATGTTTTCACGATTGAAAAAGGCTAAACGAAGAATTAAACCTAATTGGAACCTGGTGGCGTGAGAATAGCTTATTCGTGAATGTCACAAAGACTGAGTCAATGCTATTTGGAACTGCTACAAGATTGAAAAACGTTGATCGTTTACAAATTCAGATTCACGGGCATACCATTCAGCGTGTTTTTGAATTTGGATACCTTGGTATTATATTGGATGAGCATTTTAGCTGGAATGCCCATGTGAAATATATTTTGGGAAAAGCAGGAAAAAGGATCGGGATGCTGGGTCGTATTCGGAAGAATTTAACTGTGCATTGTGCGAATACAATATATGTGTCATTCATTCGCCCAGTTGTGGCAATTGTGAATGGTGACTCTCTCGAAAGGCTTCAAAGACGTGCGGCGCGGGTAGTTTGCAAATCAAAAGACAGTGATAATGCGATGGATTCTCTGAAGTGGGGAACTCTTTTAAGTAGATGTGAATGCCACACTTTTAATATAGTCAAGAAATGTATTAGTGGCAATTGCCCACAATTTTTTGACAATTACTTTAATTTTAATAAATTAAAGTATATCTCAACGTGCAACCAGACAAAGTGAACATCTGCATCTACCCAGAGTTAGAACATAAATTGCCAAGCGAAGTTTATACTATAATGGTTGTATAATATATAATAATAAACTTAAGCAATGTCAATGACTTTTTAAAGTATATAGAACTTTTAGCTTTTTTTTAAACTTAATAGTATACGTATTGAACTGAACTTCTATAGAACTCTTAGACTATAAATTGTTGTATAATATCATTTAAATGAAGATATGTATTTTATATATCAGAGCTCCTGTTGATAGCAGTGACATTTTATGTCGCTGATAGGGCTACTCTGATTAAATAAAGGTGTCTAACTAAGGTGTGAACTATAAACTATCTCGATAAGTTTATTCAGCATAAGGCAGAACTGCAGGTAAATATCTCGAGCAGGAGCTATTCCAAAGGGTATATAGTCTTTTAAATCGATATCTTCCCCACGGTGTGTTAAATGTTAATAGCTTTGAACTCTCTTCTTCGATAAACTGCCAGAACCCACTGCATGTATCAATTAGGGATGTAAATATTTCTGCGCCTTCGATAAACGATTTGCAACCTCCTCTATTGTAACCATTGGATGATGAACTATTTTTAGTGCTGTATTCAGGTCTCGAGGATCTATGTAAATTCTGATATCTCTTTTTGATGGTGGATCTTTCTTGGTTCTTTTATCAATAACCAGTATAGATGACACCCAAGGAGTATGCCCTTTCTCTTTAACAATTATTCCATATTCTTCCATCTCTCGGTGCTTTTCCTGCGTTGGGTGCAACTGGAGTCACTGAAGGGTTGATCTCCAATTGTACCTCATTTGGCAGTTCACCTGGTTTCTCACTGAAACAGTACTGATACTGTTTCAGTACTGGATCGGTCTCCAAAATACTTTGGTCTCCACATTTCTTCTGGGTTGATGTACTGTCTGAATTGATCTCTGGAATATCTAACAGTTGGAGGTTCATAAACTTCAGCACTTCTAAATCAAGGCATACAGCACAGCTCAGTAATGGTGCATGTGAAGTCTCCTTCAACCACAATATATAACAGGTCAATCTTGCGGTCCTTGTACTGGGTTGAGAGGCGAACACATCCCTTAGGATGAATAGGCTTGGCTGCAAGCCAACCTTTCAAGGGCTGCTGGATTTTTTGCAGAGGTTTCCGTGTTATGGTCTTGTAAAGGTGATATGGTATAACTGTTGCTTCAGCACCAGTGTCCGCTTTCATCTTGATATCCCGCTTTCCAATCTTTACGGTAATCATACTTTTATTATTTTTATTTTGTTGGATATTGATTCTATTTCTACTGATGCAAAATATGGGTGTATATTATCGTTCTCTACTCCAAGATCATCAGATGAATTCGGGTGTTCCAGTGTACATGTATTTACTTTGGAATTATTTGCAGGTCGTTTACATACCCTTGCAAAGTGTCCCTCACTCTGACACCTTAGACATTTCTTCTTAAATGCAGGGCAATTCTTTGGACTAGAAAACGAATGGTTGAGGCCACATAATATACACGATGGAATTGTTTTTCTTTCTTTGTCGCCATACTTTTATTAACAAATTGGATACTAGATGTATTTGGGGTACCTCCACTACTTGGCTTGGTAAATCGAAATTTCTGTGCTTCGGATGCTTCATGTGTTCTACACTAATCGTGGGCACTCTGAAGGGTGAGGTCTGCTTTCTTTAATAATTATTATCTTAATTCATCAGACAATACTCCCCCAATAATACGATTTTTGATAAGTGAATCTCGAAGGACTCCACTCTCACAAGTAAGTGAAAGTCTCTTCAGTTCGCTCACAAAGTCTCTTAACCCGCGTTTTGTATTGTGGGATACTAGAGGTGAGTAAAAGTCACGGTTTTGCTTAATCACGAACGTTTAAAAAAATGGTTATTTTTCGTTGTTTTCTACGATTTATGTTTAATAAAGCGCTTTGATTCTTGTAACAAGATATAAGCACTTGAATATTGTTCTTAGCCAACCGGAAGTAGAATGTTAATGGCGATTCTGTTGGTTTTTCGGCCAACTGACTTCATTGAGTACGTCAATAACATTTAGAAGTACTTAACTTTTAAATGTTATGCGTTTTTACCGTCATTCCTTTTTTGACCATCGTGGTACATAGGAGCGCCAGCTCAGAATTTTACTCCCTAAATTATCCCATAATGCACCAAATGCGCACATTTTTTAGGATTCGCGATCCGTGTATTTGAGGGCAAAAACAATTTAGTAGAGTGACGCTTAAGGCCCTGTTACACGGTACAATTTTTAATGCAACTTGTCTCGCAATGATGATTTGTGCGGCGTTGCGTGAGGAGTGTTACACGCTGCAACGCGTTTGTGCATTTTGTTTTTGCGACAACGCTGGATGACGCGCATGCGTTCGCAGTCGTTGTTATGGAAACATTGCGAGACAAGTTGCTGAAAGGGTGTTACACGATGCAACGCTGAAAAAAATTGTTGCAATCGTTGCAGAAAGTAGAACCCGATTCTACTTTGTGCAACGTTTGGTGCAACTTGTCTCGCATCGCTTTTGACCATTGCACAGCATGTTACACGGTGCAATGGTCCGTGCAACTTGTCTCGGCAACGGCGATGCGAGACAAGGTGCATGAAAAATTGCACCGTTACAATTTACATTGGTCTTGGTCGCTTCATTGATGAATATTGCGCGATCTGCTTCCTACGGTCTCCTACCGTCACGCATCACTCGAAGACGACGTGAACATCTTTCTTATCTTCATGTTATCTTTCGTATTAATTACGTTTGAAGAGCCCCACGTTGGTCGTCATTATGTCAGAGACTTTCTCACGCGCACATACCTACAATGTCGATTTCAGTCACGTGACTCTTCGCTGAGTCATCACGAATTAAATCAAAGTTAAATGTGAACTTTCTTGACATTATCTTGAAAGGAATGTCAAAGTAAACATATTCGCAGTTATGAATTGTTTAATTTAAACCAATATTTCAGTTTTTTAGCTTACAGTGCAATGTTTAAAATCAATAAACGGGACGGATCGACTGGAAAGGAGCCGACCTGTCGAGCTGGAAGAAAGGAATATTTGCGTGAAATAATTATCGCCATACGTTTACGTCCGCTTGTCGTTACAATAAAAAACAATAACCTTCATGCAGAAAGATGTTTAATCTCTCTCTAATATTTATCTTGTTTGTAACTATAATAAACTGGAAACCCAACCTTTCATGGTTGATAATTGTTTTAATTGGCAATTGTTTATTTAAACTGATGAGTAATGTGATTAATTTTTAATTGTACTTAATGCAGAAACAAAACCTCAGGAAACGGGTTGTTTGTGTATTAAGCACACAAGAAAGTTGTGTCGTTGTTTCATTAAAGTTCGAAAGAAACTAGTAAAACATGACTGGAAACGTTTCCTTCCCTGCAATCGTGGTATTAACGCTATTTTTTACGTTGAAGAGTTCTCATGCAGGAGACGCCTGCACCGGCTACGAAGCTCACTTTATTGACACAAGTCTGAAAGATACCGTTCTCTTTGGACACTCTTTTAAGAGCTTCAGTGGTGTCACTTTTGGAGAGTGCTCCAGCCATTGTGGACGAACTTGTCGTTGTCGTTCCTTCAACGTGGATAGCGGAGGAAGCGGGTATTGTGAACTGAATGATGCCGAAAAGGGGGAAGCTCCTTATGATCTTCCCGCCAAAAAGGTTTTATACATGTTTCGTATCGTTCTTTGACTAATGTAAGTAACTTACATTTTCTCTTAGTTCGCCGTCTCTATAATAACGCGTCAGTTTGGTAAAAGCTATTGATCGTACGATTTATCGCACTTCCGTTTTTGATACCTACAGTATATGCTATATCCTCATTTTGACTAATTTTAAAATATCTGTTCATCATTTTTAATAATTAAGTGCCGTTATATACGAAAAAAATGAGGTTTATATTATGTGCTTGAAAAATCATTAATATAGTTCATGAGCAAAACAAAGGAAAATCATGACCGTATCGTGTTTTTATATATACCTGTAAGTAATACCATGCATGACATGAGGGAAATTCATAATTAAATGTCCGCTATTGGGTATAGCGGCGAATCGAACCATCTAGTAGCTTGTTCCCTCCGAAGTTTCTCACAGGATAGCTGGAACTCGCTCTTAGAGGTCTTAGGGTCGAAATGACTTTAACCTATTCTCAAACAAAGGAGGATTTCTGAAAGTCCCTCGGGCCTCACGATCCGATTTGATGGACATTTAACTGAATTCCCGTCATGTCGTGGTACTAGTTTGTCAAGTTTATAGACGAAATATAATTTGTATTGTTTGAAATTCATTGCGAATTGTCAACCAATGTATGTTCGCTATGCACGCATAGATTTTCCCTGTCTCGATGGAAAATTAGAACGTTTCCCTGTTTTGTATTTGTTTATTTATTTATTTATTTTTATTTACAAAATGTTTATACAGGATAGTCATTTCAGTGTGTGCACTGTTTTCCAAATGAGACCTGTTAAATAATGTGAAAATAAGTAAAATTTAGATGACAATAAGAATATATATATAAAAGTTCAGTTGTAAATAAAAGTATAACTATAAAAATTTAAAATAACTAAAAGTTAAAAGTTAAAATAATTCAATTGTTCATAAAATAAGGATTCTACTAGCTTGTAAACTTCGGATTGATAACGGTAGTAGGTTGTACAGGTGAGCAGCTTGATAGTAAAATCCGTTCCGTGCACACTCTGTTTTTACTTTAGGTAACCTAATGGATAGGTTATTGTTCCTTGTGCATCGTTCATGTGACATAATTTCAAAATATGTATTCATCGGAGGTGATAATTCTTTATTGATGCACTTTCGTACAATACTACAAGCTCTTCTTTTCAGTGCTATAGTAATTGGCGTAATTTGTACTGTTGTTCTTTCGTTCCCGTTTTTAATAATGTTTTCTGCCATTTCGTGGAGTCGGTTCAGTTTGTCCGTTTGACTTCGGTTTAAGTTAATATCCACAATACCACAATATGTAAGTACCGGTATAACCACTGAGGTGTAGATGGTTTGAGTAGCAGATGTTGTAAGGTTTGGTCGTAGCTTCGCAAGTAGTCCCAATCGACTATTAACTTTGCGATATTTCTTCAGAAAGTTTTCGTTCAGATTTATTGACGCGTCTAGCAGTACTCCTAGATATGTGTAAGATTTAGTAAAGTTTATTTCAATGTTATTAACGTAGATTGACAAGGTGGTTGTTTTCTTTAGACGTACTGAGGAACCAAAAAGCATTGACTCTGTTTTCCCTTTCTTGAGGTTTAGTGCTAGGTCGTTTTCGGTTAACCAGATAGATATATTAACAATATCCGTATAGTCAGTTTCTTTTCGATGGTAAGTGGATCTTGATCTGAAACGTATAGTACTGTGTCATCTGCATAATTAATCATACGAGAGTGTTGTAAACTGTAATGTAGATCATTTATGTGAAGAAGAAATAAAGCAGGGCCTAGTATCTATCCTTGAGGTACTCCACGGTATATAGGATATTCATTACACTGTAAATGAAAAAGGGCTGAAACGACCCTGAATTTCGTTTCAGCTCCTTTGGGGCCAAAGCCGTTTTGGGCCCTATGCGCGAGCTGTTTTGGCATTTGAGAGCTCAATCGGCGTTGACAGGGCCATTTTAGTATGCGGAAATGCCGAATCAGCCCCATCCCTTGCCATTTCAGCCCTGTCATTTGCTGAATTAGCCCGCCCGTTTTCCAATTCAGCCCCCCTGTCCAAAACGACTCTTCGTCTGGGTCTATTTTGGCCCAAGTTTTGGGGCCATCAATATGGGCCATTTCAGCTCTAATTTGCTTCATTTTGGCCCTATTCGGTAAATCGACTCTTGTATGTGTCGAATCGACCCTTGTGTCAAAACGACTCTTGCGACAAATCGACTCTTGCGTCAAATCGGCCCTTGTGTCAAAACGACTCTTGCGACAAATCGACTCTTGCGTCACGCCGTCAAATAAACGACTCTTGCGACAAATCGACTCTTGCGTCAAATCGGCTCTTGTGTCAAAACGACTCTTGCGTCAAATCGACTCGACTCTTGCCTCAAATCGATCCTTGTGTCAAAACGACTGTTGCGACAAATCGACTCTATCTTGTACGTGTCGAAACGACACTTGTTTCAAATTGACATCAAATCGACTCTTGTTTCAAATCCCGCATCTTATTTCACTAAATCGACTCTTGTACGTGTCGGAAACGATATGTTCCAGCTGTGAAGTTGTATAATTATCATAATATATAATTATGATTTTAAAAATCTAAAACGCATTACAGTTTTACGTATTTGACAAATGGTGGTCTTATACAACATTATGGTATAAGTGAAAAATGAATGTATATAAATAGTGTTACTGTTTTATACCGCGCAACGAATGCATGCACAACGATGCATAAAACTGCGGGACGTAGTGCGCGCCCGCGATGAATCGCGCCTGGCATTATATCGAAGCATGCGCACTAGCTGTTGGCGCCAATTCTGGAAGTGACGGTTTGGATTGGATTTCTTTGCAAGAGGGATATTTGAATCGAATACAGTTTAGAAGGCTAAACATTCACTCGTTTTACTACCAGATGTCAATATATACGTTCGAGAAACGCCTCGTAGTGGGGCAGTCTAATTCTAAAGAATATTGTGTGGCAGATCTCTCTGGGATTCTTCTTTGTGTCGACGTATTTTTAGGTTCCTGATGCCATTTACTGACTCAGTGAAAACGAAGCAGTTTGACTGTTCGACAGTTCAAGATGTCGAACTCGAAGGAGCGGCAGCCCATCGACCGCATTACTAGGTGATAGCCCAATAATTCCTGTGCAGCGACTACCAAGAAAGTCAGGCATACCAGCTGTTGTTAACGCGTCTTCGTCTGGCAAAGACAAAGTAAGCATTGAAATTACGATATGTTTATAACGTCTATATTATAATATTTCAGTTGAGTGTACATAAACATTTATATCACAGTAAGTCACTGGACATTGCCGCCATTAACATAATAAGAACTTTATGGCAGTATTCTTCCTATTTTTAATTTGTCATTTCATCCATGGCAAAAATTATTCTTTGAATAACTGCAAAAGAATAAAAATTAACTTCCTATCTGAGCCCATGGATAGTAAAAGAACTTTTACTATCCAGACCATGCTGACCCAAAGTCTATGAGGAGATGAGGAGTAGTGTATTTATATACACCTTTAGTCCAAATATTTAATTTTCCTGTCAAACCTTTCTAGCAATTTTTACCTCTGTCCTGTTCTATATGGGAAATATTATTTAATCACATTTCTACGGTCTGTACTATGATATACATGGGCTGCACACTCTTTGGGAACCTACAGGGCTGTAGCGCTGAACATTTTCATGTTCTGGAACTCTGTCCTAAACACGATGTGTAGGTGCGAAGATGTTGTGTAGGAACAGAACTGTACAGATTAGAAATACGATTACTGATATTTTTCCCAAAATAGAATACACACCAATCTGGAAAAAAGAAACGTTGTAAAGATAGAAAAATAAGACAGCAACAAAAGAAGAAGGAGAAACTACTACTTTATAAAACAGAAAGGAAAAAGAAAATTAGTAGCCTAAAGACTTCTCTATAGTTCATTTTAAATCTGAAAATGATAAGAATTGTTTCAATTATGTTCATATTTTTAGTGCCACCACTACGTACAACTAATAACAACAATGACGACTGTGCCAGTGACTTACTGTGATATAAATGTTTATATACACTCGACTGAAATATAATATAGATGTTATAAACATATCGTAATTTCAATACTTACTTTGCCAGACGAAGACACGTTAACAACAGCTCGTATGCCTGACTCTGTTGGTAATCGCTGCACGGGAGTTATTTTAAAATGTTGATTCCAAAAAATTTTAAATGTGGAAAAGAAAAGAAAATGCCAATTATTGACAAAATGGAACATGTACTAGACGAGGATGAAGATAATGAACATGGCGATCATACTGGTGAGTTTTCTATTTACAGTATCCATGCATGTTTCTCTTTTATAATATAATTTGAGAATTTGTTTAACATGTTCACAATAGGGTTGTGTCGATGTTTCAGAATTATGCATGACATTGCAACTGTTATTTGTTCTTATAGTATATTTGTTCTTAAAGTATACTGTGTCTATAATAACAATTGTAAATATTGTGGGATATACGAGCTTGGAAAGTTAATGACAAGCGGATGCTCTTCTGAGCTCGAGACTTGTGTGGGTAGAGTTGTACAGTGGCACCCAGAAGTTTTTTAACATTGTTTGCGTGTAGTGTGCATGTAACGTGAGTGTACTACACAGAAAAACTACACGCACAGTGAGTGTACTACACGGAAAAACTACACGCACTGTGAGTGTACTACACGGAAAAACTACACGCACTGTGAGTGTACTACATGGAAATTCTACATCATGCACAGTGCGTGTTAGTTATTCATGAGAGTTTATTAGAAAAAGCGGGTTTAATTTTTACTAACACGATACATTGATAGACAATAGCGATAATTGAAAACTTCGTGTAGCTAGTGAGAGGTACATTCAAAGACTTGAATGCAACCCCCGTTTACTAGTCATTGAATGTCCCTCTCACTTACGAAGTTTTCAATTAAGCGCATGTGATGGTCGTTGATATAGACGATCATCACATGCGTCTTAATTGAAAACTTCGTATAGTGAGAGGGACATTCAATGACTTGGATGTTTTAAACCTAGCATATTGCGTTTCTATATGTGGTGCTGAAAAGAAACAACAAATAAAGTTGACGGCGATATGAAGTGCGAGTATAGTTATTCGTGAGAGTACATTAGAAAAAGCGGGTTTAATTTTTACTAACATGATACATTGATAGACAATAGCGACGACCATCACATGCGTCTTAATTGAAAACTTCGTGTAGCTAGTGAGAGGGACATTCAAAGACTTGAATGCAACCTCCGTTTACTACACGCACTGTGCATGATGTAGAGTTTCCGTGTAGTACACTCACAATGCGTGTAGTTTTTCCATGTAGTACACTCACAGTGCATGTAGTTTTTCCGTGTAATACACTCACTGTGTGTTTAGTTTTTCCGTGTAGTACACTCATCGTGCGTGTAGTTTTTCCGTGTAGTACACCCACGTTACACGCAAACTACACCCACGATGATGTTAAAAAACTTCTGGGCGCCACTGTAGTTGATTATCTCCTGTGTTTCGAACTAACCTCTTAGCTGTACTCCGAGGTCATGCAGACATGGGTTATATTATATGGTGCTAATCTACAGTATGGTGCCTTAGTTGCCTTCAACTTGGCGCCGTCAAGCTGCATACTTTTTGTCGTTTGTAAGATGATTTGCTCCTACAGTGCAGTACCTGTTATATTAGTAGAAACTAATATGTATATGTTGCTGATACTTTTATCTCATTGGCTGGTGGCTATACTACTCGTCAATAAATACAGTACAGTACCAAGCAGTGATACAGTGAATAATACATGTACCTGTACATAAAAACAACAAGTATATATTAAAGTTGTTAGTTTTTGCTACTCAAGCTGTAATATGTATTTACATCGCCTTTATATTGTGGTACGTTAGCATTATATGTACCGGTATATAATTTCTTTCCCATATTTTTCATCATACAGTAGTTCTAAGTACTGTACCACTACCATACCGTATGTTGATGTTCACTGTCAGTCTTGTTTATTTGCTGATAATAACAGCAAAAATGCAGCGCCTCAAGACAAAGTGTTAATTATTGTGAAGGTGAGAACCGGGCTGGTTCATTTCACATATAATCACAAAAGTACTAGTTCTCACACCCAGATAAGTTATAGCCAGCCGGGCTCATATGAACAGGGTCTAAGAGTATGGGATCACTGTATAAAGGTAATAATCCTTTTTGGAACATTTTGAATTACATGTATATAACTATCAGCTGTACAGTACATAAAGACTTATATTAAATATCTCTTATTGGTAGTGAAGTGGGATGAAGATTTCCCACATAAACTAAAATTCGGTGAGCCAGTGTAGCCTGGTTAACAAGGATGAATGTTCTTCATGGCGCATTCTGATTTGCTAAGACGATCTCGCTCCAGTACTTCTGAGCGCTTTTCCATGGAAGTGAAGCGAATACGTCCCATATGAAATTGACTTGATATTTATCGCACCCTGGTGAAGCTCATATGAACAGGCCCCTAAATTAGTGGTTGGAGTAAGAAAATCTAATTTTCAGTTTTTGTTTTTTTAGGATGCTGGAAAAGTACAAAAATGCATAGAAAATTTGGCACAACCCCATATTGTGACTTTGGGCAGCATCCTCAAATATGACAGAGTTTTTATTTCAATTGAGGGAAAGGAGTTCTGCACAATTGCAAGCGCCAACAGCTGTTTCGAGGCAATTATTGCCTTGTTGGCAAGTTTTTACATCTTTAACATTGAATATAGCCATGTTGGTATTTTATGTTTCTTAGAAACAATTGTATTTGGTAATACTAAACAAGGAGGCCAATTACCGATAAGAGTAACTTCATTTTTCAATGCTTTGTCATAAATACAGTATATCTGCATAGGGCTAGCTGTTCAAAGGGTGATAAGTGTGTGAACAGAGTTATAAAGATGACTGCAAACATGTTTGAAAATATTAAAGTGCCACTGAGATGAACAATTCGTCTATCCAATTTTGATTTTGTCTAAAAATAATTTGAAAATGAAACAGAATGGGCTTTCTTGGTTTTTGAATACCTCATCTCGTTCCAGAGATATTCAGGTTTTTGAAACATGGAATTAGATGCCATATGACTTCAGTTTCTCATACAGACTAAATAAAATTTACAAAATGAGGAATTTCTCTGCAAATAACAAGCGGAATGTTTTGAAAGTTGAAACTTTGCACATGTATGCCAATGATGAAAGGGTACACCACCATATACAGTATGTTGTTGCCATGGAGATCGCTTGGCATCAGATCTCTTCCACTTGTAAAACAAAATTTGTTTATTTCTCCTCTATCAAACAGCGTTTACTGTAGTGCATAGAGTTGAAGATTCGTACACATGTAGATATTGTATTGCGGAGGTCTAAATCATCTTATTCTTTAAAGTGTTTATGAAACGAAGATTGAGATGACTTTTTATTGATTTATTTGAAAGAGAATGGCGTTTGTAGTTCTTCCATACCTTATCTCGTTCTCGAGTTATTCAAGATTGTGTAATATGACCTATGACGTCACTAGTTGTACCCACCATTATGACGAATCAGAAAATGAAGCATATCTTCACAATTGAAAAAAATTCCTTGAAACTTTGCACAAGTATACAGGTCACTAAATTGAATAACCCACGTAAACTTTATCGTTGCCATGGTAACAGATTAGTTCCCAGACTCCTTTTATTCCTCTCATAAACTTGTTTATATTCTGCCTTTTCTAAACCAATATTTAACTGTTGATCAGTGATGTATATTTTCAATAGTATTGCCAACAAAACAGAGCAACTTCAAGTCAAACTCTTTGTAGGGCAAAGTTGACATGTGGATATTTAATTTAGTGACCTGTATACTTGTATAAAGTTTCAAACAATTTTGCACAATATTTTTGAAGATATGCTTCATTTTCTGATTCATCATAATGGTGGGTACATCTAGTGACGTCATAGGTCATATTACACAATCTTGAATAACTCGAGAACGAGATAAGATATTAAAGAACTACAAATGCCATTCTGTATCATTTGAGAAGTTCTCTCAAATAAATTATTAAATCAATAAAAAGTCATGTCAATTTTCGTTTCATAAACACTTTAAGAAAGATACAGAAACTAAGATTTTAGTTTTTTAGTTAAAACCTCCTGCTTCCCAGCGATCTCCATGGTAACAACATACCATGCACGGTGGTGTGCACTTTCATCATTGGCACACATGTGCAAAGTTTCAAAACCTTCTGCATGTTATTTGCAGAGATATGCCTCATTTTGTGAATTTTCTTTAGTTTATGTGAGAAAATGACGTCATATGGCATCTAATAACCTGAATATCTCTGGAACGATATGAGGTATTGAGAAACTGCGAAAGCCATTCCAGCCCATTCTGTTTCTCTTTCAAAATACTTTTAGATAAAATCAAAATTGGATAGACGAATTTTTCATCTCAGTAGCACTTTAAGACTAGGAAATCAAATTGCTCGTCCGATTAAATTTCAACATCGGTGCTTATTGCTCTTTGAACAATTGGGCCCTAATAAATAGCACGCTTACATTTAGAGCTGGGCCCGATTAATCGATTAATCGGTTACGATACATACAATCGATTATCATTAGTAACAATCGGATCATCGAAAACAACAATATTGCTTATTTACATGCGCTGTTCCTAATTTTTTAATAGGCACGAAAGAGCAAGCTTTTTTAAGCTTGTTTGTTTACGTAGTCCTAGAGTTCATAGTGTTACTGTGCTTGATTCAAGAGCTATTGCGCGCCTGATTTTGCTCAATTTTCTGGTTGAGTCGACGTGTCCTAATTGTTGTCAAGTGGTTTCTCTAGCGTTTCTAAGACTGCAAATAACAATAGCTTGCCTAACAATAGCTTGCCTAACAATAGCTTGCCTATTTCTGAATTATTTTCCGAATGCTCAATTTCATATTGGTTATACTTAATACAATTACATAATATAACAGCAAGTGGATCGTAATTATGAATATAGCAGAAATGAATAAATCCTTGCTTCTCATATCAACGAGTGAGTCGCACCTGAAAGCGTGGTAGCGACGTTTGTCGTTTGTGAGCTGTGTTTTCCTGTTGCAACATGGTTACATAGACGACTTATTGAACAATATTATCCACATCCGAAAGAAACTGTTCACTCCGATATTTAGCCTCTGATATTCGAACCATTTCTTGTCCGGCGCATTTTTGGTGTCGAATTACACTACACGTCACGTGTTTCAGCTTGAAGTGGCAAATTGCTACTCAATTTACGCAAACGATTAATCGATTATTAATCGATTGTTGAGAACAATTAATCGATTATGAATTGAGCCCAATGGGCCCAGCTCTACTTACATTTTGTTTTGGAGTTGGATTTGCGTTAAATTGTTAGATTTATAATACATGTGTATGTTATCTATTGATACAAATATATTTGTTCAAAAAGCCAAACTTTAATTTGTGTATTTTATATTATTTTATATATTTATATTATTATAATATATATATATATATATATATATATATATAATTCAATCATTAAATTTTTTATGGTATTGTCACATACTGAATGTATACTTTTCTAAACACCGAGCTGAATCGATGCGTTTTGGGGAACATTATGGCTCAAAAAATGAGTCAAATTGACTACTTTCCAAAACAGCTCCGCCGCTTTCTGAAACGGCCATGGTAAAAAGCTGAAATAGCCCCTACTTTTCCCATAATAGCCCCTTTTGAAAGCTGAAATAGTCCTTCTTCACAAGAGCCAAAACAGCTCTAAATACCGAGCTAAATCGAATTTTTTTTAGGGGCCAGTATGGCTCAAAAAAGGAGTCAAATTGACTCCTTATTTTTCAAAACGGCTCCGCCGCGTGGTAAAAAGCTGAAATAGCCCCTACTTTTCCCATAATAGCCCCTTTTGAAAGCTGAAATAGCCCTTCTTCACAAGAGCCAAAACAGCTCTAAAGACGTGTTTTAGGGGCCAGTATGGCTCCAAAAAAGGAGTCAAATTGACTCCTTATTTTTCAAAACGGCTCCGTAGCTATCTGAAACGGCTCCTCGTTAAAGCCGAAACAGCCCCTATTTCTTCCATAACAGCTCCTCTTGGTGGCTGAAATAGCTCATCTAAATGGAGCCAAAACGGCCCCATGTAGAAAGCTAATCGACGCTTTTTAGGGGCCATTATGGCTCCACGTACGGGCCAAAAGGACTCCTTGATTTTCCGAAACGGCCCCACAGTTTTCTGAAACGATCCTGGTCAAAAGTCGATTCAGCCCCTGCTTCTGCCAAAACGGTCCCTACTTAGAGCTAAAACAGCCCCTACCCCGAGAGGGCCAAAACGCCCCTTAGGGGCCGCGTTGTTATAGGTGCCATTTTGGCCCCCAAAAAAGATCTATTTTGCGGTCACCGTTTTGGCCCCATTTTTGGAGTCGTTTTGGCCCTTTTTCATTTACAGTGTAGAGGTGATGTTATTTTAGGTTATAAGAGGACATAAAAGGTCATTAAATCACGCAGTGAGAACAAAAGAAATCGAGGTAAACATTAATGTGATAAAGACGCGCTTGTTCTCCATAAATTTAAATTTCTCTCTAGTTTTTACAGCTCGGACAACGTTCATTTTCACAATTATCACGTCAATGAACGAATGAAATGGTTTGTTTTTGAAGTTATTCAAAAACCTCGCGGTACATGCTTTATTTAATTTAAATATATCGCCATCCTGGTGTTTTAAACCCGATGAAGCACTATCAAGAAACTGAGAAAAATTGTTTCGCTTTTTCGCCATTGAAATTTGTTTGGCTAATCTGGAATTACACCTAGCCCAATTTTTCTTGCATTAATTGTCATCATCAAAAACATACTAGCGCAAGACACATGCACGCATCGCGTGCCTATTTTTTGAATAGCAAGCACTAGCTAAATTTCTGTCAAACAATTCTGCCATCAGAATTTCTTGGTTTCTTTTTGGAAAAATATTTCCATATTTTTGAGGCTCAATCGTGCAGGGTTATTTATTGTGTGCTCATGACCGTTATAATTATAATTCCTCTGTGATGGTCGGAGTGAACCTAACATAAATCACAAAATATTACTCTGCACTTCAATCAATAAGGAAAATGGGAACAGCCGTCTAGGGACGTAGGAAGCAGGGGGGGGGGGGGGGGGGGGGGGGGCGCCACCCAATATTATAAAAAGCGAGGCCGGAATAGCTTTCGCCCCCCAAAAAAATAATTGAATTTGAAAGAAAAATTGCGGCAAAAAATTTGAATTCGAAAGTAGAAGTATTTGAAATCGTATATTAATCGAATGTCTGTGTTCGAATAGTATATGAATGTGTAATATTACCAACAAGTTCGAAAACAACATCTTCCTATTAATGTTCTGTTAAACTGTTATAGAAGTCATTAAAAAAAATAATCACAATATCTTTGCATGTTAACTCGAGTGTTTTACTAAACTAAAGTACTAATATTTCTCTAGTTTACGCGGCTCTACTCTAGTAGGCTTTCTTTTTTAACCCTAAGCAGAAGGGCGGAAATCGCGCAATGATTGAGGCCCGGTTGAAAACAAACCGAAACAAATTAAACAATGTCAACAGGTACAACGAAAATTTTGCCTTACGCCCCTGACCGCAACCGATTGTCACTAACAACAGACTGAACGTTGCCGTGCGAACCTTTGCGTTTGTTATCAAACAAGGCCATAACAACAGATAAATTTTTAGTGGGACAACGACTTGGAATATGCTTGGGTTTGGGTAGTTAACCTTTAGCTATTTAATCATCTTGTTCAGGTTAATATGCAGTGTTTCATTCAACAGTCAAAACTGCAGCTCTTCCCGTAAATCACGACACTGTCGGCGGATCATACAACTTTTCTTAACCCTTTAGCTTGTCATTTTGGAGTAACCGGTTTAGCCCATTCTTGGTTTAAATCTTATCCCAGTGCTAGATTTCAGTTTGTTAGTATTATAGAGGAGAAAAATCAATGAGTTGTTCTTCAATATATGAAGTTCTGTCCTTGCCTCAATCTTGTACTTACGGCTATACACGCGTTTCCTCTTGGAGACATTGTGAGGCATGCCTCAGGCATATATTTATATATAGGACATATCCAACTATGATATATGTTGAAGATCACGTGTAGATCATCTGTAGGTAAGATTGAAGCTTGTTTCAGGACATAAATTACTGGATGCTATGTAATCAGCTCAAGTTGAATAGGGGTACACGTGAGACAGAGCGTCTTGTTATAATTTCTAAACATCGCCCGCGTACAAATAGCAATGTTTTATGTATAATTGTCATTGCTTACAAATATATTTTTGTGGCAAGGGCCAGTGGCCAGTGACAAATTGAGAATATTGTTATTATTTTATATATATTACGCTTCGCCTGTTGGCACTTAAAAGTGAGGTGAGAGGCGTCACAAGGCCGGCGAATTAAACGAAACAAGACGCCCGCTAGCCGTTAACTCAGCCTACTTGCGTTGTGATCAAGATACTTCCCAGCCACATTACATTTGAATCTTATCACAAATTTAATATATTTCTTTGGATAGTTTTCGCGAACACTCGAGCAATAGCGCGATGGCACATGCAGATGAGCACACCGCGAGGTTTCGCAAAGCCTATCGATGCAATAATAGCAATTTGTCGACCCGAGTAGTATAGAAAGTGGGGCTACCGGCGCATTTTTCCATTTTTCATGTCTCAACTTTTTTCTCTGGAGAACGCAGCACTTTTTTCGTTTTTGGATTCCACATATAATTTTCGAGCAAATATGTGGAATCCAAAAACGGAAAAAGTGCTTGGTTCTCCAGAGAAGTTGAGACATTCAAATGGAAAAAGTTCGCCGTTAGCCCCACTTTCGAGACTACTAATAGACGATGTGTCACGTGGTATGGGGAGTCAGAGGCGTGTGTCAGCTAGTAGGCTACAGAGTGAGGTGTCTAGACGTGGGGCCGCTGTGGGTGAGGATGTTGCTCGTAACAAGAATATGTCAAGTGATATTACACGTGATCCTGATATAGGCTTTATTTCAGGTCATGAGTTGAGTGGGGTTCATGATTCAGAAGGGTCTAAGGACTTAACTATATTAAATAATAAAACGACTCGCATGAAAAGGTCTAAGGACTTAGCTATATTAAATAATAAAACGACTCGTGTGAAAATGTCTGAGAGTAAACGTAACCCTATTGTGGATGGTAATGTCGCTCGTAGTGGTGCACGTGGTCCTGCTATAGGTTCTGGTAACTTAGTTATGCCGAATGTTAAGATGAGTTTTCTAAAGAGGATGTCTGGTTATCTAGCTGACGCTAAAGCATTAGGGTATAAGTGGATGGACCTTATTAGAAGGGTGTCTAGAGAGAATGTTATTAATAGAGTCACCAGAGTTAGGGAGGTCAGAAAGATTCGAGAGGCTAGACGTGATCTTAGACGATATGTTAAGAGGTCACGATTAAGTCAGGAGGTCTCAGACAGAGAGTATGAGGGAATCACTAACCTTATTGCTAAGATGAAACGTCCTACTGTAATACAAAGGAAAGTTGCTCTTAAAGGGTACACCAAGTCGTATAGTGTTAAGGTGATCGACAATAAGGATCCACTAAAACAACTAGTCAAGACTAGAGAAGTAGTGGGCTTGGCTTTACAGAAAGAGTTAGAGAGACTGAAAGGTTTAAAGTTTTCCGAGACACTGAAAGTGACTCTAGAGAAACAAATTGGTAACGGAGAGTCTGTGTTTAAAACAGCCTTCTTCAACAGTGTAGTCAAGACAGTGACTAGTAGTGTTGATATTAGTGGGACTACAAGACAAGCTAGTGAGGAGATAGTAAATCGTATAGCTGTGTGGTTGTCAGAAGGGTCTGGGTGGGTTGTAGACAGTGTTATTGACCACTATATTAATGTGGTAGTGTATAAACCTCTTAAAGGATCGAGTTATGTTGAGCTACCTGAAGAGTTGAGGAACGCGTCGAAAGGTTTGATTAATATAAAGAATGAAGATGATAAGTGTTTCATGTGGTGTCACGTGTTACACAAATGTCCTGTAGGAAAGGATCCGCAGAGAGTGTCGAAGCACAAGAAGAACGTAGGTTCTGTCAATTATGAGGGAGTGAGATTTCCAGTGGATACGAAACAGTACAAAAAGATAGAGAGGCAGAATGATATTAGCATCAGCGTGTTTGGGTATGAGGACAAGCAGCCATTCCCTATCTACGTTTCTGAGGAGAAGTGTGAGGATCATATGGACCTGCTGCTAATAACGAATGATGCTAAACGACACTACGTGTACATCAAAGACTTTGGTAGGTTTATGTGCGGTCAGTCTAATCATAAATGTCGCAAGAATTTCTGTAGGTACTGTCTTCAGTGTTTTACTACCAATAAGATTCTAGAGAATCATAAGGAGGTTTGTATGGTGGTAAATGGTAAGCAAGCGATCAAGATGCCAGTCGAAGAAGATAGCACTCTTGAGTACGTAAATTACCACAAACAATTAGAGGTACCATTCGTAATATACGCAGACTTCGAGGCTATTACAGAGAAGGTCGACAACGTGACACCACTCGCAGGATCGTACACTAGCGAGTACCAAAGACACACAGACTGTGGGTATGGATACAAAGTAGTGTGCTGTTACGATGATAAATATAGTAAACCAGTAGAGATGTTTAGAGGTCAGAAAGCGGTTAAGAAGTTCATGAAAAAGATGTTAGAGGAGGTTAAATACTGCAAGAAAGTTAGAAAGGAACATTTTAATAAGGACATGGTGATGACCATAGCTGATAAGGTTAACTTCAAGGAAGCGACTAAATGTCATATTTGCGATGGAAAATATAAACGTAGAGACGTGAGAGTTAGAGATCATTGTCATGTCACTGGTAAATATAGAGGTTCAGCACATCAGTTATGTAATAGGAACTATAGACTGACTGATAAGATACCTGTCATATTTCATAATCTAAGAGGGTACGACAGCCACTTCATAATGCAAGAGATAGGTAAGATAGGTCTGAAAATCAATGTCATACCAAATAATATGGAGAAATATATGGCATTCATGTTAGGTAAACATCTAGTGTTTCTAGATAGTTTTCAATTCATGAGCTCTAGTCTAGCCGACCTAGTGAACAACCTACCAAAGGACTGTCTCAAGTACACGTCTGAACTATTTCAAGGTAAGGAGTTAGAGTTGGTGTCACGAAAAGGTGTGTACCCATATGACTATATGGATAGTTTCGACAAGTTTAACGAACTTGAGTTACCACCAAAGGAGAGTTTCTACAGCATCCTAAACGATGAGCATGTGTCAGACACAGACTATGAGCACGCTCAAGAAGTGTGGGAGACAATGGGTGTGGAGAGTATGGGTGGGTACCACGACTTATACCTAAAGTCTGATGTATTACTACTGGCTGACGTGTTCGAGAACTTCAGAAGGACGTGTAAGCAGTACTATCAACTAGATCCTTGTCATTACTTCACGTCACCTGGACTATCGTGGGACGCTGCTCTAAAGATGACGGGAGTGGAACTAACGTTGATGACTAACATTGATATGTTTCAGTTTATTGAGAAAGGAATGCGAGGTGGTGTCTCTTGTATTACACATAGATATGGTAAGGCCAATAACAAATATATGAAGGACTACGATAGTAGCGAGTCATCGAAATACATATTATATCTAGATGCTAATAACCTTTATGGTTGGGCTATGTCTAAGTATCTACCGACTGGTGGGTTTGAGTGGGTCGAGGGTTTTGACGTGAATGACCTAGACAAGTATAGCAACGAATCAGACAAAGGGTTGATACTTGAGGTTGATTTAGAGTATCCAGAGGGTTTGCATGATATACATAACGACTATCCTTTAGCTCCTGAGAGGATGAAAGTGAGTAGTGATATGTTGTCAAACTATTGTAAGACAATCCAAGATAAGTTTAAGATATCTGTAGGAGAGGTTGCAAAACTTGTACCTAACCTAAACGACAAGACTAAGTACGTAGTTCATTATAGAAACCTACAATTATATATGAGTTTGGGAATGAATGTTAAGAAGGTACATAGAGTACTTCAATTCGATCAGTCACCATGGCTTAAGCAATATATTGACTTTAACACGGACAAGAGAACCAAAGCAAAGAATGACTTTGAGAAAGACTTTTTCAAACTTATGAACAATAGTGTATTTGGAAAGACTATGGAGAATCTACGAAAGCGTGTGAATGTGGAGTTGGTAACAGACAAGAAAAAACTGAAGAAACTAACGTCAAAACCAACCTTTGTGAGCAGTAAGATATTTGACAATAACTTGGTAGCAGTTCACAAGATCAAAGAGACACTAACTCTAAATAGACCAGCATATGTGGGTATGTGTATTCTAGACCTGTCGAAGACATTGGTATATGACTTCCACTACAATAACATTAAAAAGAAGTATGGCAACAAAGCCAAACTACTATTCACAGACACAGATAGCCTAATGTACGAGATCGAGACGGAGAATGTGTACAAAGACATGTACGCTAACAAAGAAGTGTTCGACTTTAGTGGATATGACAAGTCATCTCCCTACTTCGACTCAACTAACAAGAAGGTCATTGGTAAAATGAAGGACGAGACGTTTGGAGTCCCTGTCGTTGAGTATGTTGGTTTAAGGTCAACAATGTATAGTTACGTGAGAGAGGATGGAAAAGGTGGGAAGACTGCTAAAGGTGTTAAGAAGAGCGTTGTGAGAAGTAACATAAGACATGACAACTATAAAAGTGTCCTGGCAAATGGTGAGCAAATGTCTCACATAATTAAAACTATTCGAAGCAAGAGCCACCGACTAGGAAGCTATGAAATAAATAAGATATCATTGAGCTGCTTTGACGACAAGCGATTCATACGACCAGACGGTGTATCTAGCTATGCGTATGGACATCACAAAATAGTTCGGAACTAGCTGCTTAGGTTTCTCAAATGTTTTCTAGTCTTGATGTGTTTATATTTAGAGGTCACGTGGTATGACTGGTCGCATGTCTCACACACCCACTTATGAGTTCTTGTCCACTCTTTGGTTTGCGCTCTGGCTGCTATTAAAGCTTCTTCTTTGGTTTCGTAAATTCTTGGTCTTGCCATTATATATTACTATATATTTTATTTACCCACTCATTGTAGTATGGGTCTCCTCTCCCATCCCAACCTAGATCCTTGTATACTACACTATACAGGTTATACTCGAATCGTGCCTTGACTTTACCAGGTTTGAGGTCGTTAAGACTACCTCTCAACTCTATACCTTTTCTAGAGCATATTCTTACGACATAGAAAATATATTTCGATACGTTCTTGACAATCAGTTTGTTTCTTTTAAGAGACCATATTATCTCTATAAAATCACTGACCACTGTTGGTATGTCACTCTCGTTAACTAGTCTTTTACTAGTCAACATTCTCCCTAACCACTTACTGTAACTATGAGCCGATTTCTTGTACATCCAAATATTAGGTACGAAGTTCCTCACACGTCCGTAGGTAGTCTCTCCACACTTGTTACAACTAAACACACCATCTTCGATTAGGGTTCTGTGGTTACTACACTCGTAACAGTATGTGGTGTCGTACCACTTTTTTGGTCTTGCGTCCTTAATTCCATTCTTGATCTCGTCCAATGTGTACCCTAGTGTAGTACCACTCCACTTTTTTGATGCAATCTCATCCAATGTATACCCAGCGTAGAACATTCTCATTGTACGTTCGTCAACCATCTAAGTTACTATACTATATATACCTTTAGACTATAGTGTAGTAACTTTGTGGTTGAGTGTCTCCCACTCACATTTTATTGTTGCGACCTGTTTCAGAGCGTCTGATAGTAGTTGTTCCAACTTTTCTATCTGACGAGTTTGTAGTGTCTCTGTCGAGTCACGCTTTTTATTAAATTCCATAGCCATCTCCTTCAAAGTAGTGCTCATTATACTACTCTATATATTAAGTAACCGATGGGTAACCCAACAACTCCAACGAATACCGTTTGATATTCTTTCATCTCATCTGAAGGTTTGTAATAGTCTGACAACTCAGGCTCTTTACTAAACGTCTTTCCATCATACTGTATAGTCAGTACTTGTCTTAGTTGGTCCAGAGCGTGGTTAGTGTCGTTTATATCTGCGTTAGCATCTGACAGTTGTTGTCTCAATTCCTGAATTTTGTCTCTCTGACGAATCTCGTTCTCGTAGAACTTTTCTTTCGCTCTTGCAAGACTCTCCAATGCTTTGTTGTGTCTCTTTATCTCTACCTCGTAGCCGGTATGGTTTAGCTTGCTGAATAGAAATCCAGCTCCTGCGAATGCTATAGCGTTGAACAACCCACCTGCTACCAAGCTAGCCATTATGTATTACGTTAGATTATTTTGAGAACGGGTCAATAGGTAAGTATTTCTTACTCTGTGCCCACTTAATGAGTAGCGTTGAGACACCTACAGCAGTCGCTAGCTTGAGGGTGCCCTTCACTGATTCAGGGGTGCCTAACGGTTCTTTTAGTACTTTCTTTGATGCCATAGACACAGCTACGGCTCCAGCAGTCACGAGGGCTGCGTCGTATAGCTCGTTCATCAGTTCTTTTCTGTCTATTGATGCCATATATTATACGATATGTTTTAATCGAAGCTGTCGAGTTTGCGTGGTGGTTTTATAACGACGGTCTTAGGCTCTTCGGTCACTACTTGTTTGTCTTGACTAATCGTGTAATATAGTGAACCAGCGGCTATTATCACTCCTATAGTGCCTATGATGTATCCATAGTTAAAACTATCGTCCTCACTTATCACTCTCTCTCTCATCTTCCTCTCTTTAGCTGCTTTAGATATGGCAGCCAAGCGTTTGCCTGCCTCTACTCTCTTAGGGTCTTTGGTCCTTGTTGTCGACGTTATAATAGGTACGGACTCACTGTCAGTCATCTATACTATATGTGGTGTCTTGTTACAGATGACCTCACAGTCATCTCACAGATTATCTCATAGATATAGTATTCGGTGAAAGTATCTTTGGTGATTAGACAGTGTGGTTTCGCTCTTAAATCTCCTATTGCAGTACTCACACAGAACTCTGGAGTCTCTCATATATGTTTCTATGAAGTGTATTATCTCATGTTGGTCTGAGGATAGTAGTGTGTTGTACCCTTGTGATCTTAGTCTCCTTAACACCCTCATCTGGTTATTCCTAATAACCCCATTACATTTCGGTGTTTTGAACTCTATAGCAAAACCATTGTATCTCTTGTGTAGTTGTGGAACTATCAAATCTGGTTGTCCACCACTGTAACCCTTCTTCCATCCATCTATTCTTTTAGTAGATGTGTCTTGGTACTCACCCAACCCTGGGATGACTATTGTTGGGTGGTACTCTCTAATGTACTTCACAATGTCATAATGTAAGTCTGTCTCATTCATGATTGATAGTTGGTTATGTTGCGTGTACTGACCTGTCTTTCTAATAGATGGTAGGACTTCTGAGAACACCCAGTTTTGAAACTTCTTGGCTGACTCGAGTTTCGATGAGAAGACTAGAGAGTAAACTCCTGGCTCCGATATGAGTATCGTGTTTGGTTGCAAGTTTAAAGGGGTGCGTGATTCGCGCACCCCTTCAAACACCTCTCGTTTGACCTTATATATGTCGTCAACGTGTGCACTGATAGCCCAACTCGCGTTTTTATACCCTAGTGCCTTAGCGACTTCTTTTCCATAGAACCATATATTGTCTCCATCCTTAATAGTCGTAACTGATTCCTCCTCAAAGACGAACTTTCTAACGAGACTCATCACCATATATTATACCACATGTTTTATTTATATGTCTACACAACTCGTCGAAACAGGACCACCAGGTCCCGATTCGGGACCTCATGTGTAAACGACTCTTCTATCGATCACAAACACATCACGAGTAGGGGGTCATACGCAGTGTCTTAATCATTTACTACTATTTATTCCTGATTCTGATATATATACTGTACTTGGGTGTATACTTTCAAACCCCGTTGAAACGACGGGGCCTAGAAAACAATAACTCGTCTTGTATTTGTCGTCTACGTGTTTAAAGGGGGGCGTGATTCGCGCCCCCCTTGTGTCTCGTCATATATTTTATTGTACCTTTTCACCATTCCATTAATTGGTGGGCATAAGTCAGTCACATTATCGTCCAACACTTTAACGTCTGAGAGGAACATTGACTCGTTGTAAGGAAGACCTCTAAGATACGATCTTAGTTGTGTCAGTATCTTTTTATAGCTAGTGTGTGCAAACTTACAATGCTCCACTCTACTCGTCAGATTGGATTTAGCCAAGTAGCCTTGGATGATCACACCAGGACCACTAATACAAGCAATGATTAGAGGGTTAACGGTTATCGATCCAGCTATAATCCCTACTGTCGTTAACCCTATGCTAGTCATGTTTAACGATAGTTTAACTTTCTTCAACCTCTTGTATTTCCATTTGTAACAGGCTTCTAGTTTGTGGTAGTACGCGTACAAACGTTTGAGCTCTAGCACCTCTTCCTCTGACATATCCTTTGATACACTGTTATTTTCAAGGAGTTGTTTTAACTCCACCACGATAGTTAAAATTACTCTCTTGAGGGTAGTACTTTTTTTGGAGTTACTTTAACTCCGAAAACGGAGTTAAATTGACTCGCTGTTGGAGTAAAACAATTTTTTACTCCCCCTGGAGGGTTATTTTTACTCCCCCCAAAAATGCTCCTATTTAGGTGTCATTTTTACTCCTGTTTTTGGAAATGTGGAGTTAAAATAACTCCCTTTGTGGAGTAAAATTTTAAGAGTTAAAATTACTCTTGTTCAGGGTAGTTGAATTTACTCTCTTGGGGAGTAAAACCTTCCCGAGATGGAGTTAAATGTACTCCTCTAATTGTACCCCTCTAATTGTACCCTACAAAGGAGTAATTATTTTAGGAGTCACGCTTGATTATGCTAACTAAACATACATGCGAATATGACATATCGCGGAGATCAAGACATGTTCGATATTGCGCTTTTTGTATCTACTGCACTTGCGCTAGTAGATACTTTGCTATCGTGCCTGTAATGTAATGTAAGTAATGTAAGTTAAGACTACGTTCACACGAGACCGGACGAATTCGAGACCGGACGAAATTCGTCCGGTACCGCCTGTTCACACGGAGCCGGATTAATTCTGACATGAAAAGTGTTCACACGGAACCGGATAAATTGTAACCCTGAAAAAGTTATTATAACTTCAATACCTCATGTTTAGTTTAAAATATTGAGTTAATATTTCTCACCCCAATCCCCTACCGTGCAAATGGGTTCTGAAAAAGACCGCTGTTCACACGGAGGCGTTAAAGTTTGGAACCGTTTCGGTAAAAAGCGAGACCTAAATTTTTTAGGTCGCGAATTCGTCCGGTTAGCGGTGCTCGAATTCGTCCGGTTTCAGTGGTCCCGTGTGAACGCAAGCCGTAATCGTGCAAATATTCGTCCGGTCCCAGATTCGTCCGGTCCCCGGTCTAAGTTAACAAAAGAATGCCTTCGGAGCCAATCCAAACACCGAGAATGAAACGAAGCCCAACGACTGTCGTCCGATTATAATATGCAAAATTCAAAATGGCGGTCTATTTTTTATTGGAAGTATTACTGAACGAATTGTGCTCCGATATCAATTGGAAATTCTTTATAATCTGAAGTATTTTGACCTGAATACAGAGAACACCTGTAGTGAAAATTGGTTTAGTTATGAAACCATGTGATTCGGTTTGAAAGCGTGAATGAGTACGAAAGTCGAAGTGTATTCAAGTGGACACTGCAAGTTGAAGTTGCCATTATCCCACAGCCAGGCTAAGCATTCGCACTGAAAGTAAGTACTAGTATCAGTCACTTGTTCTTGGAAGCTTCTTCGCTTTCTCATGGTCGCGGGTTCAATTCCCAGCCAGAAGGCCTTGGAGTTGCAATTTTCGTTTCCTTCATCTGATTCACCGAGTGTAAATGCCAAATATTAACTTTAATATACCCTATGTATTGGGCTATTCCATTTAATAACCGCACCCCCCCTATCGAGGACACATGTTTCAGATTCATGACCCCTGAGGAATTCCGGGCTCTGAAAGGTCTACCCCTGAGGAATTCTTGGCTAGAAAATGTCTACCCTGAGGAATTCCTGGCTAGAAAATGTCTACCCTGAGGAATTCCAGGCTAGAAAATGTCTATCCTGAGGAATTCCTGGCTAGAAAAGGTCTACCCTGAGGAATTCCTGGCTAGAAAAGGTCTACCCTGAGGAATTCCTGGCTAGAAAAGGTCTACCCTGAGGAATTCCGGGGTAGAAAATGTCCACCCTGAGGAATTCCGGGCTCTGAAAGGTCTACCCCTGAGGAATTCCAGGCTAGAAAATGTCTTCCCCCTGAGGAATTCCAGGCTAGAAAATGTCTACCCTGAAGAATTCCAGGCTAGAAAATGTCTACCCTGAGGAATTCCAGGCTAGAAAAGGTCTACCCTGAGGAATTCCAGGCTAGAACAGGTCTACCCTGAGGAATTCCAGGCTAGAAAATGTCTACCCTGAGGAATTCCAGGCTAGAAAATACACACCCTGAGGAATTCCAAGGGCTCAAATGACCCTACCCCCGAAGAATTCCAAGGTCCTCGATAGGGGGGGTACGGATATTAAATGGAATAGCCCATTGTATGCATTGACAATCTTTTGAGTACAGAAAAGACACTCACAATAGCCAGGCATACATTTCAGGCTTGGACTGGCCATTGTGCCATCTTGTGTCACAACAATGGCATTTTGTGGCAGCACAATGGCTGGCAATAATGTTCTGGCACAATGGTCAGTCCAAGCCTGATACATTTACATGTATTGATGTACTTGTTTGTACATACCATTCCTAAAATCTGTTGTCAACCACTACTGCTGTTGTATGCCAAGTCTTGATATCAAAGTGATGAACAAATTTTCAATATTATAATATTGTGCCTGTTTTCAATGTCATTCAATGTTTCATTCAGTAATCACACATTGCCTGAAGCTACTATTGCTCATTCCATTTACTAGCAGTTGTTCAACCTAAATAAGTCTAATACTGTAAGAACATGTATATGGACTAGTGTATTACTCTCATCTTTGATGGCATTGTTAGCTAAACTATTCTGTTCAGATAAATATTAGTGACTTGCTGCTTGGTTATTTCAAGATAGTAAAAATTTTGCTTACTACTCAAGCTTTAACGCAAACTCACAATCTTCTGATCTCCAGTTACACGCTCTATTAAACCATTGAGCTAGCAGAAATTGGATGGCAGAGTGAAGGCTATATTGTGGGATTGCCAATGGCACTGGTTTTGCTTATCGGGGTATTTTATATATTTAACATTGAGTACCCTGCTAAAGCCAAAAATGTATATATATTTCTCGAAGCAATCCTCATGGATAAGAACGATGCTGCCAGAAAGAGTGTTATAGTCCAGAAATTTTTAAAGGAACTTAATAGTTAATTACATGTATTAATTTATTATTTGGTCTGTTTTAAGTGCTGGCTTAGCCTCCTCCGCAGGCAACTCTGTTTTCCTAGCTGCTACGTTTTCTGTCTTCCCAGCTGCTACATTTTCTAGTCTACAAATCAATAGTACTCTGGCGCTGCAATGTTTTGGCAGAGCCAGGAAAGCTCTTATTTATTTCTCTTGCTTGGCCGAAGGACTACAAAACGTAGCAGCTGGGAAGATGGAAGACACAGAGTTGCCTGCAGAGGAGGCTAATGCTGGCTATTATAAAAAAATGTTGTGAACGCTATTTTCCAGTTGTCACTAATTAACAGCGAGCAAACCAGCACTATTGGCTACGAGTTGTTTTTAGGGTAGTAGCACTTGTGGTGCATGTGCTGCAAGCCAGTTTCTGTCATGAATGGAAAAGAGCCTTAAAGTCCATGCCTGCATTTCTTGATACTGTATATATGTTTATTAAAAAGTGAATACTACTCATTTGCATATAGTTGAATTGATTAGTCTCTAAATTAGAGTCGTTTTAACTCCCATAACAATTATTAGTACTGTGTGGGAAGAGTAAAATATATTCCTGGAGTCGGTTGTTCAAAGCCTGGATAGCTTATACAGTGGATAAATCCTATCCAGTGAATATATTTTCTAAGTGAATACCACTATCCATGTTTTTAACAACATATTCACCTGCTATTTTTGCTCAGATAACTATTTAATTGATAGAAAATGGATCGATTGGATAGGACTTTATCCACCGTATAAGCTATCCATGCTTTGAACAACCGGCCCCAGATGAACAGTATATTTTTACCCCAAGATAAGGGTCAAATTTACTCCTCATAAAAGAGTATATTTTCACCCCAGAATAAGAGTCAAATTTACTCCAGATGAAGAGTATATTTTCACCCCAGAATAAGGGTAAAATTTACTCCAGATAAAGAGTATATTTTCACCCCAGAATAAAGGTAAAATTTACTCCAAATGGAGTTATTTTAACTCCAATATTGGAGCACAATTAACTCCGATTTAAGAGTTAATTTTACTCTCTCAGGGGAGTAAAAATAATGGAGTAAAATGTACTCCAAAAAACGAGTGGTTCTGTACCTTTTTTTTTTACTCCCTTTTTGGAGTTAAAACAACTCCTTGAAAATAACAGTGTATGTGATTGAAAACAACAACTGACTTCTTCCTCATTAACTTACCCCATATTCCTTCATCATATCTCTACCAACTAATATTATGTCTCGGCTCGTCATGTAACCAGAGACAATCTTCACACCGTAGAACTCTATCATAGACGGGTACTTGTAGGGTGCGAGTAGTGTTCTTGGTCGATGCACTCCAAAGATCGTTACGTAAGGAGATCCTATCTCTTCGTGGTTAGCTGTGAAGTCTGAGTCTGTTGATCTTACGTTGTTCACCTTAACGTAGGAGTTACCCATCCGTCAATGTATATATAGATATCATGTGTCTCTTGGTGGTGTCGATGTTATTTGGGATTGTACACGTGTACTCCTTTGCTGGAGCTCCACCACCATACGATAATTTATCGACTCCTTTATTTGTCCCACGACCCATCATCGTTTGAGATAATCGCCTCCCAATCTTTCGTAGTTACCCTCATGGCTAACCTCGCTACCACAAAAACGGATATGTCACAGTATTGCATACGTGGACAGTTAAAATGTACTCCAGCTTCAAACGGAATTGGAGTTAGTTCGGGGGATAGGAAGCTATGACCATTGTTAACACCAATAATAGGACCATACGCCGGATCATGTTGTACTAACATGTTTGTTTTGTCTCTAATGGTTTTCACTTTATTTGTTCCACTGTGGTATTCCACCGAACTCACAGCACGGTTTGTGACGTTAAAGTCAAATAGAACGTTATAGGATTGCGTTCTAGAGTATTGTGGTAAGTATACGGACTCCAACACTTTTTTGTTGATAGCATCCCAATCGTCTTCTGGATCTGCTATGTTTTTGAGTGTCCTGAACGCCATATCTATGTCTCCAGACATCCTCCCACCGCTCACGCTTAACTTAGGGTCACTGTCTAGATGTCTCTTCGCTCTTCTTAGTATTTTGTCGCTCTCGTAGTCTCTGTCCTCAAATCCATAACTTAGACTCATTATGTTATAACACATATTTGCTCACTAAATAGCCAGACACAGCAGAAACCACTAGAATTAGCCCCAGCTCTGTCGTGTTGTCACCTGGTGTCGCCTTTGATGCCTCCAGACGGTGTGTCACCTTTGGTTTGTCGAGTGTCTCCAGATGCTCTTCCTGGTGTGTCACGTTTGGTGTCAGACGATTCGTCACCTTTGGTTTACCAAGTGTCTCCAGGTGCTCTCCACCTTCTTGGTGTACTTTCTTGACCTCTGTCGTTTCCGTGTAGTTTAACCCACTGTTTACTCCAAACTTCATACTCTGCGTGGCAGTCTTCAACAGGTTGTTGTACCCAGCTATTTTGTTCTTGAGGATTACCACATTACTTGGCATGAGCCACGTAGACGGTGACAGCGCAAGATTTTGGACAACGTTAGTGTCTCTAATCGACTTGTTCATGTTGAGAATCCACGTTGACACGTCATAGTTTATGACGCTGTCCTCCACCAACTTGCGGAACTCTTGCTGAGTCTCTAGACTACCTGCGGAACCACCAACGACTGACACACGTGTCCTCGCTTGTGCACCAAGTGTGGAGTAAACAAAGGCTTCTATGGACTGATTTAGATATTGTCGCCCAATGTTGGTAAAACCATTCGACACCAGAGGAACGTATCGTTTGTAGTCGTTCTTAACGTCGTTAATCGTGAAGACTCTCTCCTCACCTGTTGTACCATCAGCAAGAACCTTACCTTGGTAGTAATGTTTTCTAGGAATCTTGTCTGTCTTACCATACAATTATCCAGCGTCAAACTCTCTACTTATAGATCTCATACTCTCACCACCTTCCATCCTTCTGAGAAGTCTTCTAACAGTAAAGTACAGATGAAACCTCATCACACTTGTGATAACAGGGTGGACTTCTTGCGAGGGTGACAAGTGTTGTAACGACACTCCACAACAGAAACTTGCGCAATACGTTGCAAACACGACCCTATAGTAGCTCTCGTTGTCGTCCCACTTTGACTTTGTCTTTGATGTGGTGATTTGTAATATTGGTAGCTTCGAGAGAAAGTAGTTCTTTTGATTAACGAAGACTCTAAAGTTATTCACTGGATAGTTCAACACGTTTTCTGTTGGATAGCCATCCCAAAGTCCCCAGTGGTTCTTGCGACCTTTTGATAATGGTTGGATAGTTCCACCAGATAGCCATATTTCTGGAAACTTATCGTCGTGACCTTTTGGAGACTTGTTGTTGTGTAGCCAAACCCACATACTCTTGTCGTTTTTGAAGGTATCACTAGTTATGTTCGTGCTTATGATGTCGTTGTTTCTAAAATATATGTCAACGCCATTAACCTCACCGTCTTGTGAGACAGTTGGATCAAACTCAAACTTACTCAAAGTGATTTGAGGGTACTTTTTGACTAGATTCAGCTTAGCCACGCGTACGGCGTTAGCTATCTCTTTTTGGTTAACTATCATTGGTTTGTTTATCGTTAGATACTTAGTGTACTCCGGGTTACTCTTAAACCTACTTGAGTCTACCGAGACGTCACCAATATTAGTTTTCGTCACGAAGAATATATGCATATGCATATTGTCGTCAACGTCAAGAAAAAACCTATTCTTGTCAGCATAAGGATACTTTCTTTTGAACGCATCCATCATAACATACCGTACGTTATATGAGAGTGGTAGTATTGATTAGTGGTTCAACGAAAACTGTAGACCTACCAGAGTCAATTCTAGCAACTAACTTAGACCCTCACTTACTAGTGAAGGAGGCAACCATCTTTTGGGACTACGTTAACGTAACCACAGCTAACAACAAGATAACTTACAACAGTAGTGACCACGTTTTTAGTCCTGGGTACCACACCTTTAAAATGATAGCCGACGACTTGGAAGAGTTAGGAGACGTGAAGCTAGTGGCTAACAGATATGACTCGACGTGTACGATAACAACTGATCAACAAATAGAACTGTTTAAATTTGGACAACTTTTAGGGTTTGACGAAAACACTACAATAGCCACCACAAAAACCAGTCCCAACGTTGTGAACGTTAACATAGGACTGAAATACGTACAAGTAACATCTAATATTGTGGACAGATCTAAGAACATAGTCAATGGTAACAAAAGTGATTGTATCGCAGTACTGCCAATAACTAGCACGCAGACACTTAAAAGTTCTGTACAACATTTTGGTGTTGGGTCGAAAATCCTAATAAACAAAGGAGTCGTCAACCAACTAGAGTTCAAGATAACAGATCAGGATGACAACAGTATTAGCGTTGGCGAGGTGCTGCTAGATTTACACATCACGTAGTGTATATGGACATAGAGCAAGAACTAAGAGGTATTTACTATAATCCGTCAACTGGTTACCAGTCCGCTGAGAGGCTATACCAAAAGGCACAAGAAGATGGACTAAACGTTAGTAGGACAAAGATAAAGGACTGGTTAAAATCTCAAGACACATACACCAGGTACAAACCAGTTGTTAAGAAACACAAGTTTAGACAAACGTTTGTTGACTATCTGGGTGAGCAGATACAGATGGACTTGGTCGATATGGGTAAGTACAAGCACAAGAACAATGGGTACTACTGGATACTAACAGCCACTGAGATCCTTAGTAGGTATGCCTTTACCATACCTGTCTACAGGAAAGACACAGAAAACATGACTAAGGCTGTCGCAAAGTTACTGGAGAAGGCTAAGGTTAGATTTGGTGAGTATCCAAAGCTGGTTCAGTTTGACGACGGTAAGGAATTCTACAACGTTGGTGTGAAGGATCTGTTGGATAAACACAACGTGAAGTACTTCAGCACGAACTCTGATAAAAAGGCAGCAGTCGTGGAACGATTTAACAGAACACTCAAGACGTCTATGTGGAAGTACTTCTACAGTAAAGGAACGTACAAGTGGATAGACATTTTAGACCAGCTCGTTGAGAATTACAACAATACCAAACACAGTACTATTCTAATGAAACCTAAAGACGTTAGTAAGAAAAACGAAAACGAAGTATGGACGACATTGTTTGGACACCATTTCGGTGACTACCCACTACCAAAATTCAAAGTAGGTGAGACTGTCAGGATATCAAAGTACAAAAGCATATTCGCGAAGGGGTACGAGGCTAACTTCACCGAGGAGCTATTTAAAGTGTCAAAGGTCATACGTGGTGACCCTACCGTGTACGAGATAGAGGACCACGAGGGGGAACTCATCATCGGTAAGTTTTATGAGGAAGAGTTGTCAGCTGTTGATAAAAAAGACGATGTATATAAAGTTGAGAAGATAGTGAAGAGAAAGAAGGTCAAGGGTAAAAAGATGGTTTTAGTTAAGTGGCTTGGTTATGATAGTAAACACAACTCATGGATACCAGAGATTGATATTCAAAACATTGAGTAGTATATAATGGCTGAAGGAGGATTCGATGAAATCGAAATGCAAGATCGTAACGATTTTGAGAAGTATACGGACGAACAGTTAAAAAGCGAACTCAACCGACTCAATGGTGTAGTCGAGGAATATGGGATAACACAAGATCTTAGTGACATACATAGCAGAATCACCAGGGTGAAACAAGAGATAGAGACTAGAGTTATAGATCGCAGAGTGCAAGACAGAATCAGACATGCGGAGACGTCGTTCGTAGACAATGACGACGGAACAGTGTTAATAACTAGTAAAGGAACCACCACTAATGCCTCAGCAGTAGTGTTTGATGATACGGTAACATATGGTGACGTCCACGATGAGAGTTTTGATTTAGCTTTCGAAGACGCTATCGAAATCGAAAGAAGACTGAAAGAACTAAACGAACTCAACAAAAAGTTGGTAAGAAATGGTATAAAAAGAACTGATCTAATAGGTTTGAAAATACGTAAACTGTATAACAAGAAACTCAGTAATGATGATATGTCAAGGAATATAGTTAATAGGTCGTACGTGACACCCTCAGGTTCTATTCTTTTCAAACCGATAAACGAAGACGGTGAGTATTTGAAACCTAGACTAATTCTAAAACCTGGAAAAAATGGTTTGATCTACAGTAAAGACAGTAGAAGTAAAAGTGCGATTGAGCAGTTCAAGCAGTTAGTTGAACAAATCCCTGGCACCTCAACTAACGTTACAGGAAACACCACAACTGACGTTACAGAAAACGAAGACACCACAGTTTCAAGTGACTTCCCAGTAATTAGAACAGAAGTGAACTACGATAACGTGTTTGGTTTAACAGAAGAAGAAAATCGTGAGTTAAAAGGTGCTCTAAATCCAAGTGATACAATCGATCCAGACACTAGACCACTATTTCTAAAAGCACAAGCCGACCATTTTCAGGACGCTATTGACAAGACTGCAGACGATATGAATAGAGAGGAGCACAGTCCCGTAAAGAGGGCAGAATTGTATGAGCGATTGACAGGTCTCGAGATAGCTAAGGTTCGAACCTTACACCAATTGGAACTAGAGACTGTTAGAGAAGAACAAGAAGAGGACATCACTCGGTTACAAAAAATAAAGGAGTGGTTTAAGGAAAACTGGTTGGGTGCTTCAGCTATGGGAATAACCATAGCCTCTTTTATCACTACAATCATAATATCCGCTAGAAGTGTTGTCTTCAAAGGTGGTCAAGCACTTGGGAAATTAGGAAAAGCTATAACTAATCTAGCCACAAAGGCTGGTCCTCTACTAGCTGGACTGCTAAACGTGGTGGCGACTGCGTTGAAGTGGGGAGCTGCAGGTATATCTTGGTTAGCATCTAATTTATGGATCCTAGCGATAGCACTAGCTTGGTTCGTCTACGATCAGTACAAACAGAGGAAATAAAACATGTGTTATAGTATAGTATGAACACTAATGAGAGAGAGTTGCTTCCTGGATATAGACGTCGCGGAATATCTTCTATTAAAGGCACAAGAACCCGTCACGTTGTAACACTAAACCCCAACAAAGCCAATCCAGGGGAAGAGTTGTACATCGACATCCCCAAAACAAAGGGTAACACTTGTTTGGTACCCTCTAGTCTCCATCTTCTATTCGACTTTAAGAGTTCGAACGCGAAATCATGGTTTCTTAACAACCTCTCGAGACTACTACTCGAGAGACTGGTGGTAAAACTAGCAGGTGAGACTGTGTACGACAACAGTGGTGAGAGCGTAATCGGTACGTATAAAGACCTCTGGAAATCTAGCAGTGAGCGAGACCAGATGGTCGAATATGGTATAGCAAACGAGAACCTTCGAAAGTTAATCTCAAAGGACGACAGTGGTGCAGCCAGTGGAGACACACAAAAAGTTAGTGATGGTCTGATGTTCTCCGTCCATGACACTAAACAAAAGATTCAAATCGACAAGATTCTAGAAGATCATGGTCTATATGCACCATACAACATGAACAACAATTTCAGGTATATAATCACACTCCCTAAAGCGTCTGATATTATGGTGGCTCAATCCGGATCAGCCGTGGCTGGCTATACGTTAGAGAACCTCGAATTAGAGTACGAAACTATCGAGAGTCAAGAGATTGCTGATGAAGTATCGTCTCTATACGCATCCGGTAGGTCTCTATCATACGAACACGTCACACTAATGAAGACTGTGGAGTGGGATAAGGGAACCACACTCGTAAACGAGAACATTAACCTGCCGAGAAAATCTATGAAAGCTGTCGTTCTACTCTTCACAAATAAAACAAGAACTGATAGTGAGTTATTCGTCTACCCAAACATAAAGTCAGTCAAACTCACCATAGAAGGCGTACCAAATATGGTATACAGTCAAGGAATACCTAAATCAAGACTATGGGGAGAAGCGAAAAGACTATTTGGACAACTAGACTATGACCATATGACTGTCCAAAAGTTTTACAAAGACGGTTTCGCTTTGGTCGTTGACCTTAGGTCTATCGAAGACAACGATAAGGTTGCAACTGGAAAGAAGATCGTGAACACCCAGTCAGGAATACTGATGGAAATCACTAAAGAAGCCACAACAGCGAACGTCATGTGTAGAATATTCGTGATATCCGACGGTCTTGTAAACCTCATCAACAATGATCTACAATCAATACAGTACTAAACATATAGTATTCTATATGAAAACACCTTTCAACATGCTAATTGTTGGTATGACAGCCTGTGGTAAAACGTACCACCTCTTGGATATGATAGAGAAAGACTACATGAATCACTTCGATTTCATCATTCTTATGTGTCCAACATTTGAATGGAACAAAACATACACAGAGTGGAAATACTTGAGAGACCCAAACTTCATAGCTATTCAGTGTGAGCAGGACAAGGTCGACGTAATTCTTAAATACGTGACTGGCATTTATAAAGGCACCAACTCACTAATAATATTAGACGATTGTGCTAGTGGGCAGGATGTTAAAAACGGAACAAGCGAACTAGTTAAACTAGCCTTTAGCGCTAGACACTACAACCTATCCACAATAGTCATAACACAACAACTAACCTCAATTAGTAAACCATATCGCGAAAACATCTCAAAGTTAGTAACATTCTACAACCCTAACAGAAACGATATGAAAATTATCGTAGACGATTATCTCAACGGAGTTGATAAAGTGGAAATTCAGAAAATAATAAGACAGTTGAAAGACAACGAGTACGCAAGACTGGAGATATTTCTAAGACATCCGTACTCGTACGAAATAGTTATTCCGCAAAAACAAAACACATCGTATAGTATAGGACATGCCAAAACGTAAGACAAAAAATACTGAGACAATTGACGAACTCATTGACACGAGAAGCAGAACAGGAAGTGATCGATGAACCACAAATCGACACGTCACAAGCCGACGACACTCCACAAACTGATGTAGACAAGAAACGAGACGAACTAAGAAGACTCTCAGAGGATGGTGAGATAGATAAATCCACCACTTATCTCAAAAAGGCTTCAGATAAAGTCATCAACAAGATCTACGAAGAATGGGAGGTAAAAAGAATGGAGAAAGCTAACGTGTTTCTCTGTGACCTTTTAATAAGCAAGTTCGCCCACGCGTTAGGAGGGTTCAACGCTATTGAATCACCTGAAAAGCTAGAAAAAGAGTTGATCACTGATCAACTACTTAAAAGAGATGTAGAGAAGTTCATATCATACGTATCCCCCTACCTCCCTTGTTTAGGGTTGTTATCGGGTGGACTAACAACTAGTAAACACGTGTTTAGCCATATGTCTAGAGGGGAAATCCCCGAGGGGGAACCCCCGAATGAAGGAGACAGTGCTATCTAATTACAATATTAGCGGAAGCGAGTCGAAGACGATGTATCACACTACTATGTTCTTCAAGACGGAATGTGTGACAAACGACACAGCTGTGTCACTTTTTCCGGATACATTGTCTTAGATTGCGTAACAAACGACACAGCTGTGTCACTCACATGGATAAGTGTAATGGACTGGGAAAACAAGTCCAACTCGTGATTCGAACGCCCTTAGTGAGTGTGCACAACGATTAACCCCGCAAGCCACCACACCCATAGTAAGTTATACACTCATTTTATAGTATTTAAGTGAATCAAATTTTGGTTAGCGAACGTAGGTCCACACGGCTAAACCACACACTATTCCAAATCGTGTAGATTCCTAATGGATATGACTTCTGGAAAACCGTCCTTGTATCGCCGTGTCCTACACTACTCTCCAAGGCTCCAGCGCTCATACACAGTAATGAGCACTGGAGCCATGGAGAGTAGCGTAGAACGTTTGGAATCAGTAGAGGAAAAGATAGCGAGACTCAACAAACATTTGTTATTCACCTATCAGATTAGAAAGCTCAAACGACAACTATTCGCTAAGAGTAGCTTAGAACGTAAGGAAATAGACGAGGAGTTTAAACATTCTGTACTTGGGAAAAGGATGGCCAGTTGCAAAAGAGAGTTGCAGCTTCTACGCGCTAGTGCTTGAAAAACTACTCCTGAAACGCGTGGTGGTTTTCGAGTCTAATTTATTTTGTTTCACTTAACGAATTTTATTTTGTCTTGTTTAACGAATTTTATTTCGTATCGTTTTAGTAGTCTCGAAAGTGGGGTTAACAGCGAACTTTTTCAATTTTGATTGCGAAGCATGAAAAAATGGAAAAATGCGCTGGTAGCCCCACTTTCTATACTACTGACCCGAAAAATAATACAGCCAAAACCACGACAGGTAGTTCGAGTAATCAGGGAATACTATAGAAAATGCGTGCGAAAAATGTTCCTAGTACAGAATAAGGGGTAGTTATCTACTTCCGCTTTCCCAGAATGCATTTCTAGCTGTGCTTAATAATTACTTATCTATCTCTATCTATGCCGACTGTTAGGTCGCCCTAATAATCATAGCTAAGAAACAGTACAGGCCTGAATACGAGAATGCTGTAAAAAATACCTACGATTAATCAAGGAAATAATATCTTATTTTAAGGGAATTTAAGGAATTTTTAAGAACTAAAAAAAGAAATTTGGATGTTGGCATTGTGTAGACACTGCCATTTCATGTATTGGTTTGATAATTATCATAACTACTCGGTCCTTTTCGGAGAGGAACTGAGCAATAAATTTATTACAGTTCAAGGGCGACGGAACAGTTTAAATATAGGAGAGTGAGGGCAGAAGGCCTGAGAATCGAGGGCCGTAAGGCAGGCGGCATGCGCATCTCGGAAATGTTTTGAATTAAAAAGTCTCGGAAACAGCATTTCCTGCGTTATTGGGCCAGTTTTAAGGGAAATATTACGAGAAAAAATCACAAAATGTTATAATCTAAGTAGACTCATACTTATAATTACACAAGCTTTAATATATGCATAGTTTTTCTTATTGATTATTGTGGATGTTTTAATCGTTTTTAATAAAATCTTCCTATAGTGTATATTAATCTTTCTTCACAAATGTACCCATAGTTCATCTTGTAGTCCTGAAATTTAGTTTTTGGGCCTAATTTACCATCCTATGTAGTCATGCCGTTAAGACACGCGAGTCTCTCGCGAGGGTACTTATAAATGATTTGTATAAAGCTGGGCTCAATCGTGGGGCGATGCCACCACACTTTAGGTTTCGTGAGGGCGGCTGCTCCCACTGAACCCCCCACCCCCGCTTCCGCCGCCCTTGTTACAGTTAGGTGGAATTCCAGCAACTCTTTACGATTATGCGTGATCAGTTTGCTGAATTTATTATTTTTATTTAGAACAACAACTCAAGGGCAGCTCTTGCATGTTGCAACGAAAACATGTGCGAAAATGGGGGATCATGTGTACCCGAGATAATATCAGGCAAACCAAGTTTCCGGTGCAAATGTAAAGAGGGATACACAGGAAGGTTGTGTGAAAAGAAAGCAACTAGTTGTGACAATTACTTACGAAACTACAAATATTCTTCTCCTGGAAGCTACAAAATCCATTTTGGTGAACAAGGCCAAACATATACTGTGTTTTGTCATTTTGACAACGTTAACTGGGAAGCCTGGACACTTGCAGTGCTATCTTACACTTTATCCAATAATGAATTCTTCAAAAATTTGGGTTTGAGCGAAGATTATCCACATAACGAAGAGAATCTCGTCTTTGATAAATATCGTGTTTCACTTGGTTTGATGACCTATCTGAAACAGAAATCTTTATTTTGGAGTGCAACATGCAACTATGACACTAAGGTTAACGATGATGATTATCTGCAAAGCTCATTCGCATCTTTTGATTTTATGGAAAACAGTAAGTGTGAGATTGTTAGTAACAGACCCTTTCACAGTTGAAGATGAATCATTGGTAATCATGGCAAATTAAATTCAAAGGAAAACGGAAACCGTATAACCGGCAAGGTTTAAGTATTTCTTTTGAATTTTCCCTGATTATCCAGATTCATCTTCAACAGCGTATTTATATATTTATGTATTCATATATAATTTATATTCATATTTATATAATTATATTATTATATATATTTTCACATTTTTATTATTCATATATATATATATATATATATATATATATATATATATATATATATATATATAACTACAGACGGTACCGTTTCGGCCTTTTGGGCCTCCGATCATCAGTGTAGTGCTGATGAGCAGGATGAAGATGACTGCTATTTACAGTCACCCTTATATATATATATATATATATATATATATATATATATATATATATATATATATATATATATATATATATATATATATATATATATATATTTATATATATATATATATATATATAATATATATATATATATATATATATATATATATATATATATATATATATATATATATATATTATATATATATATATATATATATATATATATATATATATATATATATATATATATATATATATATATATATATATATATATATATATATATATATATATATATATATATATATATATATATATATATATATATATATATATATATATATATATATATATATATATATATATATAGGTAATATTTGGCATTTCACTCGATCAAACTACATGTTGAAAGGATTTATGGTGAAGGAAAATTTTGAGCGTTGGAATACATACATTTTAAGACCAAACCGGGACCAGTTGCGAAAAATGCAACTTAGCGGCCTTCCGGTAGGAATTGAACCCGCGACCCTGCGATTGCTAGTGCAGTGCTCTGACCACTGAGCTACGGAAGCCGTTGCCGAGAGCCTAGTCACGAGTTCTGTATATATGCATGGTGGTAATGCCGGGATTAGATTCTGGGTATATTATAGGTAATATTTGGCATTTCACTCGATCAAACTACATGTTGAAAGGATTTATGGTGAAGGAAAATTTCGAGTGTTGGAATACATACATTTTAAGACCAAACCGGGACCAGTTGCGAAAAATGCAACTTAGCGGCCTTCCGGTAGGAATTGAACCCGCGACCCTGCGATTGCTAGTGCAGTGCTCTGACCACTGAGCTACGGAAGCCGTTGCCGAGAGCCTAGTCACGAGTTCTGTATATATGGTGGTAATGCCGGGATTAGATTCTGGGTATATTATAGGTAATATTTGGCATTTCACTCGATCAAACTACATGTTGAAAGGATTTATGGTGAAGGAAAATTTCAAGTGTTGGAATACATACATTTTAAGACCAAACCGGGACCAGTTGCGAAAAATGCAACTTAGCGGCCTTCCGGTAGGAATTGAAACCGCGACCCTGCGATTGCTAGTGCAGTGCTCTGACCACTGAGCTACGGAAGCCGTTGCCGAGAGCCTAGTCACCAGTTCTGTATATATGGTGGTAATGCCGGGATTAGATTCTGGGTATATTATAGGTAATATTTGGCATTTCACTCGATCAAACTACATGTTGAAAGGATTTATGGTGAAGGAAAATTTCGAGTGTTGGAATACATACATTTTAAGACCAAACCGGGACCAGTTGCGAAAAATGCAACTTAATTAGCGGCCTTCCGGTAGGAATTGAACCCGCGACCCTGCGATTGCTAGTGCAGTGCTCTGACCACTGAGCTACGGAAGCCGTTGCCGAGAGCCTAGTCACGAGTTCTGTATATATGGTGGTAATGCCGGGATTAGATTCTGGGTATATTATAGGTAATATTTGGCATTTCACTCGATCAAACTACATGTTGAAAGGATTTATGGTGAAGGAAAATTTCGAGTGTTGGAATACATACATTTTAAGACCAAACCGGGACCAGTTGCGAAAAATGCAACTTAGCGGCCTTCCGGTAGGAACCCGCGACCCTGCGATTGCTAGTGCAGTGCTCTGACCACTGAGCTACGGAAGCCGTTGCCGAGAGCCTAGTCACGAGTTCTGTATATATATATATATTTTTTTTAATTTTTTTTTTTTTAAATTTATTAAATCAAACTGATATTGTAACCCAAGGTCAAATTGCATCAGTAATTACAATATATAAAAAAAGTTAAATAGGAAACGTTATATTTACAATAATTTTAAAATGTGGCAGGCCTAAAATATTAAATATTTACTAATTACTGTTTTCTATATATATATATATATATATATATATATATATATATATATATATATATATATATATATATATATATATATATATATATAACTAACAAATAGATTCCATTTTGCCGTTGTCTGTTCAGTTATAGATGCACAGATGACGTCAGAACGTGGTAAGAACAAAAAAGTGGCCCACGAGACGATAGTCGAGTGGGTTACTGATATTCTATTTTTCGTTGTAAAACATATACCAAGTCTTGTGTTATCTGTATGTTGTGAACAAGCAATAAAGCCAACGTAGACCCAGAATATAAAATATATAGCTATTCTGTTAAACTATTTAAATATTAAAATATTCTCTGTTTAATAAGTTGATATGATATAGATTTTGAAGCTTTCAAGCTAAGTTGAAATAATATCACTGCGCTTTAAATTTGTCTTGTTTATTAACTCATCTCTTGAGTTTTAATTACAATATATCTATATCTATAGTAAAATATTTATTTTAGTAAAACAATAATTGCACTTACAAAATGCCGGTGTGATACTATTATTCAATTTATACAACAAAGAAGCGCCCATTATTAAAAGAAAATAAAGTATGTGCATGTTTTATCATATTTAGAAGCAAACATTTTTTTTATCAAAAACACAAAAATGCTGACAGACTGGTCAAATACCGGTCAGTGGTCGCTCTCATTAGTACAAAGGGTTACACATTTTCCGCCAAAAAGGACCTTCACATTTTCAAGAACTAGTCCAATCCTAATTCAAACTAGAAGTCAGCGTTCCTTACCCTGACTGGGGGCTATTTGGAAGGTATCACATGGCTGTTCCCAATCATGGATGCGCTGCTTCACTTCAGTCTACCACTCAATTTTGGTTTGGAATAAAACTTTAGAATGAAAACTTTATATATATATATATATATATATATATATATATATATATATATATATATATATATATATATATATATATATATATATATATATATATATATATATATATATATATATATATATTTTATGTAATGTTTAAAACACGAGCAGCAGTGTTTTATCAGATAGATAACACGAGGCGCAGCCGAGTGTTTTATATCTGATAAAACACCGCTGCGAGTGTTTTAAACGGCTTAAAAAACGACCAGCATTTCGTAAGTTCGTTGGCGTAGTAATTTTGAAAAATAACGTTGTCTAAGCCAAGAAAATCAAAGCTAAAGTTTATGTAAATTAGGATGAATCTTTATCACGACACGGTGGTGATTTTGCTTTGTGTTTTCCTCATGAATTATTAATGAGTTTTTTGAATATATATATATATATATATATATATATATATATATATATATATATATATATATATATATATATATATATATATATATATATATATATGTGTATATATATATATATATATATATATATATATATATATATATATATATATATATATATATATATATATATATATATATATATATATATATATACATACAGTTATTTTAACTACAAAAACATAGTTACAAAAAAGGTTCAGAACAACTACAAATTTTGTGGTAGTTTTAACAACATTTATTTAACCACACTTTTGTAGTAATTTTAACTACATTTATTTAACCACACTTTTGTAGTAATTTTAACTACATTTATTTAACCACACTATTGTAGTAATTTTGACTACATTTATTTAACCACACTTTTGCAATAATTTTAGCTTACATTTATTTAACCACACTTGTGTAGTAATTTTAGCTACATTTATTTAACCACACTTTTGTAGTAATTTTGACTACATTTATTTAACCACACTTTTGTAATAATTTTAGCTTACATTTATTTAACCACACTTTTGTAGTAATTTTAGCTACATTTATTTAACCACACTTTTGTAGTAATTTTGACTACATTTATTTAACCACATTTTTGCAGCAATTTTGATTACATGTATTTAATTATATAAATCGCGCAGGAGGTCTACCCGATTATCGCGTGTTTTAAATCTGATATAGACCGTACTTGGCGTACTGCGAGGTTTGTGAATGATATCTAAAAAGAGTCATTTGATACGTTCATTGGCGTAGTAATTTTGAAAATTAACGCTATCTGAGCTGTTAAAAAGGAGGGAGAAATTTGTATATCAGATATATAATGAGTGGTCCATATTTGAGGTGAAAAAATTTCCCCCCAAATTTAATCGGGACAACCCGCTGTTCTGTTCTAGTCCATAAATGAAGAATTATCCTAAAATTTGAGTGAGATTGAATACATTTTGGGGGTGCTACAGCTTTGGAAAAATATGTGTTAGTGTCAGTATTCTGAACTGCAGACTTTATGCCAATAATCGTGTCAGTGCATGCACGTGACATGCTAAAATCTATGGTAATGTAAAGAAAAGGTTTCCATAACTCCACTGAATAAAGCATACAATCAAAGTTTTTTTCAAAACAATTTTACTACACTCTACAAAATGAAGAAAAACGTCAAAATTTGAGATGTTCTTGATCAATTCTTAACCAGAAGGTTAGTATCAAGTCCTGGGTCTCTTCCCTCGCTCCATTCCCCTCCCATCCCGAGCGCTCCCTCCCCGGGCACTGAGAAGACCCTGGGTACGAGTTTGGCTGAGCCTATGCCGTTGCAACACGATCTCTTCCTTAAACTAACTATTATTATTTAATTTAGCGGCGATCGTGAGAGTCGCGCATGCGTATGTTAGTTAGGATCTTTGTTGTGTTGGGGTTGGGTTCTAGCATTAGATTAACCATTATCCTTAATTTAGAGCGATTTGTAAATTAAGGATAATAGTTAATTTAAGGGAAGAGACCGGGGTTGGCCATGGAGCGCAGGAGCCGTTTTGTATGCACATAAATCTATGTAATTAGTTATTATATTAGGCATTTAGATCTGATGAGAGAAACAACACGAACTGAAGATGTTTTACTGATTAACTGCATGCTGTATAAGTTTTTGTAATACGGCAAACTAACAAGTACTATAGGCAACGTAGGCATAATTGCATCATATGTCTAACGCGATGTTTTGAACGCCACAGCCACAGGGCACCGCTTTTAAGCACTGTGTCTGGTTTACTTATTGATCGGCATTTCGTTGATTACTTAATACCACACTGTGTTAGCCAACTGAGACAAGACAAGACAAGTTATTTATTTAGTACCGCATTTGCATTACAATACACAATAATTTTTTTAAACTTGGATTAGGTACAAGCTAACTGTAATAACCAAAGGCTAGACTAGACAGTTAACTGACCTATCATTATCTAACGCGTACATGTAAGCTAGGAATGTTTTAAACTGTTAAAGTAAAGTAAATTCAGTGATGAACATAATAATGCTTTGGTTCGGTGTATAGCGAATGGTTCGTGTTCGGAAATATTGCATGATTGAGGGCATAGGCAGTATATATTATGGCAAGCCAAAGTGGACAAAAGTATGTCGAGAATTGTATTCGATGGTCGAGTTGCATATACAGTAGGCGAGTACTGTATACGATACTCGAGAATACATATACGAGATAATCGAGATAAATGAACTATGAACGAGTTTTATAAACAATAGTCGAGAAAATGAACGACAATCGAGAATTATATACGATAGTCGAGATTTTATATATGATAGTCGAGATTTACGACGGTAATTTCGGTCAGCGGACACGATGCATATCTCCCATACTTCGTGTTAAAATAATCTGACGGCGACGCATGCTTCATTTCCATAAATGGCGGGATCCTCGTGAGGCTGTTGTCAATCGTCCTTCTCGACCGAATAAATGAGTTGGCAGACGCAATTTCGCCGCAGGTCGAAGCAGAAACACGGCGCATATTTCGTAATGAAAACGTGCAACATACATCGTCTTCGATCGCAAGCAATACAAGCAGTACGCCGTCGTTTATAGTCGTGCCTCAAAATGAAACAACGCGACAAGCTGCGCTGGAGCCATCGCCACCACGTGTAGTGACACAGAGACCAAGTACAGCTACAATTTCCCAATCGCCTGCCATGCCTGCCCAGTCGCATTTTCCAGATTCCCGTAGCACGTTTATTGCCAGACGGCAATTTGGCGGACAGCGATCAAGTTTTTGCAACGCAACGGCAGAGAAGAAGAGTTTCATCTAGACCAAAGCCAAAGGTCGCTGACACGAGGCCATTCATGCGCGACTTGGTGTTGTTGTCGGGTCCTGATGATAGTGTGTGGTACCACGCCAGGGAAGTCGCCTGACATTAATGGAGAAGGGCCATGTCATCACAGGGTGTCGCTTTTACAAGGCAATGAATGCGGCTCAAATTCAGCTCGCCATTGCTGAGGCATTTGATGGGAAAATTCCCGATGGTGTTGACATCGAATTATTGGTGTCAATGCACTCTCGTCATTGGTAGTACCATCTTTGGCCCTGGCATTGATGGTGCCATGGTGCAACGACTCTACCAAAATAAGCCCCATCTACATCCGCCCAAGTAGTAGGCAGTTGATAGGACAAGCGAATGAAACTTCACAACAGGCAAGTGGAATTTACTGCTGTTTATCATTTACTACTGTGTACGCATTTATAGTACTTTAATGGTTTCATTTTAAAATTTCATTTAACAGTAATTAATAATACTGCAACATATTAATATTATAATATTAAATATTATAGCCACCTGATAATTTACAGTGGCGCTGATGACGAACTGTTCCAAGGTGAGTAATATGCATATTACCATTTGATTAGTTAACAGAACGTTAGCTTAAAATTTGTCACTACATTCTCTATGTTATTTTTAAAAGCTGTTTGAAACATTTGAGGAAGAGATGTTGCAGACCATAACAGCACCATCCACACATCACCAACCAGGCCCTGGAAATGTACCACCTGCCATGTCGACGCCACCCACACATCACCAGTCAGCCCCTGTAATTACACAACCTTCCACATCAACGATGCCCACACACTCAGTCCCAGACCCTACAACAGTGCAAGAGCCAGTTATACCATCAATTGTTTTAGATGACCTCAATGATGACATTTCAGGTTGTACACATACATGTATGCATGCTTTTTGATTTGAATTTGAAGTAATTTCAAGACATATTTTCATGTACCAAACGTTCTGTGAGCACTCATGACTACAGCTGTGAGCATTTTACTTAGATAATGTTTGCAGTATAAATGTTTCTAGCCGAACCCGTGCACCGCGGGTAACCGATCAAACCATTGCAATCCAAGATAAATTACATTGTACATTTGTTTTTGGGATTTAAAAGAATGTCATGTTTTTTTTGCAAACAAAACCGTGCACTGAACCGACATTAAAGTTTCTAATGTTATATAATTATATTTTTTTAATGTTAGGTGTCTCGGATGATGATTTGCCGCAGGCCCTGTTTTCCTCAGAGGAACCGGTTATTAGGCACCCAAAAGAAATTTTCTTGCCACGAAGCAACCTGTTAAAGGAAATTAATTAAACAGTTCATGGTTGCAGATATCCTGGATTACAATATCACATTTGTGATTGTAGCTGATAACAACAGTCCTGAATCAGGTAGAGGTAGTGGCGTCACACGTGAAGTGCTCAGCCTATTTTGGAAAGAATTTCAAATCTCCCTGACAACTGGCGCTGCGGAAAAGGTGCCTTCCGTCCGGCATGACTACCAAAAGGACCAGTGGGTCAGCATTGCCCGGATAATAGTGTTCGGCTTTCAGAGTCATAAGTATTTTCCCATTTTCCTGTCCAAAGCATTTGTAGCCACCTGCCTGTTCGGAGAGAAGATGTCCTAACCAAGGAAATCGCTACTTGATGCCTTCTCCTCTTACACATCAACAGATGAAGAGGGAGACTATGAGGAAATGTTTGAAAGGAGAGATTGCTGTTGACGACGAGGATTTGCTTGACCTGTTGAGCAGCTACAAATGCTATCGGCAGCCAACACTGGATGGCATGCAAAAAATCTTTGAGTAGGAGTTAGCCCACCAAGAGCTTGTGCAAAAACCGAAGTACATCGCAGTTGCATGGAGTCCACATTTGCAGCCATTGAGAAACTACTTGGAATTCAGTGATGTCAACACCATGACCACTTTGTATGAGGAGAAAAAGGCCCACCCCAAAGCGTGTCATCAAGCTGTTAAAGGCAGAGCCAATCCTCTGATGTTGAGCGAGCATGTTTAGACCACCTCAAAAGATACATCAAGTCATTGGGTGAAAGCCAGCTAGCAGGGCTGTTGCAGTTTGTAACGGGGAGCAACATCATCACTGTTGAGGAAATTCAGGTGACCTTCACCGATACAGTTGGTGTCAGTCGCCGCATTGTTGCCCACACTTGTGGTCCTCTTCTAGAGTTGCCTTCCACATTTCAAACATACAATGAACTGTCTGAAGAGTTCAGCAACACTTTAGCAAATGCGTTTGCCTGGTCATTTGACATTGTGTGAACATTAGGGGTTACTGGACATTGCTTAACATGATTGCTAGATTAATTGTTATAATGATTTGTACTGGGGTTTTCTTTTGTTAATTAATGAATTAGAAAAAAGTAATTAGATCAACAATGACATGTAAGTATGCTTTTTTGTGAAAGCAGTTTGCTTGTTCAGACTTTAGGGATTGTTCATTTTTTTCTGAGGAATACTGGGTTGGGAACCATGGTAATTATTCATCCTTTACACGCCCAAAGGTTTGAGACTCAAAATTTTCACACCCGGTCCCCTGTATGATCGAGTGCTTCAAAATATTAAACTTGCCCCAGTCTCTCGCTTATTGATCGCATGGCGCGGTCAAGTGCAATATACTTGTAACAATAATAATTTGTATATTATAAAGCCTACAGTATTTACATGTGACAACTGAATGTACATAAAGGCCACTACAACTATTTTAACATTTGCACCCCCTGTATATTTTCTATAATTAACATTACTATACATCTATAACCATCAAAAATAAACTGTACAATATTTCCCCCTAACTCCAGTACTACACGTTTTGTCCAACCAGTTTTCTTTATAAATAATGGACAGTCCCTTATGCAGTAGATTGGCCTAAACATATCACAACAGAGTTACACTGAACATCGTGGAGCATAAGCAGGAGTTGTAACTTTGATCAGTATACTGTGCTGTTTGGGGGGGGGGGGGGGGGAGGGGGGGGGGGGGGGGTCAGAATTTTCAGTTTCTAAATTAAAAGGCTTACCTATAAACATGGCAACCTTCAGAAATGTTCTAAAATATCTAATATCTTAAGATAATGTTCAATTCCATTGTTTCCATCATCTTGTAAAAGGATCAACATTCTCCTGAAGATAGGAAACTTGGGCCTCAGTGAGTTCAACACCAGGAGTGGGTACCACAATGTTATTATCTGTGGTGATTTCAGGCAAAGGGCCACCATAATCAACCCCATACGAGGTTTCACTGATAAACAATTGGATCATCGGGACCATTTTGAATGTTGGTATACCACAGTGTCAATGGTGACTTGTGGTTAGCAGTTCTAATTCCATGGTGGTTCCACTGAATTCGAAACTCCGCTAATGCTGCATTAATGCGTGGGAGATACACATAGTGAAGTGCATATAAATGGACTTCATTCAATGAATCTAGCAGTTCATTATTCTCTAAAAACTGAAAAATATCTTTATAAAGTGCTGACCAAAACTCTATTGACTTCAGCCCAAAGCCTTTCGATTCTTTGATTGTGCACGCTTTTTACCAGCAATGAAACTACCTCTCCCCATGCCTCGATTCTCCAACACAAAACGTGCCACATCGACATTTTCCACACCTTGATCACCCCTCACTCTGGATGGTAGGCCAAACTCTTCGACTCCACTTTGAAATAGTTTAACACTGTGTCAGCTTTGTTGTTTAAACAGCAGTGTAGGTAGATCACTAATCGGCTAAAGCCATCTATGCAACCATGAACGACAAATCTTTGGGATATCAACTTGTGGTTGGGAGTCGATGTGCCACAAGTGATTGGGACCTTTCACATTGTACACACGGCGACAAATGGCATATCTTCTCCGTATGCTCCTTCCAATGGGATCAACACGGTGGATGCTTTCCCTGACTCTTTCCCGTTTGAACATGAATTTGTCGCCCTTTCAAACCTCCTCTGACATAAGACTCTCCACTATAAGGTGTCAACTGTAGGATTTCTGCCACCTGCCTGTCCAGATCACCGTCACTTATGTTGCAAAAATTTGCAGTTAAACCCAAACTCAGCTCTTCTTCTCTGTAAAGTTTTCTCAGATATACCAAGAAATCTTGAAATGGCCTTCCAGTCCATACCCGCATCTCTTAATTGTTCAATGTGTTCCTTTTTTTATGTCAAAAGCAGGTCGTCCACCTGTACTCGGCAACGTTGATGGTAAATTACACAGATTTTCTGCGGGAAATGTTTCCAAGACCTCGGATAGATTTATCCGTGCACTTTCCACGGCGGACAACAATTCTGAAAGTACTGCTGAAAGGCTAGTTCGTGCTTCAGTTGTTCCAACCAAATCCTCCTCGTTCTCAGTTTCACTTTCAGACACTGCCACAGCGATTGCAATAATTATAGCACCATAATTTTCCAGTTTGTTTTTGCAATATTCGGGCACCGACTGTATCTTTATTCATATACGATCGACTGCAGTGTCCGAATAGAGTTTGAACACTTAAAAGAAAGTTCCGCAGGTCTTCGATGTCCGCCATGTTTGTGATAATCTAATCAATGATTACTAACACGAAGTATGGGATATATACATCGTGTCCGCTGACCGAAAATTACCGTCGTAAATCTCGACTATCATATATAAAATCTCGACTATCGTATATAATTCTCGATTGTCGTTCATTTTCTCGACTATTGTTTATAAAAACTCGTTCATAGTTCATTTATCTCGATTATCTCGTATATGTATTTTCGAGTATCGTATACAGTACTCGCCTACTGTATATGCAACTCGACCATCGAATACAATTCTCGACATACTTTTGTCCACTTTGGCTTGCCATAATATATAGAGCACAACTCCATTGCATGATCCAGACGCCCGCACAACTATCATGTATAAATATGTCACGAAAATGTGTCTATTGTTTCGGGCCGGATGTATGGCGCGCCGTTTCGGCCAAAAGGTGGACAAAAGGTCGAGATATCAATTTCTATAGGCGAGAATTATATTTTAGTGGTCGAGAATATTATATCTATAGGTGAGAATGCTATTCTAATAGTCGAGAATTTTATACCTATGGTCGAGAAATTCATGTCTATATTCGAGAATTTTATGTCTATAGTCGAGAAATTTATATCTATAGTCAAGAATATTTTTATGTTTGTAGTTGAGAATATCATTTTGGTAGTCGAGAATGTTTTATGTTCATGTCGAGAATTGTAGTTCCATACTTGAGAATAATCACGTTGAGCGTTACGGGGAGGGCATTTACTTTTTTCGAAAGGGGAATGACTCCAACAACAACGATCTACAAGTGGGGCGGACGTGATGTTTCCATATTTCTGCTCATCGCGCTTCAATTTCAACATAAATAGTCTATGGCCTAAGCGCCGGTTTATATAGATTTGCCTCGTTCTTTAAAACCCCAAGAATAGTTTGTTTCGCTTTGGAGTGCGGCGCGTAGAAAATCATGACGACTATAGATGGTTTTCATTTTGTCGTTGTACATGTAAAGGACGGCTAAGTTTCCATTTTGGCTAACTTGTATACGAAGCTGCATTCTGCATTCCTCAAATTGCTGCCTGAGAGGTCGGACTGAAATTAACAAGATACAAGATCGCTGTCGATGATAAATTCCGTAGGAATGTTTGATCTAATAGTAATATTACAGGGTCTATTAAATAATGAAGAAGTACTTCGCGCACTATCGCGGTGCTATTACATCTGCGACGCAGGCTACCTAGTTGGTCGATCAAATACGAACCGGCATTCAAATATGAACCGGCGTTAAATGTAACTTAATATGCAGAAAGGTTAAACTCAGTTTCCATAGTATTAATAAAAGGAAATTTGACGGAGACAGACCAGTAAGTTTGTTGTAATACGTATAAGAGTCTAAAGTAAAGATTACACGATTTAAAAAACTTGTTTGATTCTGCGATGATTCAATAACGTACGTGGCGCTGATCATAGTTGAATCATAATCCACACATATATATGCACTGATGAACTGTCTGAAGTATTGAAGCGCGATGGGCAGAAATATGGAAACATCACGTCGTCCCCACTCCTACTTAGTAAATTGTAGATCGTTGTTGCTTGGAGTCATTCCCCTTTCGAAAAAAGTAAATGCCCTCCCCGTAACGCTCAACGTGATTATTCTCAAGTATGGAACTACAATTCTCGACATGAACAGAAAACATTCTCGACTACCAAAATGATATTCTCAACTACAAACATAAAAATATTCTCGACTATAGATATAAATTTCTCGACTATAGACATAAAATTCTCCAATATAGACATGAATTTCTCGACCATAGGTATAAAATTCTCGACTATTAGAATAGCATTCTCACCTATAGATATAATATTCTCGACCACTGAAATATAATTCTCGCCTATAGAAATTGATATCTCGACCTTTTGTCCACCTTTTGGCCGAAACGGCGCAGTCAAATCGATTCTCGTATACCTTTTGGCCGAAACGGCGCGCCATACGGATGCGACGCAAACTATTTCGAGTGCCTATTTAGCTAGTGCCTATTTGAAAAACAGTTTTGAATTCGCTCGTTAGATTCGGACAAAACCACAGGGAGCCCAACTCTGACTCCTGTGATGTGTTTCTCTGTTTCTTTATTTTATTCTATATTATGGAAATTCTGATGTTTCGTATTTAATATTGAAAGAAAGCGATGCTTATATATGATACTGCGGCGCTATGGCGGTAATTTGAAACTCAAAACAGCTGTCACTGGGTGCCACGTGACACGCCGGGTCAGCTTTCGTCAAAATTCGGCCACTCAAGTGAAGGCTAAACCGCGCCAAATCTACGTTTTTTCTTGAGGGCTTGGGTACTAGCCAATTTGGCAAAAACTATAGCATTGATAATGGTAATTAGATACATGTGACATGAAAATGTGAGGCGAATCCAAACAGACGAGGCCTTCAGCTTTCGTTTGTTACCAAATGCGCTATGTTTGCGTGTAGCTTTAGTTGAAAATTTTGCCAGAGCGTCGACGTCTTTGGACATACTTGAACAGATCTGCTAAAATCGATGAATTTCGGCTTCAATAAAGTTTTTTGTACAATGATTTAAGAAGACATAATAATTTATTTCTTATTTACGAACTTTATGGTAAGAATCGTATGTTTTTTGTTTTTGCTTAAATTCCTTTAATCAAGAATAAATCGAACATTTCTGGCGTGGTTCCTAGGGGTTTCCTCATTTTGTTGTAAGATGTCTGTCTGTACTTTATTTGACTACAAATTATTTCAGTAAATTGGTATCATCTGTGTATAATACATAGAGAATTAATATTGATTGAAGGCTGCTGTCGAAAGTGTTATGCGTCTATAAAGGATTTCTATACGAAGTTACCCTTTTGCATTTGATGATTTCATCAAAGCGAAATGCGAGCAAGCAATACAATAACATTGACGCGGTCACATCACTAATAAAAACAATACATACTACATAGTAATAAGTTTATTTGTTGTTATCATACAGAGTCGACTCTTTTCTCAAAACGCCACACAAATAAAGGTCATACAGCGCTTCGCATCTATTACTGGTCTCCCATGTATTAGCTGCATAGGTTTAATATACGTTTTTTTGAAACGCAATTTTATTTCATTATTTGACCCAGACGACCGCATGTTGATATTTGCGGGTTTTGATTTCAACATGTATCTGCTTATAACGTTGGACATGCTCGATCTGAAAGAATATAGTTTACACCATTCGAATTATGTCTTAAAGGGCTTTCACGTTCTGTGTAACATAGATTGGTATCGCTCATAAAACTATTTTCAATTTAAGATTTCTGACCTTGCCTCGGCAAGATTCGATTACAGCGCCAGCGGCTAGTATTAAATATTTTCAAGCTAATTCAGAAATATGTACACGAAAATAGTTTTATAAATGTTGCAAATCTCTAATACACGGCAAATGAAAGCCCTTGAAAAGCGTTACCCAATGGTATGAATTATATCAATACTAGTTTAATATGCCATGCGCTATAAGTGAAAAAACTACAATTAACAGTAACAACTTTTGACAGGCGGACATGTTAAAACGTACTCTAACTTAAATGCTTTTTTAAAACAACTTTTATTAAGCCTACAGATTTCATGTTAACATTATCAGTAGAAGACTTGATGGGCTTTCAAACAAACATAACATGAGCAACATCTGTCTATTATTTTGAAAGAAAGAGTCAGGTTTGTGGGAACTAACAAGAATTATCATATTGCTTTCACTGAATATCCGCTGTACATTTATTTGCATAGTGCGGTCTCAGGTGGCCACATTTTCGCGCATCCTGACCCGGCGTGTGAATAATCGTGACGATCACTGAAATCTGAGACGATACATCACTGATGTGCTGCGGGAACGTGACAGCTGTTTCGAGTTTCAAATTACTGCGCGTGCAATTGTCGTCTCAGCTTTCAGTGATCGTCACGCGTATTCACGTGCACCGGTGAGAGCTGTTTCGAGTTTCAAATTACCGCGCGTGATCCTTTCAATATTAAATATAAAACATCAGAATTTCCATAATATAGAATAAAATAGAGAAACACATCACAGGCGTCAGAGTTGGGCTCCCTGTAACAAAACTAAGTAATTAAAAACAGTCATGCATGCATATCCAAGTATGCGTGATGTTTGCCCTAAGTCATAACAAAATAGATCTACATATAAGTGCAATACGCTGCACGGTAGCCAACGGTTAACAGACCATTCATGAAAAGTCATCAAATGGGCACCAAGTTGAAGCTTTCAAGGTGATTCTGTCGGCTGTATAACGTAGTAAGTATGCAACAAGTACTAGTCTGCAGTTGTTCTTGGCATGGTTTATTTCACACTGCGTTTACACAGAAGTAAATGTTTCCGAATTCAAAATGTTTTCGAATTAATATATCGATACAAATATTCGAATTCATGAAATGTTAATATTAGACCTAGATTGCGTTTAACAGATGAATTCAGGTATATTTGTGTATATTTATAATTAACGTATTACCGCAAGTGACAAAAGTATTCAGATCAGGCATCCCAGAGATAGCTATAGTCAGTTCGGATTCAAAATATTTACACTAGATTCCGAATTCAAAACTATCACCGGACGGCGGCGTCACAAAACTGTTTCGCCGGATTCGTCATTCTTGTCCAAATGGCGAAAGGAATCCTAGAAAAGTCAGTGACAGAGTTCACTTCCGGAATCCGGATCACTTTTGCTCTTCGTCTTAATTACGGTTTGATTGTCTATAATGCCGTGGTCGTGTCGTGTACCGCTTGTGCAGATCTTTATTATCGTTTTATATAGGTTTTTTAATCCAGACCTCGTTAGCAAGTATTATATATTTACGCGAAGGCTTGTATAGCCCATAAAACAATGGACGTCTCCCAGCTGGATAAAAACCGCGGAAGCATCACGCAGTTAAAACGCTATGAAGAAATGTTTGTTAAAAGCAAGTTACAGGGTAAGTCAAATGTGCCATGCACCCTGATGCATAACATGTGCAGCCAAACACACACGTTGTCCGGTTTATATATAATTTCTGTTTGTTCGCTATATTTATAAGCTGCATGTTAAGGGGTGGATTTAGTGAATCAACAGGACAACGTACATTAATTGTTATAACGACTATATATTATATTATTATGAAGTGGCGCATTGTATAAACCATTAGGTGACAATTGGCAAAGAAGTTGCTCAATAAGCGCAATTTGCGTCTTGTCAAATGGAGTGTGAAACCAACTGGACAGCATGGCTAGCTTGGATGCGCTCTACATCACTTCGCTACGGTATATATCGCATTTTTTAGTTTAAATGTAGATTTGGTTTAAATAGTTTAAATGTGGCGAAAATACCAATATACGCGTAATCAGCCGGGGCAGTTTTAGTGTAAACTATTTCTAGTTATTGTAGTTATAAACGCACATTAATCAAAGTTTGCGGAAAACTCAAACATTTTTTTGCTTCACTGCCAAGGGATCAAATAAAGGTAAATTTTAGATCTTTTTCCTAGATCAACAATCATGTTTTTCATTATGTATAAGAATGGATACACCCGCGGACTTGTATAAAGGTTAAGGACATACGAGGCGACAAATCGCGGCAACGTATATGGTGGTAATGCCGGGATAAGATTCTGGGTATATTATAGGTAATATTTGGCATTTCACTCGATCAAACTACATGTTGAAAGGATTTACCCAGAATCTTATCCCGGCATTACCACCATATATACAGAACTCGTGACTGGGCTCTCGGCAACGGCTTCCGTAGCTCAGTGGTCAGAGCACTGCACTAGCATCGCAGGGTCGCGGGTTCAATTCCAGCCGGAAGGCCTTGAAGTTGCATTTTTCGCAACTGGTCCCGGTTTGGTCTTAAAATGTATGTATTCCAACACTCGAAACTTTCCTTCACCATAAATCTTTTCAACATGTAGTTTGATCGAGTAAAATGCCAAATATTACCTATAATATACCCAGAATCTTATCCCGGCATTACCACCATATATACAGAACTCGTGACTAGCAACGGCTTCCGTAGCTCAGTGGTCAGAGCACTGCACTAGCATCGCAGGGTCGCGGGTTCAATTCCAGCCGGAATGCCTTGAAGTTGCATTTTTCGCAACTGGTCCCGGTTTGGTCTTAAAATGTATGTATTCCAACACTCGAAACTTTCCTTCACCATAAATCCTTTCAACATGTAGTTTGATCGAGTGAAATGCCAAATATTACCTATAATATACCCAGAATCTTATCCCGGCATTACCAACATATATACAGAACTCGTGACTAGGCTCTCGGCAACGGCTTCCGTAGCTCAGTGGTCAGAGCACTGCACTAGCATCGCAGGGTCGCAGGTTCAATTCCAGCCGGAAGGCCTTGAAGTTGCATTTTTCGCAACTGGTCCGGGTTTGGTCTTAAAATGTATGTATTCCAACACTCGAAACTTTCCTTCACCATAAATCCTTTCAACATGTAGTTTGATCGAGTGAAATGCCAAATATTACCTATAATATACCCAGAATCTTATCCCGGCATTACCACCATATATACAGAACTCGTGACTAGGCTCTCGGCAACGGCTTCCGTAGCTCAGTGGTCAGAGCACTGCACTAGCATCGCAGGGCGCGGGTTCAATTCCAGCCGGAAGGCCTTGAAGTTGCATTTTTCGCAACTGGTCCCGGTTTGGTCTTAAAATGTATGTATTCCAACGCTCGAAACTTTCCTTCACCATAAATCCTTTCAACATGTAGTTTGATCGAGTGAAATGCCAAATATTACCTATAATATACCCAGAATCTTATCCCGGCATTACCACCATATATACAGAACTCGTGACTAGGCTCTCGGCAACGGCTTCCGTAGCTCAGTGGTCAGAGCACTGCACTAGCATCGCAGGGTCGCAGGTTCAATTCCAGCCGGAAGGCCTTGAAGTTGCATTTTTCGCAACTGGTCCAGGTTTGGTCTCAAAATGTATGTATTCCAACACTCGAAATTTTCCTTCACCATAAATCCTTTCAACATGTAGTTTGATCGAGTGAAATGCCAATATTATATATATATATATATATATATATATATATATATATATATATATATATATATATATATATATATATATATATATATATATATATATATATATATATATTTAAATATAAAGACAGGTAAACTTCAGGCAAAGTATTAAAAAGTTATATTTCCAAACGTTTCGCCGGTGAAGGCTTCTTCAGTGGGATAAATCCAGTTTGTTAAATCGTCCTCTATATATACAAATTTGTGTAAAAATAAGACAAAGGATTACAAAATATATGTAAATTTAAAAATATTATACAGTGAATGGTTATGTAAATTTAAAAAAACCAAAAAACTATCAATACAATATTAAAAATTTATACGCAAATTTTAAAAGAACCATAACACCTAAATGCAAAGTGATCTACCAATACAACCGTTCATGATGTTATTTGCATGATTTCTAATTTCCAGTGCTTCGATTATTCTCCGTTCAGTAAAAGGTTTAATGTTTGAGTGGAGTATTTCCCAAGTAATGGGGGAATCTTCTAGTGGATTAATGTTATGTGATTTTAGGTGATTGTATACAGTTTGCTTTTTCATCCGAAGGTGCAGTTCTTTAATTCGTGATCCAATTGTTCGTCCGGTTTCTCCAATATAGACTATGTGACAATGGCAACACGTTATACGGTAGACGCTGTGCTTGGTAAAACAACGGTTTTCTTTTAATGCTAATGTGCATGTTTCGCAATCCGCTTGACAGTTTTGTTGATCCCTTGGTGGTGCGAAAACTCTTGACAAAGGTTGTCCATTCATAAAGTGCACCCTAACACCACTTATTCCCGAACGACGTATCACCGCTAACGCGCGCCGCTTCAGCTCCTCGCTAACAAATGGTAACTTCAGGCAGATATCTCCTTGATGTTCTTCTTTACGCGGTGTGGTACGTAACGTACGTTTGATGACTGCTTTTACGAACTTAATAGGGTATCCATTTCGAGTGAACATGGATGTAATTATGCGGAGAGACTTAGTTCTCGACGATGGATCAGTTGAACGCGAAATCGCTCTTCTCGTTTCTCCAATCAAAATTCCACGTTTAGATGAATTTGATCCATGGCTATCCCAAGGGGTGATGCATTGGCTGTGGATGGATTTAACGTAGAGTGTTGTGGAGAATGTTTTAGTCTCACAGTCGAACGAAACTAATGTATCTAAAAATGGTATTTGGTTATCATTTGGCATTTCAATGGTGAACTTGATTGCGGCATTCAAATTGTTCACTGTGGATAATAGTCCCTCTTGAGTAATTGTATTCGATGTCCACACCATGAAAATATCATCAATATATCGTTTCAGAAAAATAGATCCATCACATATATCAAATATCTGTGAGTCAAGCTCGTTCATGTAGATTATTGCGAGTGTTGGGGCTAGGTTATTACCCATGGCAAGGCCTTGCTTCTGATTGTAACTTTTTCCTCCAATTAGTATGACATCACTTGTTAAACTTAGTCGAAGGAGTGATTCAAAATCTTCTCCGCACAAAGCTAATAAACCACAATCTGATTTATGTTTCAAAAAGAAACGCTTTGCAACTGTGAAGACTCCAGGAGTGTTGGTGTTAACATCTTCTAGTGGTATTGAGCCATACAGGTTGCAAACATCAAGGCTGCAAAAGCCGTAAACTTCGCCTTCAATGTCGGACAGGAACTTTACGAATTCTTCTGTGTTCTTGAGATGAGCGGGTAGATGTTTTAGAAGTATATTTAGTGAGTTGGCGAGATATTTGGACAAACAGGTGGAGGGAGTATCAGTAGCAGCATGTATTGGTCTACCTTTCAGATTTCCTTGTTTATGATCTTTAGGTAAACAATATGCAGGACATGGCAATGGTTCACTACATATGTTATTCTTTAGATTTTGCCATAATTTAGGATGTACTGTTTTATATTTATCAGCGATTGTATTAAGTTGTCCGTTGAATCGTATTTGTTCTGTTCTCGGAAGATTCATTTTCTTCTTTTCTTGATAATTTCCTGTTTCAATCGTGCACTTGTTAAACATGTCTTCGTATTGTGTGGTGTCCAGTGCAATTAGTCGTTTAGATTTATCCGTTGGAGTAATCTTTGTTTGATTGGAGGGGAGACGATATCGTAATCGTTTTAATTTAAGCACTATACCCGATTGTTCACTCTCATTAATGATGCGTGCGATGCCGCCTTTGAATTCATTAATAGCACTTTCTGGCACCTTTTGTTCTTTTAGTCTATCTGTCGCTGATTGTAGGCTTGCTTTTGATGTTAAGCAAAACTTTGGTAAACGTTTCACATCAGCGTTCACATAGGAAGGACCTTTGTTCAAGATGGTAATAAGGTCTGGGTCGAGGATTTCCGTCGATAAATTATTGAATCCTTGTGGTTGTTGTTTGGATGGTTGAGATTCTTTTCGATGTTGGTTCAGTATGTATTGTATCTTACGTTGTTTCGTGTTGCTCAGGGATTCTTGTAATTTGGTAAGCTGTTGATCTTCTTGGTAGTTCATTGGGAAAACACTTCTCCGAATTCTCGATAAGCGGTGATACTGGGTGTCGAGTGCTAGTTGTAACCACTGCCGACTGTGTTTACGAGCCAAAGACTTTGCGAGAGGCGAATTGGTCGTATTCATAAGAACATTCACTGCTTGTAGACCTTTGGGTATTACTTTTAAATGTTTGCAAGTACGGAGGAACGATATGTTGCTTAAATGGCGAACTATTTTCTTCGCTGTACGGTAATATGAAGGGAAAACATCGAGCATCATGCCTGGTTGATATTCGAATATAAAGACAGGTAAACTTCTTCAGGCAAAGTATTAAAAAGTTATATTTCCAAACGTTTCGCCGGTGAAGGCTTCTTCAGTGGAATAAATCCAGTTTGTTAAATCGTCCTCTATATATACAAATTTGTGTAAAAATAAGACAAAGGATTACAAAATATATGTAAATTTAAAAATATTAAACAGTGAATGATTATGTAAATTTAAAAAAAACAAAAAACTATCAATACAATATTAAACATTTATACGCAAATTTTAAAAGAACCATAACACCTAAATGCAAAGTGATCTACCAATACAACCGTTAATGATGTTATTTGCATGATTTCTAATTTCCAGTGCTTCGATTATTCTCCGTTCAGTAAAAGGTTTAATGTTTGAGTGGAGTATTTCCCAAGTAATGGGGGAATCTTCTAGTGGATTAATGTTATGTGATTTTAGGTGATTGTATACAGTTTGCTTTTTCATCCGAAGGTGTTCTTTAATTCGTGATCCAATTGTTCGTCCGGTTTCTCCAATATAGACTATGTGACAATGGCAACACGTTATACGGTAGACGCTGTGCTTGGTAAAACAACGGTTTTCTTTTAATGCTAATGTGCATGTTTCGCAATCCGCTTGACAGTTATTTGTATATTAAAAGCAAATAATAATAAACATAAAAGTTAAAATCATGTATTTGGATCCAAGTACATAGACATGATATGTCATCCATGGGTAGTGGTTGGGGAGGAGGTGTAATTGCAGTGAGGGGGCTGAGTGTCAGGACCACAGGCCCAGCCTTGGAAACAATATGATGTTAAAGACTATTGTTAGAATTAAAGTTAAATTTAAGATTAGAATTTATGATTAAGATTTAGGGTGGGGTTAGAATTATGGTTAGAATTAATGTTATAATATAAAAGGTCTTAGAAATAAGATATGAATATATGATGCTAATAATACCTAATAGTTCTATAAAACAAAATAAACGTGAAGATATACAAATAAATACAATACTCTATTACAATATCAAATAAACGTGTTGTCATGGTAACTGATAGTAAATGTTAAAGAAAAAAATAATAAAGAGACCAAAGACTGCTTTAAATGCTTCTGTTGTTTGAACAAGATAGATAATATTAGTTAGGATAGATAATAGTACACTCTAGACAGTAATAGATGGAGAAAAAGAAGGAACAGCATATGCAAAACCCGGGTGCTTAAACAAAAGAAGCTAAAACGTCAACATTTGCGAAGGTAGCTGTAGACGCCTTACCCAATGTTTTCCAGCGGAAAAACGGTGTCATGAATCGTCAGGTTCCAAGCATGACAGGGAAGCATGTTTCTAACCTACTAGCAGGTCCTGGAACGACATGCTCGCTTATGAAAAGGAAATGCGGCGAGGAGAGAAAGAGTGCATGGTTAACAGGAGATAATATAGTCGTCGGATACGATTCAAAAGAAAAGATAAAAATAATGACTGGTAAAAACAAAATGTTTATAAAACCCGCAAGAGTAGAAAGTAAGTGATAGGAAACAATGTAATGTGAAAAATGTGTAACCTTAACTTGGTGAAAGGGATAAAATTGTCGTAAAACGCCGAGTGGTAAATACTAACATGCAGTACATGTAGACAGGGACGATTATGTTTATGTAAAATTATGTAAAATTATCCATAAAAACCCATACAAAAGGTAAAGTGTACACAAAATACGGCTTCCGTAGCTCAGTGGTCAGAGCACTGCACTAGCATCGCAGGGCGCGGGTTCAATTCCAGCCGGAAGGCCTTGAAGTTGCATTTTTCGCAACTGGTCCCGGTTTGGTCTTAAAATGTATGTATTCCAACGCTCGAAACTTTCCTTCACCATAAATCCTTTCAACATGTAGTTTGATCGAGTGAAATGCCAAATATTACCTATAATATACCCAGAATCTTATCCTGGCATTACCACCATATATACAGAACTCGTGACTAGGCTCTCGGCAACGGCTTCCGTAGCTCAGTGGTCAGAGCACTGCACTAGCATCGCAGGGTCGCAGGTTCAATTCCAGCCGGAAGGCCTTGAAGTTGCATTTTTCGCAACTGGTCCAGGTTTGGTCTCAAAATGTATGTATTCCAACACTCGAAATTTTCCTTCACCATAAATCCTTTCAACATGTAGTTTGATCGAGTGAAATGCCAATATTACCTATATATATATATATATATATATATATATATATATATATATATATATATATATATATATATATATATATAATATATATATATATATATATATATATATATATATATATATATATATATATATATATATATATATATATATATATATATATATATATATATATATATATATATATATATATATATATATATATATATATATATATATATATATATATATATATATATATATATATATATATATATATATATATATATATATATATATATATATATATATATATATATATATATATATATATATATATATATATATATATATATATATATATATATATATATATATATATATATATATATATATATATATATATATATATATATATATATATATATATATATATATATATATATATATATATATATATATATATATATATATATATATATATATATATACATGAAAGTATACAATGTGCCCTACCGGCTATCACCATAATGAATGGTTATGTAAATTTAAAAAAACCAAAAAACTATCAATACAATATTAAAAATTTATACGCAAATTTTAAAAGAACCATAACACCTAAATGCAAAGTGATCTACCAATACAACCGTTCATGATGTTATTTGCATGATTTCTAATTTCCAGTGCTTCGATTATTCTCCGTTTATTCTCCCAAGTAATGGGGGAATCTTCTAGTGGATTAATGTTATGTGATTTTAGGTGATTGTATAAAGTTTGCTTTTTCATCCGAAGGTGTTCTTTAATTCGTGATCCAATTGTTCGTCCGGTTTCTCCAATATAGACTATGTGACAATGGCAACACGTTATTTGGTAGACGCTGTGCTTGGTAAAACAACGGTTTATTAAGCATTAAAAGTAATGCTAATGTGCATGTTTCGCAATCCGCTTGACAGTTTTGTTGATCCCTTGGTGGTGCGAAAACTCTTGACAAAGGTTGTCCATTCATAAAGTGCACCCTAACACCACTTATTCCCGAACGACGTATCACCGCTAACGCGCGCCGCTTCAGCTCCTCGCTAACAAATGGTAACTTCAGGCAGATATCTCCTTGATGTTCTTCTTTACGCGGTGTGGTACGTAACGTACGTTTGATGACTGCTTTTACGAACTTAATAGGGTATCCATTTCGAGTGAACATGGATGTAATTATGCATATATCAAGGAGATATCTGCCTGAAGTTACCATTTGTTAGCGAGGAGCTGAAGCGGCGCGCGTTAGCGGTGATACGTCGTTCGGGAATAAGTGGTGTTAGGGTGCACTTTATGAATGGACAACCTTTGTCAAGAGTTTTCGCACCACCAAGGGATCAACAAAACTGTCAAGCGGATTGCGAAACATGCACATTAGCATTAAAAGAAAACCGTTGTTTTACCAAGCACAGCGTCTACCGTATAACGTGTTGCCATTGTCACATAGTCTATATTGGAGAAACCGGACGAACAATTGGATCACGAATTAAAGAACACCTTCGGATGAAAAAGCAAACTGTATACAATCACCTAAAATCACATAACATTAATCCACTAGAAGATTCCCCCATTACTTGGGAAATACTCCACTCAAACATTAAACCTTTTACTGAACGGAGAATAATCGAAGCACTGGAAATTAGAAATCATGCAAATAACATCATGAACGGTTGTATTGGTAGATCACTTTGCATTTAGGTGTTATGGTTCTTTTAAAATTTGCGTATAAATTTTTAATATTGTATTGATAGTTTGTTTTTTTTTTAAATTTACATAACCATTCACGTTATAATATTTTTAAATTTACATATATTTTGTAATCCTTTGTCTTATTTTTACACAAATTTGTATATATATAGAGGACGATTTAACAAACTGGATTTATTCCACTGAAGAAGCCTTCACCGGCGAAACGTTTGGAAATATAACTTTTTAATACTTTGCCTGAAGAAGTTTACCTGTCTTTATATTCAAATATCAACCAGGCATGATGCTCGATGTTTTCCCTTCATATTACCGTACAGCGAAGAAAATAGTTCGCCATTTAAGCAACATATCGTTCCTCCGTACTTGCAAACATTTAAAAGTAATACCCAAAGGTCTACAAGCAGTGAATGTTCTTATGAATACGACCAATTCGCCACTCGCAAAGTCTTTGGCTCGTAAACACAGTCGGCAGTGGTTACAACTAGCACTCGACACCCAGTATCAGCGCTTATCGAGAATTCGGAGAAGGGTTTTCCCAATGAACTACCAAGAAGATCAACAGCTTACCAAATTACAAGAATCCCTGAGCAACACGAAACAACGTAAGATACAATACCTACTGAACCAACATCGAAAAGAATCTCAACCATCCAAACAACAACCACAAGGATTCAATAATTTATCGACGGAAATCCTCGATCCAGACCTTATTACCATCTTGAACAAAGGTCCTTCCTATGTGAACGCTGATGTGAAACGTTTACCAAAGTTTTGCTTAACATCAAAAGCAAGCCTACAATCAGCGACAGATAGACTAAAAGAACAAAAGGTGCCAGAAAGTGCTATTAATGAATTCAAAGGCGGCATCGCACGCATCATTAATGAGTGAACAATCGGGTATAGTGCTTAAATTAAAACGATTACGATATCGTCTCCCCTCCAATCAAACAAAGATTACTCCAACGGATAAATCTAAACGACTAATTGCACTGGACACCACACAATACGAAGACATGTTTAACAAGTGCACGATTGAAACAGGAAATTATCAAGAAAAGAAGAAAATGAATCTTCCGAGAACAGAACAAATACGATTCAACGGACAACTTAATAAAATCGCTGATAAATATAAAACAGTACATCCTAAATTATGGCAAAATCTAAAGAATAACATATGTAGTGAACCATTGCCATGTCCTGCATATTGTTTACCTAAAGATCATAAACAAGGAAATCTGAAAGGTCGACCAATACATGCTGCTATAGATACTCCCTCCACCTGTTTGTCCAAATATCTCGCCAACTCACTAAATATACTTCTAAAACATGTACCCGCTCATCTCAAGAACACAGAATAATTCGTAAAGTTCCTGTCCGACATTGAAGGCGAAGTTTACGCGGCTTTTGCAGCCTTGATGTTTGCAACCTGTATGGCTCAATACCACTAGAAGATGTTAACACCAACACTCCTGGAGTCTTCACAGTTGCAAAGCGTTTCTTTTTGAAACATAAATCAGATTGTGGTTTATTAGCGTTGTGCGGAGAAGATTTTGAATCACTCCTTCGACTAAGTTTAACAAGTGATGTCATACTAATTGGAGGAAAAAGTTACAATCAGAAGCAAGGCCTTGCCATGGGTAATAACCTAGCCCCAACACTCGCAATAATCTACATGAACGAGCTTGACTCACAGATATTTGATATATGTGATGGATCTATTTTTCTGAAACGATATATTGATGATATTTTCATGGTGTGGACATCGAATACAATTACTCAAGAGGGACTATTATCCACAGTGAACAATTTGAATGCCGCAATCAAGTTCACCATTGAAATGCCAAATGATAACCAAATACCATTTTTAGATACATTAGTTTCGTTCGACTGTGAGACTAAAACATTCTCCACAACACTCTACGTTAAATCCATCCACAGCCAATGCATCACCCCTTGGGATAGCCATGGATCAATTTCATCTAAACGTGGAATTTTGATTGGAGAAACGAGAAGAGCGATTTCGCGTTCAACTGATCCATCGTCGAGAACTAAGTCTCTCCGCATAATTACATCCATGTTCACTCGAAATGGATACCCTATTA